>VXAL01010512.1:189420-200858 GCA_013399475.1 Chauna torquata | reverse complement strand
GGTGCGGGTGCGTGAAGAAGAAGGATTTTTGGTATAATTTTAGGTGGAAAGAAGTCACATTTTTGTGTGCCTTGGATAATTTCTGGAAGGAAAGGAAAAGAACAAGGCAGTCAAACCAGCTGACTGCAAACAGTAATGAGTTGTGCTTTTAAAGTAACAAAATGCAATCTGTAAAACATCAAAAACAGAAGATGAGCAAAATTAGCGGTGTGGTGCCCTTCTTATTTTCACTTCATACTTGTTTCTCCTGCCATGGAGTGGAAACTGTGCAGTGCGTAAGGTCAAGGTCTGCCCACCGGCAGTGGAGTTGCCTCTCCTGGGGAGCTAGAGGTAATTCCAAACTCTGATCAGGCTGCACATGTGGTAGCTGGGCAGGAGTGTGAGGAAGCAGTGAGCTGCAAAGTTTTCTAGCCTCAGCTAGACACTTGCAGAGAGGCTTGTAGTCACAAGTCTCTCTTGCTTGCATAAGTATCATCATCAAAGCTGACATCCAGAACTGTGGGACATCCGAGTGTCAGGACTCTTTTAGGACCATTGTTAGTACATAAGACAAATACCCTAGTCCCTCTCCACGGCCAGCAGAGCTCCCATTCTTTACATTCTTATCTCATTCTTTCTTAATTCAGTGCCATTCTCTGGCACCTTTCCAAAAGATGTTTTCATCTCAGTAACATAGTTTCTGGATGCACCGCTAAGTAGAACAGCTGGACTTTTGGATTGCAAAGTATCTGTATAAAGAAAGAAATCCTAGCAGTTCTCATGGTAGTCCCTCAGAAGACATTGTAAGATACAAATATGAAAAACAAAAATCCTGTATCTCTTTTAGCTAAATCAAAAAAACACCTTAAAGGACAACTCTAATGGGCATAGAAGTTTCATTTTGAAATTTCCAGTCATTTTCTTGCACTTTTTTCTACCGCCCTCGCTGATATATGAAATGTAAATGCAAAAGACATTCAGCAGCTGTGTCATCTATATTAGTGTGGCCATGCTGTACATTTTATACTGCAAGACCACATTTGTTTGTATATTAATGACTTGTGAAGTCACAAACAGTAGACTGTGAGAGAACTGTTTCAATCGAGCAAGAAGGGCATGTTAGATATAGGAGGACAATTCTTTTATTCCACGAAGTTCTTACTGTAAAGCCCCTCCTGATAGCTGAGCAGATATATGCAGATATTTGGCTATTAGGTTTTACGGGATATGCTGTAGTCTACAAGGTCTAAGTATAGCATACTCTTGAACACTGTCCGTGTGCCTGTTAAAGATTTGAAAGTATTATTGAGGTCAAAATGGGATTTGTGGTTGTTTTCCCTCAAACAGATGAATGAAAATGTCTTCACAAAGTCTAATTTGACAGTGAGTGTAAAAGTATCTAAAGTGAAGACTGTCAAGATGGCTGAGACCACCCCCAATTCATTGGTTTGAGCACTCTTCTCTCCAGCTGGCCAGAAATTCCTCAGCTTGAAAGAATTATTTAACCAACCTGCTGTTTATTGACGTGATTTATTTTTCAATGTAGGTGCAAATACAACAAATTCAAGTACAGTGAAATGAACCGGTACTTGAGATTAACCTCAACATCTGTGTGCACTCACCACCACTGGATACTGCTACTAACTACATCTAATATATTTAGATAGCAGTATTTAGTACTGCAGATTTCTCTATGTTGCAGCTGTAAGCTGTTAACCTGCCACAGGACCCCTATTAGCTATTAATTAAGGCAGTGATAATAGTGATACAGCTTACAATGAAGATCCCTTGAGAAAAAAGTGCAGTAATTAAACTCTATGTCACTAGAATTTTGTCTTATCATGAAGTCAGTGTATTAATGAAAATTAATTAATTAATTAATTAGAGGGAAATCATGGGGAAACAGCTAAAGGAATCTCATTTTATGCATTGACTTTCCTCCTAAGTATCAAAGATGAGATTAAAGAAGTGTGGTGGAGAGCTAAAGGAAGAGCAAACTCATTAGCATGACCTAGGAAAGCAAATCTTGTGCTTTAGGGCACAAACAGATCACCCACATGACTAGCATTTGAACATATATGTTTACCCATATAGGCTTGGCCAAGTATGGAAATAAGCAGTGTATACTTTCCTTGAAATATAATTCAAGGCCACTGCCAGCAGGGGCACATTTAGACTCCTGACCTTTTCTTGCTCATCGAAACCTACGTTCCTATGCATATTTGAAGATACCATAGGCTTCTGCTTGTGTACATGTGCTGGAATCCCTTACAGATTTTTATGCTTCCTTTTGCATAATGTTTATTCAGAATCCAATATCGCTTTTGATTAAAAAGTCAATAATGGTGTGCAATCATATAAGAATGTATGCACAATATTTTTTGTTTGATATCAGAGTTACCGGTGAATGTACACGAGCATTAGAAGATAAGACATACAGATAGAATGATCAGTTAGCCATACTAGTGAACCTAGTTTCCAGGATCCAGAGCTTAAAAGTGCCAATTAAGGTTAGCTGGTAACTTCGCACATCTGTATCAGCTGTTGCAACTGTCAATCATTTCAACTGGGGTATACATCCCAAGGAGACATTTTTATTAAAGATACCTAAACTCATTTTCCCTGTGCTTCAGGTGAACATGACCCAGACAAAAAAAAAGATAAAAATTATTGGGTATTACAATGTACTCTGGACTAAATCATCCATCTCACTCCACTCTCTGAAAGATTCATTGCAATATTACCAAGAGAGAGCTAGGAATGTTTAGTACAAATAAAAAAGGGCAGATCAATTTCAAAAGAGGCAGTGCTGTCAGGAGTAGCATCTATGAGAAGAAAATAGATAAAGGGCTGAAACTTAAGTTATATATTCAAACATCTTTCTTCAGTTTTTAATTAAACACCCAGGCTTATCTTCCAAGTAGTGCTGCGTGTCAAGCATTTTGGCTGAAAGGAGACAGGAGGCTCTGGAACATGCAGAATATGAAAAGCTCACAGCCAGTCATGTAAGCTCTATAAAGGCTGCCTCATTTCACCTGAAGACAGACACAGCCATCCACGCATATTTATGTATACTAATTCAATAAGGGATAGTAATTAGTTTCAAGTATGTACACCTCAAGGATGCTTCCCCTCCTCTGAGTGCATAACATTCTTCAGTTAAACAAATGCCAGGTGTCCATCCCCACTGTAAATGATGAAAACCAAAAACCTGTAGTTAATCCTAAGGCATCATACAGATTGCTTGCTTTGTAAGTATCCCCCATCTATTACATCAGGTATAAAAATAAAAAGCAATATATGGTACAATACTTCCATACTGCCTCATGCCTACATACGTACATAACATAGCTAGAGCAGCCTATCGCTGCCTTTAAAACTAGCAAGAAATGCACTTTATTCCTTGGAATGGGAAAAGTTGGGAAAAGAACAGTTTTCTGGTTGATTCTGTAGCTTTCTCATCGCTACATCATTTGTTACTTTCCAAACAGTTAGGATGGCTCCCTCAGAACAGCTGCCCTGCAGGGTCCTTTTACCCTTGGCAGCACAGCTCTCGAAGACGCTGTGCTGCTATTTGTGGCTTCCTACCACAGCTGCACATCAAGTATACAAAGCAGAAGCCAGACAGGCTTTGGCAGTGGAATTGAAATTATAGTATGAGGACTGGGAGAGAAGTGACTTGTTTTTTATTGTTCTGGTAAGACGTTAGTAATCAAATGTACATTGTAATTGCTTGCTGTTTCATGCAATTGTTCCAGAGGGAAGTGTTGTTACCAGGAGAACAAGGGTCAGGTTCACTAACAGTAGATTCATTATTAGCAATAGGCTTAATCTAAGAACGTTTTAAAGTCTCATCCAGGATCTGTTCATCCAGTTTAGCATTGCCCGTGTATCTCTTTCTCTACCATCAGCACCCCAGAACGTTAAATGACAGAGAGAAAAGGAACTCAGCGAAACAGAAACGGGAGTCGTAATGCTTCAGTTGTCAAGTAGTCAAGAGAAATGGTTTGAGATGCATTTAAGTGCAGTCTGACTTTGCTTCACTTCTATTTCTCTAGAGATGATTGAGTTAGGGTTTAATTAGCTGCAAGCACTACGTATTTGATGCCATTTTGAATGCCCTCGGCATCATCCTGCTGGACCTCCAGATGCTGCCCCAGAATGGCACAGGTTTCTTATAGGTCCTGTGGCATCTCTGCAAGCTATTTCTCAGAGGAATGCAACAGTAGCTTGTGTCCAAAGGACACAGAGTCCAGATGAGCACACTTAAAGTTTTCACCAAAGTGTCTACCACTGGATCTGCAGCCATTCCTGCCCCAGAGTCTCCGCAACGTCCAGCATCACACAGACATGTTCCGTTTTGCAGTTCTAGCAGCCAGTGAATTGTCAAACCAGTTGCAGGACTAGCCTGCAGTCTATCCTTTTCCTGCGGCTGTGCTTCAAAAGGCTCACATATGTGCTGAACACATGCCTTTACCTCTGCAGGAGATTTTATTCTGTTCAGTGCTCAGGTTCAGGCTGGACAATGCACAGTTCACCAGGGAGGGGCAGTTAATGAAACATCAGTTCTGTAGCTCTCTAACATATTTTGTCCAATTTCTCTTTGCAGTAACCTTGCAGAATCTGAGTGTGAAGCTCTGTCCACTAGCGAGGACACTCATCCCTAGCTTGCCTTCCTGTACTGAAAGAGAAAAGTGTGTGGTGAAGGAAGTGGGTATCCAACGGATTTGTGCTTCACCCTTTGTGTACTCAGTGTGCTGAGAGTACACTAATGAAAGAAGTTCAATGAAAGACGGCAAATCTTGCTACATGCCAGCTCTAAGTGTTACTGCACTGTTAATACTACTTTTAAAATCCAAAAACATTGCAGAGCCACTAATGTTATCATGACAAAATCTTCTCATCGCACCATCAGCGCAGTTTGTGAAATATTCCTTCAAGTACCATTTCTATAAAAAGGACCCAGCAGTCCTATATACAAATCTCCTTTGCTTAATGATTTCTTCCTTACCAGGAGTTTCACAGGATGTAATAAAAGTCCACATTCTTCTGCAGTCTGCAGTAAGTACTCATGAAGCAGGAAGCAGAGGGGGATAGCTGATTCCTTGGCAGTGACTTCCAAACTGAAAAATGATAACTTGCAAGTTAGATAAACTGATCTAAGCAATTATACCTCTGCACACAATCCACGTCGTCCCTCTGAGCAATGGGCTGCTGCTTCTCCGATCCAGCCCTGAGAACAACCACAGTCAGAGGAGTTCAATACCACAGGATGCACCAGTGCCTTGCAGCAAGTGGATCATTATTAGATACAGTCTCTAGAGAGGAATTCTCTCTTTGTGTTTGCAAAATTTCCAGCTCTGCATTACCACCATCAATAGGCGCCTCCATGATTCCATTTCCTGTCCTCGCCCCGTCCTATCTTTCTTGCAAATTATCACAGCGCCATAAATAAAGAGTCCTTCCTAAAAATTATCCTTCACTTCTCTGCGTAAACCCCTGCTCAACATTCACCTCCAGGACTGACCACTGATGTACAGGAAATCCTACATTTCTTCTCCTATAGAGTTCAGGCCACAGACCTTGATTAAACACTCAGCAGCTTCCACCAAAAACAGCCATTTCCTTTCTTTTTCCCATACTGGATGATATGCTCCTCTCTTACCTCACATTTCTTGAAAGTATTTTCAGAGGAAGAAAATGAAGACAAAAAAAAAAAAAGAAAAACAGATTTAGCTAACATCTCATTTTGACAAGGTAGTCATCTGGCAAGACCGTGGGATCTGCAGGAGCGGAATATTTACTGTTTCCCCCTTAAGAAGCATGAAAGATGTCACTTCTTCTGGTTTATGTAACTGTCTTCCTGAAACCAGATAATCTAACTGGCAAGTACAGTGGATTTTGTAAGGACTAGAAGACCCTCTTCAGTGATGTAACACCTTCCTAATCTAATACAGCATGGCCCGTGGTGACTACTATATATTTTCTTACAAATTTATTGCAAGAAGCAGAATTTTGGCTCCTGATACACACTGACAATTTCATGAAATAGTCCTTTTTTATTATTTTTGAGAGGGCTGTGGGTGGCATGATAAAGAGTACAAGAGATTATTTCATAGTAAAGCACACTCAAACCGAAACTTTGAAATTGTAAATCCTATCTCCAGCTTTTCTATCAGCTGACATTAATGTTTTGGCACCCCTTAGGAGGCAAAATTTCATATCTGCAGGAACTGGTCTCTTTTTCAGCAGATAACTGATAACTTCCACAGGTCACTTTCTGCAGAGCTGGAAAACTCTCAGTCCAGCAGAGGCAATCCTGGCAGTCTGCATTTTTGCTGTGCAGTTTCTTAGAAAACACTTACTAGATTGGGTAATCCTGCAAGCTACACTGATTCATCATAGCTAGGACACCTTCTGTGACTTAGACCACACAGAGGGGTTTACAACTGCTTTACATCAAGGGTAGAAGATCTGGTCTTTAGTCTAAATTATAGGGGCTCATATTTTTACTTCCAGAACGAGACTGAGCCCTCTGATGTGAAACAGTCAAGAAGCGCCTTTGGTATGTGGAACAATCAGACCTGTGCTTCCTCAGCCAGGAATGAACATCTCAGATCTGGATGCATGTCCTTTTTCTTCCACCACATACATAACTAAAATATTTCAGCAAAGTAAATGTGTTGTTGCCTTCTGTGGTTTGGGTTATGAAGAATTATCTCCATGCTTACTTAATGAGTATCTGGTGTCAGTTGTGACACCGTGATGTAAGTGTGACAAGCTCCACCTCGCCCCTCACAAACTCGCTGTTGTGTTTCTTTCTTGCCCGCAACTACTTAGGGGAAGTTCTGTCTCCTGCCTTGCGTGTACTCAAATGCTGACCGCCTCGGGGCCCAGGTCATGGTGGTGTCCTCCAGAAGGAAGTTCAGTTGTGGAAGCCAAATTTCATTGCCTTAGTACAAATGATGGACAGTTTGCAGCTTTTTAAGTTGCCAGACATACCACCAGCAGTGTACAGAATGGACAAAAAAACAATGGGTATGGATTCAGGGAGTTGTTACATTATTTTTGTTGTCTCACCACTACTTTTCAAGCGTTGAGGTTGCCTGCAGTACATATTACAGTCCTTCTGATGCTTATAGACAAGGAAATCCAAGGAAAATGTTAAAAAAAAAAAAGTTTATTTTACTTTTCTTTGTAAACAGATAAAAAGTGATCTGTACAGCTGATACTAAAATAAATTCACTTTGGCCTTGCTTTTGTTCATATGACACGTAATGGAAAAGCTAATTGACATTCTGTCATTTCTGTTTCAATAAACTGAACTCAGTGATGCCACCCTCTAGAATCCGTGACAGTTGATCTATTTCCAAAATAAACCAAGGATCTAAATTTATTTCTAAGCAATGATTACCTCATTCTGGAAGCCATGTTAAGGCTTTTTTCCCCCTCAACAATGATATAATGAAATTGAAACAAAACAAAACAAAACTTCCAAACAGTTAAAGATCAAATGGGAAACTGTATTTCATAGGAAGCTATACTTCATGGTGGAGAAAAACTAATCATAGATATTTCCAAATGTTTTAAAAATAAATTAGTGGCTCTGAAGAAAAATGACATACTGGCAAATAAGACAGGAATTCAATAAATAAAACATAGTAATTATGTATGGTAGGAGACTACTCCAAGAAGAAAAACTATATTAAAATAAAAAATTGAAACTTTGGTATCATCATCCATGCCAGGTTCTGAAAGCACATTAAAATAACCAGTGGATGCATGCCGTCGGAAGGCTGGGAGCTGCAGGTCAGGCCAAAGGGCAGAGGCTCAGCTCGAAAGCAGCTCCCACGGCCAAGGTTGGCTGCAGCTCCCCCGTGGCACAACCTGTGAGTGCCCTGTCCTCGGCCACCCAGGAAGGAAGGGGACAGCCCGCAGCTCCTCTGCGTCCCAGGGGCCAGCCCTCCAGAAGCAGGGATGCGCTCAGGGCCCCGACGCCAACGGGAAACTCCTGTGGAGGTTTGAGGAAGAAATGCGAGTGGATGCTCTGCCTGGAAGCTTTTGCTACTCAGAGATCTATCAGTGTGGAGCAACACTGGGTTGGATAGGAACCTGAGTACGCGCTTCCAAAAAAGCAAGAGAGCAATGTAAAAACAAAGATTTTCATGAGACAATAGGTTTCTGTATACACGAGATTTTAATTGCTTGACATAACTGTAAAAGCTTCAACTGTGGGAAGAGTGTGTGTTCATAACAAAAATCAGTCACATGCCATGAACAATCAAATAACACACAGTCACTAGCATTGCTATTAACCATCTGCGCAGATATTTTAGTGTTGTAAAGTGGAACACGGAAGTTTAACAGATGGGGACATTACTCAGAAGCACATTATATCTTGATTGAAACATGTAAAGCGCATTTCAAATTAAACTGAAGCACTTCCTTACAGTCAAAATGCCTTACTTTTGTTTACAGGTGATGTCCACCACCTGTGGAGAATTTTATTCTGAAACAGACCTATGCGTGCATGCTATTTAGTAAATGGTATAATAATGGTTCTGTATTATTACTTAAGTAGATGTCATTTCCTATCTTGTTAATATTTTGTTTTGCATCTAATATACTGGCAATCGCTCTCTTTACTCCTTTATCAATATTTCAAAACTATATCATATTGCTTTTCTTGGAGATACAGGAAGTAGCAAAATGGAACAAACCCATAAAAGAGCTGTTCTGTCACTGTATTTACGGTTCAGGGTGATGTATTAGGGAAAGTTTTCGAGAAAAAAGAAGAGCAGGAGTTGGTTTCTAAATGTGCAGTAGCACAGTGCTTCCAATATAATACGCTCCAAGTAGTTTGTTACCTATATCTGTTTTTCCTGTGCAACCAAGACAGAGGAGCGACAACTTTCATTCCCGCGGGGGCTGTATTTCTGCCTTTTCCATTGCCTGTTGAAAATGCAATTCATTTCACTGTCCCACAGCCTTATTACCTCGGTGTTATTTTTAACTGTGTCACCGTTCCTTATTATTTGTGTTGTTATAATGCTTGGATAGCTCAGCCAAGATCAAGACTGTACAAATGCGGCCTGATTCTGCCAGTAAAATACTACAAATTTTAATAGAAGAGGCAGGAATGAGAACAGGGAACGCAAACATTATTGTTTCAGATTTATGTGGAGAACAGGACAGGGAGACCAAGGGAGATACGTCTACACCGAGGGGCCTAGTGCCAGCTGAGATGTCCTGCCGCTCCCAGATGGGATGGCAGATGTGACAGCCGTGCTCCCCGGCGGGCTGTTGGCCACCAGGCAGGGTGTGCTAGTGCTGGCTGCCTGCGTCTGGGTAACCGGGTGCCGGTGTCCAGCCCACCTGAGGTCACTTGCTCAAGGTTGTTCAAGGAGTGCGTAGCAAAGCTGTGCTTTCACATAAATCCCACGAGAGGCAGTTCGCTGTCTTAATCACAAATTAATTCTCCTGTTTTCAGCTTCTCTTTCTCTTTCTCCCAACCACCTACACTACTGCTGTTAGGAAGCAGAACACCCTTTTCTGCTTAAATTTTTCTTCTTTCTGTTTCGAACGTCGTTTTTGGCTCCCGTCCCCATCTCTCACTCAGCAGAAGGCTGAATGTTGCTCTGGTTGGAGGATGTGTTATATAATGTTCTTCACCCCTTCTGCTCTTTTCTTGGCATCTCCTCCCACCCCTGGCATGCTGAATAACACTAATAGACTCTGAAACACAGGGATCAATAGCCTTTGCAATTTTATTTTAGCTGGTGTAACAGTAGCTGCTGATAGACATGCAAACAGGTGATGTATTAAAACTCATGTCTACGAAATACCCACTCACCATCAACTCTCCAAATTAATTACGTATGTGTGAAAGAATTGTTCTCCCATTTCACATTGGATGTGTTCCCTCTTACTTTTAAGAGTCATTTTGCACGCATATTTTGGGCAAGATTAAGCAGAAGAGATTGACCTTCTTAACGTACCGCATTATTCACTATAGTCACATTCTTCTTTCTGATTCTGACATTAAGAAGTCATCCCATTTCTGTGTTGACATTTTTATCTTCTCTTTACATCCTTTTCAAAAGCTGAGTTATTCATTGATTTTGTGATGACATACAAAAGGAAAGAAAAATGGTATAAACCCCCACATACAACAAATAGCAAGGGCATGTCGTTTTTCTCTCATGCAGATGAGTAACTTTTTAGCATTCATTTCTCATTTCATTACCTTAGTTTCCCTGTCTTTTCCTTCTGGTTCTGCTTCTCTTCCACTGTGTGAGTGCTTTGGACTCTTCTGCTTGTTCTGACATTTCCCATTTTTTCATTGTTTGTGGTTACCCCTTCCTTCTTTAGAATCAATCTATTTGATTAACTCTGTCTCCGTTGCCCTTTAAGTGTCTCTGGCAACCTCTTCAGGTATGACTTTGCTGTGAGAAAATTAACCTAGAAGAATTTCTTCACTCCACAGCCTCTGCAGTTCATCAAAATGTCACTGTCAATGTGATATTTTTCTTTTACATCACCAAATCTGGACAAATCCATGTTATTTACCTACTTAACAGCCGTCTTGGGAACAAAAGCAATTTTAGGATTGGCGTATCTTGCCCTAACCCAAGCTAAATGGCCAGCATTGGCTTAGCTAATACAGAGCCATCAGAGCAAGGATTTTCATGAGCGTGGGCTGGAGTGGATGATGAAGAAAGGTATAATGATACCTGTTATTCGTCTGTAAGAAGGCAACCTCTGAATATACACTTTTTTTAGAGCAAAGTTGTAAAAAGGCGCCTCGTCCTTTGCTGTCAGCGTACCTATCGCACGGCTTCCGTCACAGATGCAGCCTGGAGGAGGACTGAAAGGGCTCCAGCTGTGCCTTGCCCCGGCCGGCTGGACCCTCACTCTCCTGCAACACGCGACCGCAGCTTCCCTGCGGACAGCGCGTTGCTGGGCCGGGCCAGAAGGCTGGAGCCGCGTTTGGTGAGTGCTCAGCAAGCCCCTCCAGGGCCTCGTCAGCCACATGGTCGCTGGCCGGGGAGTGCTGTTTCGGCTCCGTGCACTTCTTTGGTCTCCTAGGAACACGTCCGCATCAGGAAAGCCATCACTATCCAAACCCTACTGGGGAAGGCAGCTGCTCAGGTCACCCAGGTGTATCCTCATCTGGATGGTAACTATGAGGCAGCCGATGAAGACAGTAAGAACTGGTGAGCTCACCAGCCTTGGAATCTAAATTTGGCTACAGAAGAGCATATGGCTTCACAATTGTCTTCTCCGTTTTTTTTTTTTTTTTCTTTCCCCACGCAGACAGTTGCTGTTTTTTCACGAGATGAAATGTGCACTGGTGTTATGTTTGATGCTGAAATTCACACATACTTTCCTTCACAACCCCACCCGAAGTTTAAAGAATTTCTAGTCAGTGTGGTGGTGGTTTTTTTTTTTTTTTTTTT
>VXAL01010512.1:128809-188210 GCA_013399475.1 Chauna torquata | reverse complement strand
CGGCTGGCAGGGAGGGCTCTGGCGAGCCCCAGCTGCGGGGCCGGCTGGTTGCGGCCGCCGCGCGGGGCAGTTTTGAGGCGGCGCAGAGCCGCCGGGAGAGGCAGGGGTTGCTGTGGCCGGCTTGCACGCTGCACAGCCTCTTGCCGTCACGCTCGCTGGCTCTCTCTCCCTCAGGGACTTTAAGCCGTACGAATTTCTCCGGTTTCTGTTGTCCTTTAAAGTCAGAGTGTTGGCTTACAGATGACGTTAAGAAGACATCCAAGTGTCTTCTCGGTCGTTACGTTACTGGACGCAATATCAGAAGTGGGTCTGTAACCAGCACTTTATAGCCGGTCTTTTAGTTTAGCTAAAAAAATCCTTTCAAGGAAAGAGGAGAACAGCTGATTTACGTACTGTAGAAATATATGAACTATCAGGGGAAGTATTTTCTTAGATTATTTTATGTCCTGTCTGACCGCTGGCTATCCGAACAACGTAGAGCCCTGTTCAAGGAGCACAGTCCTCTGTGACGACATCCATTTCTTTCCTAGTGATGATTACTCTAACTGCTGGAGAAACGCATCAGGCCACTCTTGGTACCATTTGAGGTACTTGAAAGAGCTAATGCGGCTGTTGGTTGATACGCAGCAATCTTTTGCTTTTTTCCCATACGTACACATACATGCGTAGAGAGTTATCTGGCTTTGTATTATGAGGAGCACCTACATATTTTTTAGATAGATTAGTTGTTGAGTATTATTATAGCCAAAATACATGTTTATTATTTCATGTATTGAAATTGAGACCAGTTGATAGTTACTGACCTGTAAATATTTTGGTATTGAATATACATATACATAAAAGAGTTCTTTAAAATTAATGTTATTGTGTTGCCTTTTCAGGGTGAACTGTTAAATCCTTGCCGCTGCGATGGGTCAGTACGGTACACGCATCAACTTTGCCTGTTAAAGTGGATAAGTGAAAGAGGGTCATGGACCTGTGAACTCTGCTGTTACAGATACCATGTTATAGCAATTAAAATGAAGAAGCCTTGCCAGGTAATTTATTTGTTATTGTTTTTAAAAATATGCCTTTCCAGTAATTAAAAAAAAATAGTACTTACTTTTATTTCTAGGTTTTTGGAAAATACAGTGGAAGAGTGTATATGCTTCACCAGTTAGCACCTGCACCCACTTGAAGTTAGGTTTTAAGAGCAGTTACATGCTAAAATATGCAGTCATTAGATTCTGGTATGTTCTAGCTTTTGTCTTGCCAGAGAAGTGGTCTTCAGAGGTTGCTAAATCCTGTAATTACGTAAGTCATACTGAGACATAGCAGAAAAACTTGGATCTCCCTGCTTCTCTATCTAAACTTTAAAACTGTTTTTATATTTTGGTAAAGACTCAGTCAAAGGTTGATTTCATTCATTCTTCAAGCGTGGGGTCCAAAAAAGTAAAAGGAGGTGGCACAATCCAGAGTAGCAGAATGGTCTTTCATATTCGTCCACCAGTGGCTGCTTAAGAAGCTGAAATGCACAGTAATGTTTTTCACAGCTCCCTTTTATCAGTGTCACAACATGCAGCTGGAAGTTAGAATATTATGATGGTAGCATGTTCAGGGAGAGGGGAGGGGAAACTCAAAGCTTTAGGAGCTCTGTTAGGGAACCCTTAATACCACTTTGCATATCAGAAGTCTTTAGAAATTTAAAATTTCACCCTAGAAACTGTATTTCATACATCTGAGGAACACATTTAGTAAGATAATTGTGTCTTTTTTTTTTGTTTGTTTTGATCCTATGAGCTCAGAGATGATGAAGCTCCTGAGGGCCAAAGCACTTGGGTTGTTTTTCTGCGCCAGAGTTTGATAGGACTTTTATAGAAAAGACATGCTTGGACTGTAACAGCAGTTGTGTGTCAATTATAAGCATTCCTTGGATGTAGGATATCTGGAATATTTGCTTACAACTGTTCAGATGAGGTGCAAGTACTTTCAGAGTCTGTTGTGACTTCAAGCTTTTCCTTAATGAATCCACAAAGGGAGTTTTTGATAAGCTTTCCTGGATGGAACCTCTATGTAGAACTTCTATGATGTAAAAAAGTCATGGTTTTGTAAAAGCCTCCAGAAACTGAACTTCAACATCAACTTTATCTGGTAGTTTGGCAGCTCAGCATGGGATTCTGTTTGATCCTTTTGCCTTTTTTTAATCCTTTCAACTTCTTTATTTCCTGTATATCCGCAGCAGTTTTATCCTTTTCCTAGCAAGGGTTATATCATTATAAACTATTTGAAATGATAGTCCCTGAAAATAGTAGTTTAAGGGCAAGGGCATGGCACAGTTCCCTGCGAGCCAGCAACTAGTACAATTTGAGATGCCATAAGGTAGCCAAAATATCTACACAAGGTGTCAGATATGACACAACTTACAAGAGACTCTGGAACAGCAGCTGGAGGCCAAGTGGAATACCAAAGTACATCTGAAATGTCATTAGATACCTACCTGTGGACATCAAGCCCCTATCTGAAGAACAACTATTCCCATTCTGTGGAAAACAGAAGAAAAGGAGAAAGTTTCAGTGGGTGATGATAACGTTTGGCCAAGCTACAAGTGATGTAGTTACAAACTGAAGAGCCAAAAGATAATGCCATTCTCTTCATCAGTTATGGGAGATTTTCTTCTTTGGAGCAGAGAGAGAACTAGATTCAGGTTTCTCCTTCGGTAGCTTATAAAAATACTTGACTTATTCTGAACTCTTTCTTTTTTTTTATAGAAATGACTTTTTTTAATTCTTGACAAGATAGGATACAAAAAGATTTCATGGAGTTGCGTACTCAAATAACAAGTTACGTTACATTCCTAGGGCCAAATTCCTGACACTCAAAAGGTTTCGCATCTCTTTGGAGGCTCACAGTAGTACCTTTCTCATTCTCCTACACTGAATATTCCTCTTGTAGTTACAGAATCCAAAAGGAACCCTCAAAACTGTAGTCATCTGTTTATTTTGTTAAGGGCAATCGATCTTAATATGCCCTCAGTCTTCTCCCACATTATTGACTACAGTAGTATGGGCCCTTTTTAACATCTGCCCTGATTTAAGCTTTTGGACAGGTTCTGGATCATTTGCTTAACTACACAAAAGCCTTTTTTAAGGTGACTTTTAGGTCAGGTTTTGTGAAAAGCTAAGGACTAGAACATTTCAATATAGAAGTAGTTTACAATATCTTCACTAAAGTAGAGAATGTAGTTAAAAGTTCTGAAGCAAGCAAGACTTCCTGCATTACATTAGATACAATACTGGGACAGGAGTTATTCACTGTCCCTACAGCTAGTAGTTTGTCTCAGTCCATGTCATCAGAATTGTCTCTACCAGTCTTTTATGGATTAGATCTGTGTAGGCAGTGTCAAAGAGATAAAGAGGTTGTTACCTACCCAAGTAACTTTTTTTTCAACTAAATTGTCTATGCAACTTTACACCAGCTCCTCAGATTTTCTTTTACCTCAGCTATTCATGTAATGTAACAATGCCTACGGAGTTAAGAAATAGAATTTTCTATATTTTCTTCCAGAACATTGGAATAGATGTGAATATTCCATTTAATATCTAACATTTTCCATGGTTTCTGTTGCTTCATGGCAGGGAAGGTAATCCCAAAGGGGGCCTCTTTGGAGGCAGTACATTCAAGGAACAAAATTTACTATGGTAAGTGACTATTCCAATAGATTTCTTTTGCAGAATCACTTTGTACAGTTCAGCAACTATTAGTTAATTCAATTTTAAGAACCCAATCCTGGAACCACATAGAATTTTAATACAGGAATAGATCTTAAAACATAAAAAATAATTAAATTAACCAATGGGCTAACAGTGGAAGATGAGCACACAAACAAATCGGTGACACTGGATATGATGTTCACAGAGAAATGCAACTTGATCCATTTTTTTCAGCATCCTTCTCAGGATGATAGCGAAGAGACGGATTTAACCTTTGACTATCCATTAATGAAAGCACATGTTCATGTTGCTGGACTTGCTTCTTACAGCAAAGTGGAATTTGATCCAATAATAGGCGTGGTTATGTTAAGAAATAAGTTGCAAAAAATTATACTGAGACATTTTTTGAGACAAAAAGAAGGGAGAAACTTAAAATGTCTGACTTGGAAATTAAAACCCCTTAGAATTACCTTTTAAATTAACAAACAGAAAGAAAGCACAAGCAGAAATATTGTTGATATTGGTTTGTTAAGCCTTATAATTTGTGAGGACTTCCTTCCTAAAGGAAATATAAACAGACTGCTTTATTTTTATTAGAGCTGTATAATTATTAAACTGTTAGTAAACTAGTTCACTAGACTTGCAGTTAAACATGAATGTATATTGCAGAATGTTAATTCTCTTGTATGATTCAGAAATAACGTTTAAAAGTGGAACAGAGTCATGCAAAGGTTGAGAAAATATACTTTGGTGCTAAAAATATTGCTTCTATAAAAGTTAGCAATAAATGTATTTAGAGAATGGACTTTTTGTAGACTGTTAATGTAGTCTGTCATAAAATACTGCTATGCGAGATGTTTAATATACCCTGCATTTGTGTTCATTAACACATTATGTTCTGGTACTTTAGGTGAACTGGACTTGTTCCAAAACTGATACAGTAAATTGGTGTACTAATTTAAAAGCTAATTGCATGGCAAATCAACACCATTTTTAATTGTTAGGTCTGATTTTTGAATATAGATGAAAAAAAAAGAAGGTGGTAGTCTGTATTATTTAAGGAAGTATCTAGTTACTTGAAGTGCAGTATGACTCATGAGTTCTGTGGTTTTCAGTGGCCCAAACTGTGATTATTCACATTTGAGGTATTCAGCATAAAAACTGCGATGTTTAATAGTTTTCATTAATTTCAGGTTCAATTTTTCAAGTCTTGTTAATGTGAGTAGTCCTCGCTCATCTGATAAGTGGCATCAATTAGATGAAGGACTTTGTAGCAGAATGCATGTAGGTATATTTGTGCGCTTTACATTAAAAAATGCAAAAGTTATCAAGTTCTTCAGATACTTCAATGTGGAGGCCAGTGTCCAGAAAAAAAACATGTAGTAAATATAGCAAACGTGTAGTAAAAGTTACCTCTAATGACTGTGCTCAGCTGGATAAAAGCTTTTGTTTTTTGTAAGCCATAACTAAGAAAAAGAAAGGGAGAGGGTTCAAATCTCCAGTGGTGCTTTTTAAACTACACTATGTACTAACAATAATCTGCTAATATTGCTGTTGTTACATTGCCTGTAATGAAGACGCAGGAGGATACATGGTGATATTCACTGTCAGCACACACAAAGAACAGAAAGGATAGTCCCAATCTCAGGCCATTTACAAGGATGTTTAAGTAAGAGATAAATCTGTGCGAATATATAAACTTGTCGAATAAGCCGTGGTCTTTCTACACTAACCATTTCTAAATACTGTTGTGGATTTGGCTTCTCAAATGGGATGAGTCTTAAGATGCCCCTTGAAAATAATGAGGCTTTGCAGGCACCTTTTTTTTGAATGTGAAGGCAGTAAGGAAGGGCTGTTAGAAAATACTTGGCAGAGATAGGTATCATGAACTGAACAGAGATGATATTCAATGTCTGAGTAGTCATTAGAAGATTAGAAGATAATTAATATGTCGGTAAAAGCCTGGAAGGAATTTAAAAATCAAATCTTTTTTATTTGATGTGATGAGGAAGAGAGGAACCAATACAGGGGTGACAGAAGGGCAGAAACATGGTCAGTGTAGTGGACTAAAAAAAATCGTATTTGAAGCAGTCTCGTACTTGCTGAGAAAATTATATTTGTCAAGAGCTTAAAAGCCGTGTTACAGTAATAGAGACCTAAGATGAAAATGATGATGAGAAATTAAATTTTTATATATGGATAGTCTTAGATATGTTACATAGAAAGCACTTGCAAGTTTTAGAAATTTTGTGAACAGGAAGATCCAAATAGATAGAACAGATTCACAGGTTGGAGAACTAATCCATAGTGCTTGAGAAAGGCTGGAACATGAAAATCTTGAGATTTTCATGAACTTAAATATATGGTAAGATCCTTACAAAAGGTGGTAGAAACAGGGGAGAGAGGTCTGAAACAGAGAAGATTTGTCGTTCATCAGCATAGACACAGTAGTTGTACTTCTCACATTCTTTCTTTTCCTAAGCATCTACTTTGAACCACTTCTAGGGAGGAGTTACTAGACTAGGTAGACCTTTTGATTTGATACACTCTAGCAGTTTCAGTGACATGCAGTGGGTGGACGCTGCTGATCGTCAATACCACTGATCTGAAAGTCATAAAGTAATGAAGAACAATATATGAGTAAATGGACTGATTCTATCACAGTGATATCACAGTAATGGTTGGGTAGGAACAAAGAAGAATTAATAACAAAATACTGGATATAGACCTAGGAGAAAAGCTAATCAAAGCAGTAAATGGCTGTTTGTTGACTGTGAACACTGAACCATGTTTGTAAGTCCAATGAGGAGAGATGATACTTAAGAGGTGAGGGTGGCCATCAGCATGGGAGCTGAAGCCATGAGGAAGGAACATGGGAAATTATAAACTGAGACAAGACTTGAAAATGGAAGGAGAGGCTGAAAATGAAAAGGGTTAAGTGAATAGAAAATAGAAGCTTGGAAGAGGGAAAGGAGGTTGATTTAGTTCTAGAGAGGCCTATGAGATAGCTGAGAGTCAAAAAGAGGGTAGATTAAAGGAATCCTTAAAAAGGATCTACCCTTAAAAGAGGGTGGATTAAATTTAGGTCAGAACTGCCAAAAATGCTAAATGAAATGTTTGAAACCTATGATTCAGCTCAGAAACTTGCACATTCCTAGTCTAGACAGGATTTTAAAGGGGTGTGGTGAAAAAAACATGCTTTCTTGCTGGTTAGAATGGCTGAAGATTGAAGTGGTGATCCAGAAGGTGTAGTTAATATTTGGGATTTTGCTAGAATGGCTGTAGTGCCACCACCAAACTCCTGAGATCAGCTTTCCTGATTCTCTGTGTGCTCATGCTTTTCCTAGATGGAACATTTGGTCAGAGTTGGCATCTTAACTGATAGAACTCAGGACATCTGTCATTCTTGTTGGAGCATCAGCTACGGCATGCAGGGAGCTAGACAAGCCACTCTGGTGCTTACATCTGTCTATTTAAGATAGAGGATTAGCAGTAAAAAATAGGTTAGGCAAAGAAGTGGTGATTATAGCATGGAGAACAATTTCGCACTAAAATGTAGATGGTGATTTTAAACTTACCAAATCTAGTTCACATAGCCAGTTCTGTCATTATTCTAAAGTGTGCATTAAAGTAATCAAATACCTACACAAAATAAATAGAGCAATTTTAAAAAATAGAATAGCATCCAAGGTGTGTGGGTGTGTTCCCCTTCTATGTTACTCTTTTATTTTCCATAGCTTATTAAAAAAGCAATCGTTTTCTTGTTTTATTTTGTGAAATGTGTGAATTGTGCTCAGGGCAGTTTAAATGCTTGCATAGTGTGAAACAACAGTTAACACAATGTAAACTGCAAACCATACTTGAAAATAAGGTTTTAATTACAGATGTCATCCTGATCTAGTGGTTATATATATATATTTAAAAAGTGTCATTATCTTGGTGTATTAAGTAGTGAGTTAACTACTTCAAGGGAAAATAGTGGGTTCCTCTGAAACTAAGGTTTTCATGGGGCAAAATGGCTAGCATGAGACAAGGTGCTAGGTAGTTTTTCAGAGGAATTATCTTGAGTATAAGTTACTACTGCAATTGTAAGCATAAATTACATATTTTCAACAGTTTCGGTTAGAAAAAAACTTCCAAATGTTAAGGGCAGAATGAATGGGAATCCAGTTAGCTACATATACATAGCTACTGCCACTTTAGGTGCTCAGGGTATCTAAGTAAACAACGTAAGGCTTAAGATACAGTGTGGGACCTGCGTTCAAGAACCTTTGAATTATTGTTTTTTGTCTTTTTGCCTATTTGATTGGATTCTCAAATACCTTGATATTCTAGCCTAAAATTGATTAAATTTATTTAGCAATGAAAGTTTTGTAAGTTTTTCAAATAAATTTTTTTGTCTTTTTTCGCATGTCCAAAATCCTGATCCTGGTCTTTAATTCCCATCAACAGGGATTAGTGAAAAAATGGTACAACCAATTACTGATTGTTTGTTTCAGCAGACCTCTTCTATTTCTTGATGTGCAAACTTGTTAATAAATGATAGTGTACTGCTTTTATACCTCTTGTCTATGATTCCTTACCTCATGCTTATTTGGCAGTGTAAGTAGCCTGTCCTGGGCACCAGATGCTTTCAAAACCTCCTGGCTTCTCTACCACTCATGCTTTGTCATCTGTGAAATGCTACTGTAGTTTTTTCCACAACAGAAATTTGTCAAAGAAAGTTGGCTTTATTGACTTCATTGCAAAACTTCTTTACAAGGCTTCTTGTTTTCGAATGTTTGTCAGTTTGTGCTGAAGTCTTCAATGCTGTCACTTTTGTTTACATTTCAATGAAGCCAGTAGAGAATGAGTCTTCCAGTTTTAGCCACACGCTGTTTTCTTTCCCCTTACTAGTTTTTTTCTTTCTTTCTTTCTTTCTATATTTTTACATATTTTTCTGGCAGTGTCTTCCCTCCAGGGCAGTATTAAACTTTGCCATTTCTGTGACAAGCATATTCCCAGTACAGTAATACACTGTACTGATACCCACACAAACTATATTATTGGAAGAAGGCCATATCCTGAGCTAAGGCTCTTTTTTCTGATCTTTTATGCCAAAAGTAATTCCTTAATAGTTTCAGACAGTCATGAACCTTACCATCATGATGAAATACTTGCTAGCTTCATGTGTATGTAGCTCTGCTGCTAACACTGGAATAAGAGTCTTCCAAGCACTACAAGGATCTCGAAAAAGGCAAATTCCATAAAATTGGCATCCAGGAAACTGTGTCCTGAGAAAATGAGAGTCCACTTCAATATGCCTTCTCTTCTTTCATGCTAAGGAAGCTCCCTCTGCTCACCAGGGAAGAGCAGACAGGGAGAGCCTACTTCTTAACGAGACATTTTATATATCTCTAATGGCTATTATCTGAGCAGTCTGCAATTTACAATCTATTACACCTTGTGGTTACTCCCAGCACATTCTGTGCCTCTGTGGATGACAAGATTCTGCATCTCAATTTCAGGGCTGCTGTTTCATAGGAGGAAAGCAGTCTGACATATTTTGCTTGAAGGAATCAGCATAACATGGTTGCTCACTGGCTCCTGTCAGAATAACATGAATAGAATATAGGAGTCTTACATGTGCAGCCTTTTCCCACAGTTGCAACACTGTTCTCCACATAACCTCCTTTAGTGGCCTGAAGAATCATTGGAAGCTCCAATCATTCAATGTCACCTTCCAAAAAGGACACTTTGCCTGTATTGAAATGTACAATGATGACTTAAAATCCTCGTGAGATTTAATAAAGAGGTTCACTTTCTCTTCAAGCAGCATTTACAGAGTATTGCATATCATCTCATTGCTTTCTGAAAGCTTGCACGAAATAGTAATTTGATTAATTACTGATGCCATCTGACATCTGTCAACCTTAAGGGGGAAGGTCTTCGTTTCATCTACTGTTCAGTGTAAGGAGAGGGACCATCAAATGCTTCCTAGAGATTTCAAAATCCTCTACTTCAGTCTGTCCTTTCCTTTTTACAGCTTTGGGTAAAAGATGTAGAAATATGTAGAATAGCTGATGATTCCTGGGGAATGTGTCTACTTCAGAGCTTGTCCATCAATAAGAGTTGATAAAATTACCAGGTACTTGAATGTGTTTAAAAATTTGTGGATTCACTGGGAAGAGTTTATGGCTGTGGGTGTTTCAGAAACTCATCTGTCTACTGGGCCTTCCCTTCATACTTTTGTAGATCTCACTGATATGATTGCTGTAAACTTAGCCACAGCAATCAGGACCTACAAGATCTAAGGACTTCAGTCTTCTAGCCTAGATTATTTCAGAATAGATGCAATCTGTATTTCAGAGTTACTGGCAGATGTTTTGGTGTTTGTGTGACACAAGGGAATCTTTGTCTTCATTGCACAATTCTCATGCATTAGCTCCTCATGATAACCTCCAAGAGATTCCTTTCTTCCTTGTTTGGGTTCAGAGGTACAGAAATCAAGTCTGTTTCCTTAAAAATCATCTAGCATTTCCATGGTGCTATGTCTCTGACCTTGAATTAGCTTATCTGAGGTGTGAATATGATGCCGTGTCTTTGTCCCCGTGTCACTATCTCCTACTTTTTCATCTTTCCCTAACTTTACTAACGATTTGGCCAGATTAAGTGTTGAACCATTGTTGTCTCTGATATGTGAATTCCTCGGGTTGTGATCCTTGATTATGACATTGATTTTGTCACTCTACCGTTTCTCTACTCCCCTCAGTAACTATGCTGACTACTCCTTTTCCAGGATTCTAAGAGAAGTCAGGAAGAATCTTGGGATAGCAATCTCCTTCAGCAGGAGTTAAACTGTCTCTTTTTCTTATGGTAATCAAAGGCCTAATTCCATTCTCTTTTGGGGAAGAGGGTTTTGTAGAAGATGTTTTATGATATGAAAAGGAAAATGACATTAGAAGGTTAAATAACTTCATTTACAAGCTCAAATTCATGTGGGAATTTGCATTGTTCCGAAGGGGTGATTAATTTGGATCTCTCATGTTTGTTTTCATTAATAAAATCACTTTCAGAAAAATTCTGTATGTGCTCGAAGGCCATGATCCTACTGCTTGGTCTGTCTGTTGCACTCAGCGTCTCTGCAGGGTGTTAAGAGTTCCCAAGTAGCAGCTGCTTAGTTGCCTGCTGGAGAATTCTGCCACTGGACTCAGCATCTTGGCTGAGAGGCTGAACCGCTTCACTTTGGTGGGCCATGAGTAGGCATTCAAAATTGATGTTCTAAGAGCTATTCTTCTGTTGGAAGCTTGCCAAGGCTTGTTTTCATAGTCACAAAAAAAATACCAACCTTTCTCTTTCAGTGTTAGGACTGCCCAATCATTCCCCGTTATCTGACTGGAGAAATGATTAATTCCTTCTTCCAGTCTCTTTTGTCCCTTAGAATCCTCTATAAGTTAAGGCCAGTATGGCAGAAATGGTCCTCTTCACTGCAGCATAGCAAAAGCTGTCTGGTGTCAGTGCCAGAATACTGGCCATTTTCCTGATTTTTTTTCATACAGATTTTTGAGATATTAGGCCAAAGTCAATATTCTCTACTTCAGAGTTGGATGCTGGATAGGTTACTAACAGTCAGCCAGGTCTGACTGGGCACACCTACCTGAAGAAGACTGTTAGCTTCTCCCCCTACCAGATGTCTGAGCTAATTATCTCTTTGCATTCTTTGAGCCATGGGATCTTACACTAAATGTTCTACAATGGTATGTTCCATATGAGGTATGTTCCGTTAGCTCTGTCTGCACTCACCACTTTTAGGTGCTCTGCCATTTCTCAGCTTACAGTCATGATGTTTCTAAGAGTCTAGTGAGTTTTGTTCTTATCAGAGAAGCAACAGTTGAAAGGGACCTATATAGTTCTTGCTACCTTCATGATTCAGTTGTCTGAGCCTCTGAATGCCTTTTCCATTTAGGTTTATGGTTTTCCATGACTGTAACCCATGCCATAAAATAAATTCCATTGACATTCCTGACCAAGGCAATGCCAGATTTCCATCTGACATGCTTTCTTCATCAGTGCTTGTAGGGATGAGTTGCTTACAAACTTTGGATATCACTTTGGATATCAAGGGTCATTTGAAAATCTGCTTGCCTGTTTCTGTCCATTTCAGAGAGGTCAAAAAGAGTAGCATTCTATGTGGAGGAATTTTCCAAGTGAGTAACAAGTTGTCTCAGGACTTCCTATAGGATCACTAGGGTGTTTTTCCAGGCGTGCCCTAAACTAGTTTCATCAGAGCTCAAATCCTATTGTTAATATTGTTAAGGAATCTGGAAACAGTGCTGACTGTAAGACAGAGCAATCTGACAGCTGCTGATGTGAAAAGAAGACTGACACCTCCATCATACGTGATTAGTGAATTTAAAGAGGGGACTACTGTCTAGAGACAACCAAAATGTGTCTGTTTATGAACATATACTTGAAAAACGATTTGGAGAACAGTAAGTAGTTCTTTGATGTATGTGTTTTCTGTATGTACAGCATGTGCTTTTCCTTCTCTCTCTCAGATGCTTCTTGATTCAAGAGAAACCAAGGGTATTTTTATGTCTGTATTTGTACTGGAAGAGATGGTACATGGGTTATGTGTGAGTCATATAAGTACCATTAAGCCAAGAACAATTTATAGTTTAAGGACTTCCAAGCACAACAATATGAATTGATAATTGCAGTTTTTGGTATTATAATCATTGCTTCTTGTAGTGCTAATAATTCTGATGCATAATGTAATGTCAGAAAGCTGTATATTTTCAGTGGCTATCCCAAACTATTAGAAAAAATTTCGTTACTAATTCAAACAGCAGCACCTACTAGCTTGTAGCAGTGATTACATAGCAATACCTGAAAAAGCTTACTAAGGAAATTGATTTTTTAAATGTTGTTGTTTATTAAATTCTTATAATTAATAACTTAACAATTAACATATTACTATTAATAATTGTAACAAGCCTACATTATATTAATATGTATAATCATAAAGGTATTGTGCATCTTTTCTATCAAGTTCTAATTATTATACATTATACATAATATATAAAACAAAAAGAATCATAATAAATAAGTAAATTCTTCCATTAGGCCAAATTATCAAGCAGTGTGCTGTTTACCATATTAATTTGCACAGTCTAAATTTTATAATTGTGACAAAATTGTCTTCAAGTGAAGATGTATTGCTAATGTAATTGATTACAGAGTCAATCTAATTGATTTGCTAATCTAGTAGATTACATTCTAACTGAGTTTTAGAACAGGTTTTGCGAGATTTTGTGCAAGCCAGAACCCAGGATTGTCTTCTCCATGATTAGATACTGGTTGATAATACCTTGGTATTTTTATCATCCTGCCTTTTAACCCATCTCCCAAGATACATGTAGCTGGTTTAGGGATTAGGCAAGACAACCACCTTAGCTCTAAACTAAGTATATGTTTCTTTCATCTTGCCCTCAAAATCTGAAGTTTCCTTGTTTTATATCTCACAAAGAAGCATTTGAAATCAGGATTGTCTCTTCCCTCATGTTGTGTGTCTCCCAGATTTTCCTAGGTCACATGACAATTCTGATCCTATTCTGTGAATTAGTTTTGGTTAGGACCAAAATGCCAAAAGGCCCAAGGCCAATATTTGTACTCAGATGTTTTCTTGTGAGGTACCCCTTACTACTGAAACACATCATTGCCATATAGCAATAGGAAGAAGACTGGACATTGAAGGTACTTCAGATCCTGTGCCTAACTGGCTAAGGAGTTGCTTTGTGCCAGAACTATGGTGAAGGGACTGATTCTCAGCTGTGAATAATATTTCTGTAGGATGCAAGGGAATCCAGTGACAGTAGATGAGGATGCACTACTTGATTTCATGTCTTATGGATTGAGACAGATTAGAAGCAGATTGTGGCAAGCAGTAAAATGCTGTGTACTTTAAACAAAACAACTTCTTAACCATGCTTATACAATTGAATTTGTTTGTACATCTACATTTTTTTCGCTCCATCATCTACCTGTCATTGTGTGTTGGGCCTAGATTGGAAAAATACATTAATACTTAGCATTTTTAACTCTTTTACAGTACTTAAGTGCTGTAGAAAAGTTCTCCTTAAGTCTTCTTCTGGTAAACTCGAAACTTTGAACTCTAAAATTCCCATTATACAGCATTTCTTTCACCTTCACATCATTTATATAGTTCTTTTCCAGGAAAGACCTTTCCGTGGCCTCTTTTTTAGTATCCAGAATCACTGAGGTAGACTAATGTCAGAAATAGGTCCTGATGCTCTGTGCAGTACTAAAATCATGTCCCTACTCATCCCTATAGAGGTGATGTGAATACAGGAATCAATTTCATTTGCATTCTCTTTGTTTCAGTGAACATCTGTGTGTCCAGTATGTGAACTGGAAGTGTTCCAGTAAATGACTTTGAAGAGTTCTACTATTGCATATTCTGAATACCGTGTAAATACCAGTTATTAAAATGGTATCTTAAGAGGTGGAATTTTAAAACTTTGCTTTAGCTGAGGTGAAAAATGGGTTTGAATCAAGGCCTATCTAAAGGGAATGGAATACCAACCATTAGGGTGTAGAATATTCTCAGATAAACCCTTTATCTTTCATCTTGTATAGGTTGTAAAAATTATTTAATTATTCATAGTGTCAAAAAGACAGGGAAAGAGTTTCCAACACTTTTGGAAACTCTAGTTAGCAGATGAAACGTGAGTTTCAGTAAATGAACTGGAATGAATGGAAATGACCATCAGGTTCATTCACTGCCAGCTATTTTTAATTACTTTCATATTAAATATGCCTTCTAGAATGACTAGAGGGAGTGAGAGACTACTGTCAGCAGTGCCCATAATAAGCTATGTTTCTGAGAGAACAGAGTGGTGTTATCCCCAACAGTTCTTCAATTTATGCAGTTTCGGTGGATTATAGACTGGGGCAGTTGAAGCACGTGCACATTTCCTTTTGCTGCCCTTGCTACTGTGATGGCAACCATATTGCATATCTGGAAGTGACAGAGCGGAGAGCTGGTGGCAACAATGTCAAACTGCCACATACAAATCCAGCAGAGATTATCAGTATCTTCAGAGACTTAAGTTAAAAAGACCAAAGAATGTCTTAGACCAGATCAGTTGGTATAGTGTAGTTCTATATTATATTTAATTTAGCATAATACCATTGTGACAAGGTTGGTTATGAACAAGTGGGCACACTTCTTCTTACTATGTTTTTAAATGAGATACATTTTTATAATGACTTTTTATTTACTCTGGACTCAAAACCTTAGTTGCATTGATTTCCAGATTAGTATATGGATTTAAAGAAAGTGAATGTGGCCCATTGTTTATGATGACATGCTTGAAAAACTCAGCACTAACTTAGTCACAAATTCAATAAGTAGTAAAGGTATACATTTGCAAAAGATAGTGTTACCCCTCACAAACATGGGATAATCCGTGTAAGTCTTCATAGAATCACAGAATGGTTTGGGTTGGAAGGGACCTTAGAGAGCTGCCTTAAAGAACTACCTTAAGGTAGTTCCAACCCCCCTGCCATGGGCAGGGATGCCACCCACTAGGTCAGGTCGCCCAAAGCCCCCTCCAACCTGGCCTTGAACACTTCCAGGGATGTCTTCTGTTTCATCATCTGTTGCTGGTCTTCCTGAGCTGGTAGTACCCTTTGTAGGAGGGCTGCTCTCTGTCATCTCACCTGGGGAGCCATAAGGAATTTTCATATGTTCTTTATTAAGGACATAAGGAAGCCTGTAGTTCACTGCAGACATTTTTCATGTAAAGTATTCTAAGTGCAATTTCAGTCTCAGTAAGTGCTTTTAAGATCACTTTTCTGCCACGCGTTTTACAATAATCAATGGGCTTTTACAAGGCATCATTAAAAAAAAAGCCAAGTTAATATTGATTTATCTCAAAGATGACAAATCTTTTAATATTATATCCATCTTTATGTTAGCAAGGACATGCAAATAACTGTATTAACTTTATTCTTTAACAATTAGCCCTTCAAAGCAGTATGTTTCTTTCAACTTCTGGAAGTCTCTACCTCAAAAAATAAGGAATTACGCAGTATTTCTCCTTGACAGAGCACTTAGAAGAAAAGGGGAACAACGGTTCAGGGGTCAGAAACAGAACCATAGGGTGCCATTAGTGTACCAGGCTCCCGAATGATTCATGAAAGGAAGAGCAGTGGTAAATAAAAGATTAAAAGAGCCAAACATAATAAAGTGTCAGTAGAAGTGAAAGTGTAGGAAGTTCTTAAGGGACAGAAAAACAATTCTGTATTAAAATCAGAAGCATGAGTTCTATTTTGTTTATGAAAGCACCATCTTCAACAGAAGTTTTCTTCATCATATATTAAAGTAAAAAAAGAAGTGTTCTTTTCATGGGCAACAGGGATGGCATGTTACATCATAACATTACAGATATGATGGGAAGGAATACCAAATGGGATCCTATTTCACAGAAACTTAAAGGAGATTTTTTTTTATGAATCTGTCTTTGAAAGGTTATTACTATAGTTGTCCAGATACAAAATATTTAAAGCTTTCTTTTATTTTTTTATTTTTAAGCAAAAATGCCAGTTTTTGTTAAAATATTTATTTTGGGGGGTCATGTACTTTATAGAAGCTGACACTAAAAAGGCTGTATAGATCTTTGATTTGGCAAAACTTAGCTAAAAGAACTCTTAATAATTATGGAATGTGTAGTCAGCAAATGACAAAAACAAATTAGGAAGTCATAATCTGTAATCTTAAACAATTTATAATCTTGAGCAATTAAGAGTTATAAGGCAAGTTATATGAAGAAAATGAGAAACATTTTAATGGAAAAAATGGATTTAAATTATGACATACTAATAATGATATTATTCAGTTTGAAATGGTAGATAATTCAGACTTAAATTCTAAATGTAATTTCTCAACATTAACTATTGCTGAATTATTTCTACTGCATTACTTTTGTGACCTCCTTATTGTAAGCAGTTATTTTAACGCCAAAAGGTGAAGTGATTATAACAACATATAGCAGGGGATGGAGTCAGGTGAATGATTGTGAGAAATCGAATAAAGCTTAAATCACTTTTGACACTATAAACAGAATCTTAGTCTTAGAAAAAGTCTTCTGTTCCTAAGTGGTTGTCAGAGTGTATACTCACACATAATAGCTACACTTTGCATGAGATTTCAGACAGTAGAAAGCATTGTGATCACAACTGCAGTTCCTATTCATAAATCCTGTTATGAAATGCAGTGCCACCAAACAATACAGTCTCATGTAATTCCTCTCATTGCCTAATGGCTGATATTGTCTATGTCTAAGTAAAGAACTAAATCTTTTGAACTTATTTACATCTGAGTAGCGTTGTAACTATAGAATACCTTCACTATGTATGTGAAAGATGTGCCTGTCTCAGTCCAATCTGCTTGCTCTTTATAATTTGTACACAAACTCAGTGAAGTTATGGGAAAAAATGGAGGCGTATGTTTCCCAAGAGGCAGTCTCAGAGTGTTTCTGAACCAAAATTGTTTGGGGGCAGGGGGCCAGGAGGAAGGAAGTTTCAGTTCTGGTAAGTTAGCCATCAGGAGCACCCACAGTCTTGAAGGGACATACACAGTAACCACGGTCTGCAGCCTGATCACATGTTAGAGCTTAACACCAATCCATTCCGCCCTATTGCTGTTTCGGTGTTGGATGCTTACAGCAGACTAGGAGACAAGTTATCAGTTTTGCATAAAGCTCTCTGGGCTTCTTGAATGCCTGCCATCTTACACGTACAGTCCTTCCTCCCCTATCTACAGTGGGATCTTACCAATTAGCTTACAGACTAATAGGAAGATAACTTTTATAAAATGTAAATTGCTTGGTAACTGCTGACCTTCATATTGAGGAAGGTGGAAGAGTATAGTTTTTTTGTTGTTGTTGTTGTTGTTTTTTTACAGAAGAAATGCAGCAGATACCACAAAGGACAAAGTAGCTGACTAATAGAAGAAAACATCCAACCCCTTTTGGGGGTTCTTGGTATTTTTTTAAAGTTTTTCTTTAACTTTTAAAGGCAAAGGAGTTAGGAACAACCATCTGTGGAAGGCTCATGCATATTCTCAGTAACTGGGGTGGCTCCTCTTCCTGGCTGGTAGCATGCTAATATGCTGAATCTTTGGACCTATTGAATTTATGGAGGTTGAGAGATTCAGTTACTTAGATTCTTGACAGACAATTCATCTGATGAGGAGAATAGCAAAATAACTAGAATACATTATTGAGAACATGCTAGGAAGAGGTTGGGATCATATCTGTGTCTCTTAGGACTTTTCAAGGTCAAGATTTTCTAGAAAGAAAAAGTTTGGGAAAGTTAACAGATGCTCTAGTTAGATCTTTTTGAGAGCTTTTTATGGAAAAAAAGTAGTAGGAGTGGTTAATTCTGGTTGGGAATGGGAGATAGGAATAAAAATTGGATGCCCGACAATACCAGAATAAAGAGTGGGCTTTATATCTAGACCGTGCTCTACATTACTTATCCCAAATGTTTGGACTACTTGTCCTTCTGTTCAGTGCTGTCTTTGAAGAATAATTATGAGTAACCTAAGTAAAAAAATACAAAA
Source organism: Chauna torquata (assembly GCA_013399475.1). Taxonomy (NCBI): domain Eukaryota; kingdom Metazoa; phylum Chordata; class Aves; order Anseriformes; family Anhimidae; genus Chauna; species Chauna torquata. The sequence continues at coordinate 169,892 of VXAL01010512.1, read as the reverse complement.
TTCAAAATAAGCCCAACTGAGCTTAGGAAATTGCACTGTGAAAGATCTGCTGTTTATTTCAGTGACGGAAACTTTTTTCAGTTTATTGCCAGCTTTTTCCATGAATTTGACGGTTTAATATTTTGTGACAGTCAATGCATAAAACTAAATTTTACCTCATGTAAATATACTTTGATCTCAGGCATTCTGAACAAATATATTACAGGTCTCACACTAATAATAAAAGAAGATAGAAAGAGATACATAACCAATAGCATTTTTGACAGTTTTCTGCCTGGTCACACTATGTGGCTTTAGCTGAGAAATGAAAAATGATTTTGTTGAATGTATCCCTACAGAGTCTAAAGAGAGCACTATGAATTTCAGTCCTGACATTTCAGTCCTGTGTACAAGTAATAGCTGAGTCATGCTCACACCCTTCTGTCATGCATCAGTTATAACTGACCTGTAATTTGACCTTATAAAAAAACTTTCCTAACAAAGGAAATGAGTATCCATTGTTGCTCTAGTATAAAGAAGATATTATTGAATACGAATAGTCCCATTCCAACCTCCAAGTTCAATGAAAAGGCTAGTATGAGTTTAATAAGTTAATTATAAAAGGATAGTATTTCAAGATACATACTTCACAAATTGTTGTATGGCTATCTGTTTGTACTGTTATATTCAGAAGGCTGCAACAAGAGAAGGTAAGCAGGACCAGATGTGCAAATTAGTAATGAGAAAAACCAAAAGAGAAGGAAAGGGCAGAGGAACTCATTGCTCACCCAGGCTCTTCGCAGTGGTACTTGATGGGAGAAAGAGAGTGTAAGTTGTGGGTCAGACTGGATATAAGAAAAAAGTTTTTTGACCTGAGCACAGTCAAGAAGTGGACAAGATTGCTCAGAGAATGTGAGGTGTCTCCATACTGCGAGGTTTTTAGCCCTGAGCAGCCTGGTCTGATCTCATCACTGACCCTGTTCTAAGCAGCCAGTTGAACTAGAGATCTCCCACAGCCCGTTGCAACCTGAATTATTCTAGCATCTTAGGATCATACATTACTGGGTACCCAACTGCTGGTTAAAAAAGAAAGCTTTTATAAAGTAGCAAAAAAAAAAAGGAAAAAATATTACTAGATGGTAAAAGAGGTAGTAGAGCTCTTAGTTCTGTAGCTCTTTCTCCACCTGTTCTGTATTGCAACCTTAGAAGTGGGCAGATAATGTTCAAAATTAGGAACAGAAAAGATGTCAGTCTAAAAATTCTGCACTGTAGCTCTGGAACAGATGATGGGGCTAGAGTGGGGAGTCTACCAAACTAATTTAGACAAAGAATTGGCCAAGAAAGACCATATATATCAAGGGCAATCTAGAATGCTTTTTTCGTTATGCTGTGTTTTGCTTTTGTGACTCTTTGTTTTAACAAAATTTTATTTCTGTTCTTATCTTGACAGGATTCAGTAAGCATGCTCTTTATATTTAAATCTTGTCACATCATAAATCTGATTCACATACACAGGATACAGCCTTCCCAGGAAATGCAGACATAATTAAGGTGCACTGGAAAGAAACATGCATGCTACCTATACTCAGGGCTCTTCCTGAGTCTTCAGGTTGCCTCCATACAAGGCTGAGGGCGTCTCTTTGTACTGTTAACACAGGTTTGTGCAGAGAACCCCAGCGCCCTTGGCATACCTGGAGATTGCCAGGAGCTTCTTTGATGAGCAGCAGGGAAATCAAAAATGGCTTCAGACTTTGAAGGGGGGTGGGACGGAAAGGAAAGGTGTCACTTTCAACTTTTCACACTAGCATAAAACATACTTAAGATTGTCTTCCCAACATTGTTTTTATTCTGTTCATTAGCTTACAAGCATGAAAGGCTGAGTTCCATTTCCTAATACTAAATATTTTTGCTTACGTATTCAAAACAAATAAAACGAATAACTCTTCTGAAGTTCACAGCTAGATGGTGATGGTAGTGATGCTGGAGGGGATGGGGAAGCAACTATTAGTTTCACTTTAACTAAAAGTGAAATAGGTACAAAATTTCTGTAAAATGTCAGTGTCAAGAATATTAGTAAAAGTCTAAGAAAATATGTATAAATTTTAAAATAATTTCTGATTTCAGGAAAAAAAGTGGAGTTGAATGTACAATCACAGAAAATAACATTTTTATCTTATACAACTCTGTTTCTCTTTTAGTGGCAAAGCATTACTATAACACTGGTTGAGAAAGTGCAGATGGTTGCTGTAATCCTAGGATCTCTGTTCTTAGTAGCAAGTGTGACTTGGCTTCTATGGTCAGCCTTCAGCCCCTATGCAGTATGGCAAAGAAAGGACATCCTTTTTCAAATCTGCTATGGAATGTATGGTTTTATGGATCTAGTGTGCATAGGTAAGCTCAAAAACTTTAAACAGCACAGACTACGGTTTAAGACTGACTGTCTCTTTTTCTAATTGGTCACTCTAATTGATCACTCCAGTTCTTTGCAGATTTATTCTCAGCTGATACCGTTGGCAAATACTGCTTTTTACAGTGTTACAAATACTGCAAAGAGACAAGAACCAAAGATGCTTTACTCTCAGATTGATCAAAGCATTTTAGTGGTGAGAACAGGATCAAGTTTCAACTACTTGAAAATACAGACAGCTAGCAAAGTTCAGAAAGTTAACAATAACATTATTAAAAGAATTAGTAAAATTATGTGCTCTCAAGTCTTCTACTGATGCAACTTTGTATTAGATTGTACCACCATGAAGGACAGAAGAAGCTCTTGAGGATTGTCATCAAACTGCAAAAGTAGCATCAAATTGTACAGTCTTACATAGGTTGCTGTGCTAGTAATAGAAAAGAACAGAGAAGACAGGCTTGAGTTCTTTGTACATTGCAGTTATGAAACACATGATAGTGCTGACTATAATAACTTACTACACTATTAAGAAGTGTCATGTCATTTAGCTTTAGCTAAAATCTTAGAAAGGAAAATACAATTTACTGCAAAGCTATTTTGACCAGTTTTGAATTTTCTGAAAATATACTGACCCAGAAATATTTAAATAGGAGTATTTAATTTTCAGTATTTTGTAATACAACTTTGATTCGATTGCTATATTAGCTACAATTAATTGCAGAGAGACTTTAGTAACTTGGAGTAAACACTAAACCACATTCTTAGAATTGCAGTTCCAAGAAAATGCAGAAGTAAAATGCTATATGATGTTTGCTTTGAGATTTCTGAGTGATAAATGTTGGTGTTATCCCGGTCTCTTGGAATTGTGAAGGACGGGGCTGAATTCTGCTCAATAAGGTGCAAAGAAACAGAGTGATTCCTAATATCAAGGCTTTTGCTCCCACCATAAAGCCATATCATCTTTTACTGATGCCATCTCATTACTGTAAGAATATTTCTTTATATTTCAGCTGGATCACCACTTCTATTTGTTATGTAATTTTTATGAGAAGCCCACTCTGGAATATTTTCTGATGCAGACTTTCTTCTGTGAACTCAAATCTTCTCAGACAGAGAAATGAATATAATATTGGTTCCTAACACTCTGGACAGGTGCTCAGCTTTTAATTGAAAAAAAAAAAGAGCTCAGCTACATGTCCTGCTACGTGTTGATTCTTGAATACTGTTTGTTCCTGCTGAGTACTTTTTTCTGAGGTTTTTGCTTTTGCTAAAAAAACAAAACAAAACAAAACTCCAGGTGTAGACAAAATGTGCTTCAGGCATTCTAAGCTTTTCATTTATATGGAATTCTGTTTTTTTCACATAGATTCCAATTTTCAAAAATTTACTTTGGTATGCATCAGCCAGTTGGAGTAACTAGTTATTTCAAACTATTTTCATTTCTTTCCATTTCTTTGACTGTTAAAACACCTAAATCAAATTAATCTAAAAATTAACTGAGAATGTCTGTGGATGAGCGGAAATATTACTGAATTTATCTACAGAAGTAAACTAGTAGGTGTGCCTTCAGTAGATTGCTACATGCAGCTAGGTGGCTGCCCTTCAAGTCAGCCAGGCTCAAGCCTCCTCTGGACTGGAAGCTACTGAGCTAACATACTTCACACAGCTGTGGAGCTTCTAGCCTAACTGGCACCCTGCGGCAGCAAAGCGCACGCACAGCTGTCTTCACCCGCCAGATAAACTGACCTGCCATAATTATGTAAATGCATGTTTTACAGTCCTGCCATTAAAAAATACATTCAAACTTTTATGTTAATTGCACTGAAACTGACTATAATTAAACATATTTGGACACTGTTTTTGTAATTATGAAGTTCAGTGCAGATATGACTTAACGGTTAACTAAACTACATCTGGAAATTCAGAAAGCTGCAGTTTGGTAATTGTAAAATTCTGATAATTCAGATTCATTCAGCCTACTCAATCTGCATGTAATTTCAAGTAATGTGCATTCTGTAAGCTTATAAGACCAAAAACTCTTGTAACTTTTGAAAATATTTATTAATATATTCAATTTTATTCAATTTTATCTTTTTATTCCATCAAAAAATGAGGATTTCAGATTGATAGTTTTAATTCAAAATCTTTGAATAAAGTTCTCTAATAGATGAATGTAATTATTATTCATGAATCATGTAAAAACACAACACTGTCAATTACGCTAATGACATCCCAAAGGCATTAACATATGGTTTTACCATTGCATGTTATATATAACCTCTTATACCATAAAGCTTGTAATGCTTACAGGCAGCCACAGCTCTTACTTAGTATGGCCTCTGCTCTCATTTGTGTTTAGTCATCCATGACATTCTCTCAGTTTGAGCTTAGTTTTACAAAGGATTTGCAATGAGTGGTTGGTTACCTGTACACCCACTAGAATCTCAGTTTATTTCAGTCAAAATCTGTGCATACATTGGGTTTGCCTGCACTTATTCCAAGACAAGTGGATGAGTTACGGGTGGTGTGACCAAGATTTGGTCCAGCTCCCTTCAGTTATGCCTCCCTATAGCTTTGCATAAGCAATATGAACTTTTGTTGGTCATTCGTGAAGTCTAAATAGCTGTACTTTTTGAAATATTTTGTTGTCATCATTTTAAAAGCAGTTTGCCCAAAAGTAATGACATATTTATATGACATCTTTGAAAAGTTGCACATATTTGGCCTTTTACCCCCCTTTGGCTACACTTTTTTTTCAGACTCTGCTTTTTAGCCACTCACCCTTTTTTTTTTGCCTCCCATCTTCTCTTTTGCCAGCACTTTTTCTCAGCCTCTACTTTTTACTTAGCTTCCCACCATACTTCAGTCTCATCTTATTCTAGGCCTCCACCTGTTTTCAGCCTCCCAACCGCTTTTAGCTTCTGTTCTTGGCCACCCACCCCTCTTCGGCCTCCAATTTTTCTCAGCCTGTACTTTTTTCTTTCTTTTTTCTTTTTTTAGCTTTGCATTGTTTTTTAATCAGTCTTCCACTCCTTTTTGACCTCACAACCCTTTATGCATTCAACTTTTTTCTTAACCTTTACATTTTTCTCTGCCTCCCACCCATTCTTTTCCTCTCACCCTTTTTCAGCCTCGACTTTTTAATTAATCTTTTATGGTTTTCTCAGCCTCACAACTCTTTTCAGCTTCAAACCCTATTTCAGTGTCCTCTTATTCTCAGACTCCAACTTTATCAGCTCCACACACCTTCTCGACCTCCACTTTTTCTCAGAATCTACCTTTTTCTCAGCCTACCACCCTGTTTCTCCCTCCACTTTTCTCTTGTCCTCCCACACTGTTTGTCTCCACTTTTTCTCACACTATTGTTTTTTTTGCCTCCCAACATTTTATGGCTTCCAATTATTCTCTGCCTCCTACCGCTTTTCGGCCTCCACTTTTTTTCAGCGTCCACTTTTTTACCCTCTACTTTTTTTCATCCTGCCACCCCTTTTTGGCCTGCCACCCCTTTTTGGCCTCCGCTTTATTTCAGTTTCTGCTTTTTTTGTTTACCACCCCTTTTTATCCTCTACATATCCTTTGTTTTCCCACCTGTTTTCACCATTCACTCTTTACAAGCTTTATGTTTTCTTACGCCTCCCTTTTTTTTTTCCTCAGCCTCCCCACCCATTTTTGGTCTCCCACCACTTTTTGGCTGCCCACATTTTTTTTGGCCTCCCACCCTTTTTCAGCCTCCCAACTCTTTTTGGCCTATCCCCTTTTAAGCCTCCAACCACTTTTTGACCTCTATGTTTTTTAAACTTTTCATTTTCCTCAGCCTCCCACCCCTTTTTTGCCCTCATGTCATTTTCTGGACTCTACTTTTTCTCAGTGTCTACTTTTCGTTCAGCCTCTCAGCCATTTTCAGCCTCTTTTTCTTTTCTCAGTCTCCCACCCCACTTTTGACCTCTACATTTTCTCAGTCTTCGCTTTTTCTCAGCCTCCCAACCCTTTTCAGCCTCCCACATTTGCTCAGACTCTACTTTGAGCCTCCCACCCCTTTCTGGCCTCCCATCCCTGTTCAGGCTCTAGTTATTTGCAGCTTCTATTCTTTTTTTGGTCTCCCAATCCCATTTGACTTGCCAGGTGTTATTGGCCTTTACTTTTTACCAACCTCTACTTTTTTTTCAGTCTCCCATCCCTTTTTCAGCCTTAACTTTTTCTCAGTCTCTTGTTTTGGCCTCCCGCCCCTATTAAGGCTGCAACCTCTTTGCGGCCTCCACATTTTTTCAGCCTCTACTATTTTCTGAGGCTCCCACCACTTTTTGGGCTCCACTTATTTGCAGTCTCTACTCTGTTTTTCACCTCACAACCCTATTTGACATCCCAGCCATTATTGGCTTCAGTTTTTTCTCAGCCTCTTTTTTTTCTTTGTTTCAGGTTTTTTTCCTACCTTTTTTTTGTCTTCCTCTTTTTCTCTATTTTTGGCCTCCAACTCCTTTTTTTGGCCTACAGTCATTTTTCAGCCTTCACTTTTTCTTAGCCTCTAATTTTGTTTGCTTCCCCTCCATCTCCCCCATGTTTTGGGCTTCCCACCCCCTCTCAGATTCCAGTTTTTTTATGAGCATCTACTTTTTTTCAACCTCCCACTCCTTTTTGACTTACCACCCTTTTCGGCCTCTCACTCTTTTCAGCCTCTACTTTTTCTCGGCTTTAATTTCTTTGTTCAGCCTCCACCCCTGTTTTGTTCTCCCACTCCTTATTGGCCTCCCATTCCTTTTTTGGCCTCCACTTTTGCTCAGACTATTCTTCTTTGGTCTTCCGATGAAATAGTCCTCTTTCAAGCCCCTGTCTCCCCCACGGCCCCAAATGCCTAACAATATTTATGTAACTAGCTCCCTTAGTTGTAAACGTGTACAGGTAGAAGTTCTTTGTAATGAATGCATCTAGCTGCACTTAATATTTCTTCACTCAGAAAGTTTCTCTTTTTTTTTTTTTTCTTCACATTGTAAGTTGAGAAAGAGTTATATTGCTGTTTTTAGAGTGGACATTTCACTTTAATGTTTTGACCAAGTTATTGTTTTTCTTTTTTTTTTTTATATTTGTGGATCCTGGCATTTTTGTCCAGTGGTGAAAGGCTGTTCCTAAAATGTGTCTTTTATTCCCCAAAGTTTTTTATGCTTCTGGGAGGACCATTCCTAAATGACTATAAGAGAAACTAGTGTGATAAGACAACATAGGAACCTAATCCTACAGCTGAACAAAGACGTGCCTTTCTGGTAAAGACAGTATGAAAAAGCTCAAGTGTTCTTGTGACTTGGGATACAAAACCCTCTGGACAGAGCAAAAGAAAGAATCTCATAGTATTTTGCAACAGAAGAACAAAAATGATGTCCCCATAATCCTGTTGTCTGGCTCCCACCACAATCGCTACATTTTAGAAATAAATTCTGAAGGTAAAGCTTTCTTAGAGCTTTAGCACATTTTGCCAAGTCCCTCATCCTTAAAATGCTGCTCCTTGTAGATGTTACTTGGACAGAACATGGAACAGCTAAGTGCACTGAATTCTAACACTTTCTCTTTGGATTGTGTGGGTCAAACAAGGTATTCTGCTGATCTGTATTTTTTTCCTCTAGGACTGTGCAAATACATCCTCTGTGGTATTGAAACCATAGTATTTGGAACAAGTTAATATAATTCAAGGATTTATCCTTGTTTTTTTCTCTTGTACACCATTCATTGCTGTGGAACTCTAAAGAGATTCCTTGCCATTATCTTACAGCTTCCCTTTAGTGACTAACTAACTGCTTATATTCTGAGCATCAGAACTTCTCTGTAACCAAAAAATCATGTCTAGGATTTAAACCTTACCCAGATTTCCCCTCGTTTATGCTCTTAGAACTTTTGGTGCAGAGCGCTGTTCTTTTTTTTTTTTTCCCTCTGAAAGTATCTTTCAAGAGAGACAGTCTATTGGCATTCTTTTGCCTCTCCTACATAGGTCTTTTTGAATATGTAGTTTTATCAGATGGGAAAGTAAGCTTTTGAAGAGCTGAGTTATGAAAGTGCTCTTTTTCTCCTTCAGCATTGCCAAATGTGACAACTTTATTTCAAACCTTGCAATGTTTGATCCTTTGTTCTTTAGCAATTTTAGAGCATATGTGAATAGCAACTTCAATTTTAAAGAAAATTTCTCTTCTTACCATTGTTGAGAAAAATCTGAAAATACAATTTCACTAAATCTTGAAAGTTCAAAAACAGGATAAGAGTTCCTTAAAAAAACCAGACCTATGACTTTTCTGTTATAATTCGGGGGGGATACTTCTAACTCTTTAAGTGTCTCAATGATCCTTCCTCAACTGCTTCCTGGTCTATTCTAAAATATGTTGTTTGGGTTCCAGTGGAGAGCAGGCAGTTATCAGAAATCTTTAGACTGGGGCAAATAGGTTCTCTCAGTTTTCCTCCCTCACAATTTTGAGGGAGATTGGACCGAAGAACACTATGATCTGGAGACAGGTAGAGGGAAACCACAATTACGCTCTTATCATTCCATTCATAGGAAATCCAACAGGGAAAAAAAAAAAAAAAAGGAATCTTTGTTACAGCAATAAAACCAGGCTTATTTGATTATTTGATTTATAGATTTTGTATGTGATCAAAGGTTATTTAGTGCTTCATACTTTAGGTCATTCGTGCTTCGTTGAATTCTAGGTGACTTGAAAGGCTTGCAGGGCTGCTACATCTGCTGTCATGTCCTTCCGAATCTTTGTGTTTATCCGTTCTTCAATGTAATGCTCTTTAAAAATGTATTAGAATAGACACTGTTATCTGCAAATCATTGCACTTGAATCTGAGGTTTGCTCTTCATATATATATTTTTTATCATCCTTTCTGCTTGTGTCATCTTTCTTTGAATGTCTCTTTTCTGGTATCAGTTAACCCCACTGAGAGACTCAGGTGCTTGAATCACAATTTTGTTGTGTAGGAACAGGTAGTATATAATCTCTTGTGATAAAGAACTGTAGGCTGTGACACCACAGATGATACTATAGATTTTGCAACATATAGGGAAATTTTAGGCAAGAAACACACTGGATAACTAATTTATAAATGTGTTTGGATAGGCAGATTGCTCTCCTCCCAGAGCAGGAAGTCAGAGAGAACATGCAACATTGCTCAAAATCATACAAGTTGCCAGACCTGCTGAGGAACACAGCATAAACCTAATAAGGCTGAAGCTCCATGAGTCTTCCAAGTAAATCTGAATTTGAAACATTTATGCATAAAGAATGTGCATATAAATATGAATAAATACAAGTATATGCATACCTATGAAAAATGAAGCGTTTCATTTAAGTAAACAAATTGCTTGCATGCTTACAATAAGAATAAGTATTAGCTACATAGAAGCTCAGAAGCAGTTTGGCCTATGTAGGACTCCTGATAAACTGTATTTTCCTTGAAAGGACTTTTTAAAAGATTTCCTGGGTCTCTACAAAAAAGATGATTCTCAATTTTTGTCTACTGAATTTTAAAGTGAAAGAAGAAAGCCTGTCATCCTTGCCATGCTCATCATAGTTAATAATAACATGTAATTTCTTCTTGCTGTGCTGAAGCAAGAAAGTCATTACTCTTACAGCTGTTCCAGATTGTCATAACTCTTCTGTGCTCCCAAATTGAAATAAGAATGTGAAAACAGTTACATTTGTTTGTATTGAATTCTACAAAACACCATTGAACAAATTTAAGACCATTACAGAAGGTCTGACTTTTACTTAAAGATCTACTTACACTAGTAAAAATCTCAATAAATAGGACTTACTGTGAACAAGGATAACACCAGCATAAACAATCAATTTACAGATCTGCTGGTAAGGTTGATTTATATTGGTTTACTTAAACCTACATACTTTTTTTTAGTGAAGCACGCTCAGATAATTCCAGTATTGGATATGCTGAGCTCACATTCACAATAATTTTATTTCCTAATTACGAGGACTGGGAAGTTTGTGTAAAATTTGGATTTTGGTTAGGTATATAACAGAAAGGTTTAAAATTGCTATAAATATACAAGGACACTAAAACCATGCATGCTCCCTTCCCCAGTGTTAAACACATGAATATTATATTCATGAATATTATATTGCATATGTATAATTTATTTGAATTATCAGAGTTACAAGCAATTTAATGGGCTCTGGCAGTTGCCAGATTCATTACAATGTGGCATTATGAAGTTACATCTCTGTTTGCTCTCAAAATGGTATCCAATGGCATTTTGTACAAACAATATTTTTTCTTTTCTTAATTTCAGGACTTATAGTACATGAAGGTGCATCTGTTTATCGAGTGTTTAAGCGATGGAGGGCTGTGAATCTACACTGGGATGTGTTAAATTATGATAAAGCAACAGATATAGAAGAGAGCAATCGAGGAGAATCTTCAGCAGGAAGGACATTGTGGTTACCGCTGACTGCATTTAGAAACAGAAATTTAGTTCACCCAACACAGTTAAGCTCACCAAGATTTCAGTGTGGCTACGTATTGTTACATCTGTTCAACCGCATGAGGCCTCAGGAAGATTCATCAGAGGATAACGGCTCCGGGGAGGTAGTGATGAGAGTGACCTCAGTGTAAAGATTATGCTCACTGTGCTACACAGATAAGGATAATGTGCCCTGATGTTGCAGGGCTTTGGAATGTAGCTACAATGAATGGTGAAACCATTAACACTTGAAAAAAAAATACACATTTTTTAAAAAATTTAATGGTTTTTATATGATCAGCTAAATCACAAATACATTTTTCTGAAAAAAAAAAACCAACCTCTTGTTTTTTATATAGTCTGGTTTATTAAATCTTTTGTCATTTGTTACCTGAGGTGTATATGGTATAGTTTAGCTCTTAGGTCTTTGAATGCTGAAGAAAGTCATTTTTAAGTAAAAAAAATATATTTAAATGTATTTTCTTAAACTCTGGCTTTAACCCACTATTGTTATTTTTCCCACTTTCATGAGGATTAAACTGAACAGCCTTCTTTCAAAAAGAAAAAAAAACATTGACACAAGTCAAGTATTCTTTCTTTTCTATGTCTTTATTTTGTTGTTTGTAGCTCAGTTCAGGCTTATGAAAGTAAGTAAGGGAGATATTGTCCCTTACCTTTAAGTGGGAAGTCCAGCGGGTGTTCTAAAATACATGAGGGAAGGTGCAAACTCTTCTCTTCTTTTAGCTTTCCCACGGGGACGTTGAGGTCAGACACAAGTATGACACAGACAGGGGAAGAGTCTTGCAATTCCTCTCAAGACTCCAAGATCTGCAGACTACTGGAGCTGTGCCTGTGCACAGAAATAACAACACTGCCTTCCAAGCAGCAGTGCTGCATTTAGCAGCCTGTGAATTTCCAGTAGCATTCCAAGTACAGGACATTGTCCACCCATATTCTTTAAAATGAAGAGGAAATATATGTTACAACTGCAGAAATAATAAATCCTAACTGAAAATAAAGTAGAATAAATGCAGAGCCTTAACTTAGCTAGGTAACAAATCAGGATATTAGAAATAAGTCAATATTCACCTTTATCATGATATCTAATCAGTGCCGTGAAGTTTGCTTCTCTGTTTTTGTCTCAGCAGAAATCCTAGGATCATTCAATCAAATAGAAATGGAAATAATTTCCAAGTGAATAATTAAGTCTATTGAAGATCAAGATGAAAAAGTAAGGCTGAAATGACTCTAACAGCCCTTGCTTGCTTACAACAGTTTGTGGTGGGTTGACCTTGGGTGGCTGCCCTCTCGCTGCCCCTCCTCAGCAGGACAGGGAGAAAATAAGGTGGAAAAGCTCGTGAGTCAAGCCAGAGACAGGGAGATCACTTGCCAGTTACCATCACGGGCAAGACAGACTCAACTGGGAGAAAACTAATCACAGAATCACAGAATGGGCAGGGTTGGAAGGGACCTCTGCAGATCATCTAGTCCAACCCCCCTGCCAAGCAGGATCACCTAGAGCACGTTGCGCAGGATGGCATCCAGGCAGGCTTTGAATATCTCCACAGAAGGAGACTCCACAACCTCTCTGGGCAACCTGTTCCAGTGCTCTGTCACCCTCACAGTAAAGAAGAGCCCCCTCATGTTGAGCCGGAACCTCCTGTGTTTCAGTTTGTGCCCATTGCCTCTCATCCTGTCGCTGGGCACAACTGAAAAAAGACCGGCTCCATCTTCTTGACACCCTCCCCTCAGATGCTTATATACATTAATGAGGTCTCCCCTCAGTCTTCTCTTTTCCAGGCTAAACAGGCCCAGCTCTTTCAGCCTATCCTTGTACGACAGGTGCTCCAGTCCTCTAATCATCTTAGTAGCCCTCCTCTGAACTCGCTCCAGTAGTTCGATGTCCCTCTTGTACTGGGGAGCCCAGAACTGGACACAATACTCCAGGTGTGGCCTCATCAGGGCTGAACAGAGGGGGAGGATCACCTCCCTTGACCTGCTGGCAACACTCTTCCGAATGCACCCCAGGATCCCGTTGGCCTTCTTGGCCACCAGGGCACATTGCTGACTCATGGTCAGCCTGCTGTCCACCAGGACTCCCAGGTCCCTCCCTGCAGAGCTGCACTCCAGGAGGTCGCCCCCCAGCCTGTACTGGTGCTTGGGTTATTCCTCCCTAGGTGCAGGACCCTGCACTTGCCCTTGTTGAACTTCATGTGGTTCGTCTCGGCCCAACCCTCCAGCCTGTCGAGGTCCCTCTGAATGGCAGCACAGCCCTCTGGGGTATCAGCCACTCCTCCGAGCTTTGTGTCGTCAGCAAACTTGCTGAGGGTGCACTCCGTTCCATTGTCCATGTTGTATGTAATCGTATGTATTGTCAATTGAAAGAGTTGGATGGTAAGAAACTAAAACACTGTCCACCTAGCCACCTGTTGCTCCCAGCCCCAACCCTACCCCTCCATTCCCCACCCCTCCACCTCCTGCCCCTGAGCAGCACAGGGGGCTGGGGCATGGGGCTGGGGTCAGCCCATGGCAGCCCTTCTCTGCCGCCCCTTGCCCCTCGCGCTGTGCCCTGCTCCAGCGTGGGGCCTCCCCAGGCTGCACCTGAGGCGCCCACCCGTGGCTGCGGGGCCCGGCCGTGCCCTGCGGTGGGGCCGTTGGAGCCAGCTGGAACCGGCTGTGTCCGGCACGGGGAAGCCCTGGCCTCACCTCACGCAGCAGCCCCGCAGCCCCACAGGGCACCTCCTGGGTGGTAGAAAGTTAAATATTTTGTGTTTCAAAATAAACTGTAACCAATACCTGAATAATTTTAGACATATTTTGTGCAGTACCTGGAGTATTGTGGCTAGAAAATTCCCTTTCAGGGATCAACAAGATAGTACTGGAATCAGTGTCTGCCTTCCCTTTATAAGATGCTCACATACCAAGACCAGACACAGGAGGCTTCTGTAACTACGCTTGAAAGGGAGACAAATAATATAAACATTGGAGCTAAGAGCCCTTTGTATATTCATAAACGTTTAGCTGACAAACTCTACAGAGGGCTCAGCATTCTGCATTACAGTCTCACAAGCTGAAATTTACACTTTCTGAATCTACAGATGAGTTACTTCTCTTTAAACAGTTATAGCGAAAAGGAGTGCATAAGCTGTGATCAACCAAATGCTATCTCAACAAACGCCTATCTATATCCTCCATGACAGATTACCAACGTACAACTGGCAATCTCATTGAGAAACTCTGAGAATTCCCTCCCATAGTAGCTTTCAGCAATTACCCAAAGGAGGAATTTGTGGAGAAACAGAAGATGAGAGAAACTATAACTGGGAAAACTTGCTGTATCACCAGGAGTTAGTTATTCTTAATTACCTCTTAAATGAAGCCCTCTTTCCCAGAAGAACCATAATTCCACATGACCAAATTGAAATCAGAGTTAGTATCTCAAAAGCACTTGCAGTATAAGGTGAATAATTAATTCCTTGCTCAATATACTTAAAAGGTTATGTCCCATGCCTTTTAGGTACCCATGGATTTAAAGAATATTTCAGCAGTCTTTTTACGCTATCCTAAGAACAAAACTGAAAGTATATGAAAACATTTTGTTGCAAAGAGATCTTTTTCATTCACATCCAAATAATTAGGGTGCTGGATGAAAATGACTCACCAGAAAAGATCAATAGATCTAATTTAAGAGAGGACAAGATTTCTGTGTGCAAATATTTGAAACTATCACGTATCTGGAACACTTAACAGCTTCTGAGTGAAAAATGGTTCAACTGAAAGTAAGGAAAATTAGTGAATGAGAAAAATGTTTAGGGCAAATACCAGAAAAACCTGGCCGCCAGCCTGATGTAACCCCGTTTACTATAACCCTTTGAGCCCAACCCATCAGCCAATTGTTCACCCATCGTATTATGTATTTGTCTAGCTGTATGCTGGACATTTTGTCTAGAAGGATACTGTGAGAAACAAAATCAAAAGCTTTGCTGAAATCCAAAAAGATTACATCAACTGGCTTCCCTTGGTCAACTAGATAGCTAGCCTTGTAATAAAAGGAAAATAAGTTCGTTAAACAGGACTTTCCCCTTGTGAGCATGTGTTGGCTGTGAACGACTGTGTTGTCGTTCAGGTGTTTTTAAATAACTCCCAGAATAATCTTCTCCATAATTTTACCAGGCAGTGAAGTCAGACTGACAGGCCTGTAATTACCAGGGTCTCCTTTCTTACCCTTCTTGAAAACTGTGACAACATTTGCCAGCTTCCAGTCCACTGGGACCTCTCCAGATTCCCAAGACTGTTGAAAAATAATTGAATGAGGTCTTGCGATGGCATCAGTCAGCTCTTTGAGTACTCTGGAACGAATCCCATCAGGCCCCCTAGACATATACGCGTCCAGCTGGAGCAGCAAATCCTGCACAAGTTCAGAGTTGGCTGGGAGTTTATCATTCTTGCAGTCACAGTCCTCCAACTCAGGGCTCCAGGAGTTCCAGGGCCCAGCAGATAGCTCCCAGGCCCATCACCTCCCCTGAAGCTGTCTGAAGCTGTTCTCCAGACTGAACAAGACCTGATCCCTCAGCCTTCCCTTACAGGCCAAGTGCTCCAGCCCTCAGATAGCTTCAGGGCCTTCTGATGAACTTGGTCCAGTTACTTTATATCTTTCCTGTACTGGGTTGCCCAGAACACTGCTGGCCATCCCTGCAGTCAGGGCACAGTGCTGGCTCATGCTCAGCGTGTCTGCCAGGTCCCTTCCCACAGAGCTGCTCCCAGCTGGGCTCCAACCTTTATCCTTGCACCAGAGCTTCCTGGCCAGGGGCTGCACCTGACATTCGCCCTTGATTCATTTCATGGAGTTCCTGCTAGTCTATTCCTCCAGCCTGGCTAGGTCCCTCTGGACGGCTGCCCTGACCTAATTGTGTGTCTCTGCAATCTGGAGTCATCTGCAAACTTGAAAACAGCACTGTCTGTCACCTCTTCCAGGTCTCTGATAAAGATGTCAAATGGGACAGGGCCAAGCACAGACCCTGGCTTTACTCCACTTACAACTGGCCTACAGGCAGTGTAGGTCCCATTAACCGCCCCCTCTGGACCCAATCATCCAACCAGCTTTTTTGCTATCAAATTGTCCAACAATTCAGAGCATAATGTCCTGACTGAAAGAAGACTATTGTGGCAGACAGTGTTGAAAGCCTTACTGGGATTGAGGAAGATGATATCCACTGCTCTCCCTTCAACCACAAATGCAGTCTTTCAAACACAGAAGGCAAACAGGTGGGTCAGGCATAATTTAGCCTTGGTAAAGCCACGCTCACTGTTCCCAATAACCTTCCTTTTCCTGCATGGGCTCAGAAGTGGGCTCTAAGAGTACTTGCTCCATAATTTCCCCAGGTCACAAAGCTAAGCCAACCTGTGTTGTCCTTTCGGCTTTTCTCAAAGATGGGTGTGACATCTGCTGCTCTCTCCAGCTGCGAGGGACCTCTCTGATCTCCATGAGTTCTTGCACATAATCTCTGACTCAGTCTACCCCCACTGCCAGTCATTCCTCTCCTCCTCGAGCCCTTTCACTAAGCACTGAGGCCAGTGAGACCTTGGTGGTGAAGACTGGGTCAAAGAAGGCATTAAGGACCTCAGCCTTCTCTGTGTCCATTGCCAGGACATCTCCCGCCCCAGTAAGCAGCGAGCCCACATTTCCTTGTTTGGCCTGTTACTACCCATGTAGATACTGAAGCACTTTGCCTTGCCCTTGATATCCCTGCGAGTTCAAGCTGAGCTTTGGGTTTCCTAACCCCATCCCTGCGTGCCCCAGCAGTATTTCTAAAGCCCTCCTTTGTAGCCTGGCCCTGCTTCCTCCTCCTGTATGTGGCCTTTTTGCAGTGGAACTGCACCATGAGTTCTCGGTGTAGCCAGTCCACAGTCCTGATTCGTCTGCTTGTTTCCCTGGGTATCAGGATGGATCATTGTCGCATCTGCAGGATGTGGTCCATACAGACCTGGCAGCTTCCTTCATCTCCTTTGCCCTTCAGAGCTGCTCCCGTATGATCCCAGCTGCCTGCTCCCTGGACAAGATGCAGGATGCTCGCCTGACGCCCCACATCTGGGCTCTGCAGCTCTCCTCCCTTCTTCCCCTCAGGATCGTCATCTCCAGTATTTCATGCTCACTACGGCCAAGGCTGACACGGATCACCATCTCCCCCGCCGGTGCCTCCTCAGCAGGGCAGCAGATCCCTCAGTGTGACACCCTGGTTGGCCCAACCCGGCTCTATCAAGAAGTTGTCCCTGACACCCTCCAGAAATACCCAGGACTGCATGTGTCCTGCCCTGCTGCCCTTCCAGCAGGTGACAGGGAGGTTCACGGACCCCAGGAGCGCCAGGATCTTCCATCCTCTCCTTCCTCGAGGGGGTTAAGGAAGGCTTCATCCACTCCTCGCCCAGGCCCCGTGTTTGGTAACACGCTCCCCCCGCACTGCCTCCCTCCCTGGCCTCTGCTGGGACCTGACCCATGAGCTCTCACCAGAAGTTTGTCTGTACCACAGCAGAGCTCTGTACATCCTGGCTGCTCCTTCGCACTGAGGGCATCCCCCCTCCTCTTCCTGTGTTGGAAATGGCCTGTGTTTTCTGCCAGTGCCACAGTGAGTTACTGGAAGAGCATCCCAATAAAAACAGCAACAACAAAATATCTCATCTGTTTCAGAGGGAGTTTGATGAGTTTATGGAAGTAATTAAGATGTTATTACTAGTGGTGGCAGAAGACTGGAATTCATACCCTTCCCTTTCTATGCTCATTTCTATGTACACCAAATGCATACATCCCCTCTTCTGAAGAATTTCAAGTCTCATCTGAACAACTAAACTTATGTGGAATTAATCAAGTTATGGAAAAAAACACGTATTTAAAAGCCACTGAGAAACCCTTGTTCATACAACTACAGAACCAGATTACAGTGTTGGGTGAGGTCTTGCCTGAAGTTTCAGACAGCCCCGCCAGGACCATGCTCCAGAGTAACCACACCAGAAGCAGACCTCATGTAAAGCCTGTATTTCAGCCACCATCCTGGGTGAACAGTGAAACTGCAAGTGGAGGAGAACCAAGGTGTGGCATGAACTGAAGGTTTTACACCACCACCTCTTGAAAGTCAGTTTTCCATTTGCCTCGCAGTGGTCCCCACTGGTAGCACAACAAAGGACTACCGTCAACATAAGGGCAACTTTTGAGTTTCACTATTGGGACACACTAGAAACGGCAAGAATTCTGCTTGAAATGGCCCATACATTCATACAAACTTTAAAGCAAGGAGGAATCAAATTTGGCTCACTGAAGAATAGCAGTGTTTTCTGTTTAAACTAAAGGTGACTATCCAAAAACTGTAAGTGGTGAAACAGTCTTCCAAGGCTCTCAAGGATAGGGCTATTTCCAGTCACTGCTATACATACAAGATTTTAAAATGTTTATATTAAAAAATCCAGTTTTATAACCATTAGATTACTATTACAGGCATATAGCTTAGGGAGTCAAATTCAGCAGAGGTCCCTGGACTATACGCACTCAAGAACACTTCTTGAATATCAGTTATAAAACCAATAAAAAGCCCATTTTTACTTTAAAAAATATAGAAACAATTATATGAAATAAAGTTGCTTCATAAACAGTTTCCTGACCACAGAAAGCTAATCTGATAGGAGCTCTACAAAGTAGCTCCCTGAATTCTCAGTTCTTTCCTTTGAAATTCAACTTACTGTTGAAATAAGTCATGTAATATTTAAAGTAAACCTTTTCACATATTCCCGTCTTGAAACTGCGTATCATCAGTATTAGCCTGCTCTGGTGCATAAACCAAATGGCAGTAACTCCACTAGCACTGAGATTAAATAGGAGACATACTCACTGAGCTCTGCCAGCCTGGTTACACGCCAGACCAAGTCGCAAGTGTTTCACAGAATTTTTTTGACTCAATTCATGTGGTGCCATTGAACCCATCATGATCACTAAGCAAACTGGCAGAAGAAGAATTGAAGAATTACTGAAGAATTGCATTGCAGCTTGGGCTACACTGCAATAGCAGCTTTGAGAAAATAGTATATATGATTTGTATTGTTGTTAAGTACAGAATATTTTAGCTTACCACATCTCTATTCTGTAAATGACATATCCACGGAATGATTACCAATGTTGAAATCTACCTCAAAAAATTCTAGGGTAGCACAGGACAAAATAAGCTGGTGCTACTGTATGGAGAAGAGTACTTCTCCCTCTAAAACCTTGACAGGTGTTTTAAAAATAACTCAAGATTTCTACAGGACTAAATTTGAAAATTTAGTTAGTATCTGTCAGATCTCTGACTCCACTTGTTATGTTTTAACAAACATGAACATTTTCTAATGCTTGCAAAATATGAACTGTTAGGAAGTTTTCGGGAGAGAAATGAAGATACTCTTTAAACTGTTTCATCTTTCTTGTTTGCCTTACATAGAATAATTCATTTTCATAAGCCTTGTAACAATTTAGAAATCCCTAGTGAGTTGCTGTTTCTTAGAGTCAGCTCTCAACGGTTTTCTAAGAAATAAAGCCATCTTTAGGGCTGAATTACTACTTTGGAGAGGAAACCAGAGAAATCTTTAAAAACTAGTAATACTTGTATTTCATTTTCTTAAAATCAGAGATTGGGTTTCAGATCTTTCCACATTCAGAGATTTGTCATCTGGATACTGACTTTTCTCCTGGATTTAAGAGAGATTTATAATGTGCTGCAGAATGCAACCACAATCTGAGTTAAAGGTGATGCATATATTAAAACCAATCACATGGAAAAAAAAATAAAAAGGAAACACTGGGAGACAGGCCCCTGAGAAGCATAAATACCTTTCAAAGATCACCCACAGATAATAGAAAAAGAGCAGTCAGTAGCATAATTTTTTCCTGCTGTGGCCAGTCAGCTATCCTGCAGGCATGTAAAAACCCATGATCACCCTCCTACTTAAAGAGTTCTCGCCTGACAGGCTGAAACTATCCTTTTCCCTGGAGTCTCAACATGTACTAACTCTAGCCAAAGTTGACCCTGACTTGTTTCCATTTGCTCCCTTAGTTCAGAAGACTAGCAGCTTGAAGGGCTGTCCTTTGAAGGATAAAAGACATATCAGCTGGCTGAACGTTTGTAAAAGCCTCGTAAAATGACATATTCAGCATGAAGCAGCTGACTGGAGCCAAGCACAGAACTTATTTCAACACCAGTCCAAGCAAACCACGTTGAGTCAGGTCCGCGCTGGCAAATTGGTTGGTACCAGCTGAGTACCAGAGTTCAGAACCGGCCATGGGCAGAGACCAGAAATGCCACTGTGGTCACTGCACCAGCAAGAGTTAAGGCAATTGAAAGGGGCTCAGACAGTGGTTTCTTGGTGACCAGGAGAACCTTCTCCAGGTTCCTGACTCCCTTCCTGGCACAAAACCTCACTTGATCCTACACATGAGGCTGGAAGAGAAACAGTCAAACTTGTGAAAGCAAAAATTATGTTGAATAACACCAGCCCATAGGTCCCATTCTCTAGGTCTTGCTACCACTATTTGCCAAGAAAAAATTACTTTTCCCCCTCCCTTCCTTGCATCATTTGCCTTGCCAGATTTGAAATAGGAGGAATGGAAAAATGCAGCCAAAACCAGGGAACTTTGTTTTTCCAAGGGAGCATATCAAAGCCACCACATGCTCCTCATCCAGACTTTGCTGGAATTCAAAATGTTGAACTGGAGCAGCCAAGTCTTTAAAAAAGGGAAAACTGGACTCTGCTGTAGGAGACAAACGAAATGTGAGTGGTGTCCCCCTTCCCCATGCCCCTGCAGTAAGACTTTACCTAATGCAGCACTTTCCAGTAGCTGCCTGGGAACTGACCCACTCCTTGAGAAGCCTCAGTGGGCTTTGTTGCCTCTGGGGCTGGCTTTGACTCTGCTCTCTGTTGCAGGCAAGGGCCTCTTGTAAGCCCTCACCTGCATGCCTGTAGCGTGTCTCAGCTGTGGTCTTGTTTTTTTCCTAATGTAACCAGTCAAAATGAGTAATAGCTAGAGTCCCATGTAAGGACAGAAATTCAGTGCCAGCTGCATTTCTCCTATCAAGGAGCATCCCTGAATGTAACTCTTTCATCTTTCCTATAAAGAAAGCAATTCAATCCAGAAGAGGCCCAAATAATTTTAATAGAAGGTGTTTTGTCCACTCGGATACAGCTTCCCAACCTGTGCTGTAAATCCCTGATCAAATCAGACAAAGAAATCTATCATCCAGACACAGCCTTGCTCCGTCTGGGTTGTTAGACTTTGCTGTTCCTTGTCCCATGGAGATTCAGCTTGTATTAATGAAGTTCAGAAAAGAATCTATAGAAGCTTTTACACTCTGAAATGGAAACTTTTCTGTACATGGGCAGATTCTAGCAACGCATTTCAAGCTAGTGCCTCACATTCAGTGTACATGGGTTGGGGTGTTTGTTCCAACTAAACACATCTGGGCTATCGCTCTTTCCCAGACGTTAAGGTAATTTATCAACATTCCAGTTTGCTACTAATGACAATTTGGCATTTGTCCATGAAACAAGAGTTTCCAAGAGCCCTGCTCAACATTTATCCTTGCATCAAGTGTTTGTCACCTTCATAGGGCATTAATTTGAGGTTTACATATTTAATAAAAAACCCAATGGAGAAAAGTGAGCTTCATGTTTTTTATCAGTTAATACACTTCTTTTTTTTAAACACAAACACAATCTCATATTAAGTAACAACCCCTAATGACTGATCCACCATTTCCAGTCATTCATAAGGATAAGTTAGTTTTCCTGTCCTCTTCCCATACTCTCAGGGGTTTTTTTGGTGACAGTTTTTAATCCATCACTCAAGAAAATCCTGAGGCATGCCATGCTTCACATACATTGGTGTATACTTTGCATGATAAGACAGCTTTAATCTCACCATTTAGGTGAAACTAGCATTCAGATCTTGAGCCTTCACCTTGTTGCTGGAAGGCACAGAGCTCAGATGGTCTCTTTGCAAGTGTCAGCCAGGTGGGCTAAATGCTGCAGGTAAGGAGCTGCACGTCAGCAGTTACCCCTCTTTCCCCAAGAGGCATAGACTCTGCTTGTGCCACAGCAACCTCAAGAACTGAAACACATCCTGACCTCCAAAAACCATCAGAGGCCAGCAGCTGTCCTCTTACCTGCACACAAAACTTGACCATCCACTACACAATTTAGCAGAATAGGCCTTCGATCATTTGCCACATCTCATTCTGCCTTTTCCTTCTCATCAATGCACCCTGTTCACCTTGCCCGATGGTGAAAAAATGCAGTGGCCCCACTAGAAGGAGAAAGGAAAGTTACTTGTAACCAGATTTTTTGGAGATGGAAGAAGCTGTTCACTCCACAGCCCTGGGTCTTCACAATACACTGCCCGTCAGCAGCAGCAGGGAAGAGTTGCGATGCCTGGCCGCAGTGGCTGGAGAGCTGCATCCTTTTACTGCTGTGCTCTGTGAACTCAAAAAATACTCCATGAGGATGACGCTCCTCAGGAGAGGGACTGCATGTAAAGCTCAGCCCTAGGGATGTGATCTGATTGCACCATCGCTGCCAGCCAGAGCCAGGGCATCCCCTGCCAGGAAGGACAGGCCGAGCTCTCTGGCAGTGGATGACTGCTTTCTCACCTCATTAGTGACTCCTCCCAAAGGCCAAAGCCTCAAACTCCTCCTGCTGCACCATCACCCCCTTCCCCCAGCCCAAAACCCGAACATGAGGGTGCCCAAATCTTCCTTCGCTCCCTCCGTGCCGGTGCCTGGGGCTGTCCATGCACCTCACGTCAGCCTTGGATGTGTGGAGCCTCCTAGGCTGTCTCTCTACGGCAGAAGAAGAGCTTCACCTCTTCTAGCACTGCTTTCCAGAAAACATAGGCAGAACCTACCAAACGCTCACCTGGAAACAAGTCTCCGTGCAGAAAGGGACAGGCCAAGTCCAGGCAGGGAGAGGTAGGGGGCAGCAGGGGGGACCTGAAATGATCCTAGCAGATGCCACTTCCAACAAGGCTGCAGTGGACTGGGATTAGTCCCAGGAGGAAACAGATGGCGAAACAGTATGGATCAGCTATTCTCCTTGAATCTGTTCACAAAGTGTCACAGACATCTCCCGCACACACACATCTGTGGGTCTCGGACGCTGCCTGCCCTTTCCATCATTTCTGGGTGAGGAAAGCAATGGCCAGTGTTGAGCATAGCATGAATCATATGTTCAGTATAACGTTGGAATATAGGCCTGGCATCAGGTCTAAGGTCTAAGCTACAGCTCACTGCTGGCACAGTACGTGGGCCCAGCACTGCCCTGCTAACCCCCTAGCCCCGTTACATACTCTTTCTCCCTCCTAGTGCCTTGTTGGCATGCCAGCTTAGAGGGCTCCAAGATGCTAAAACACGCAGAGCTGCCAGTGCCAAACTGAGAAACATCTGGGTATTCAGCATAGCTATATATATATCTATATATACATACACATATGGATATATATGCAGGGTCTTTCACCATTCACTGACCATTTCCCTTCTCGAGTCTAGGGGAAATTTTACCCCATGGAGAAAATCCCGGCAAGAGCAAAAGGCATTCCAGCATGCAGGAATTGTTTCCTTTAAAAGACATCCTCCAGCTGTCCAAAGTGGAAAACTTAATATATCTTCCACTCCTCCTTTACTGAATGAAAAATACGCAAGAAGGCAGGAAGAAGCCTCTGCCAGTGACCCATGGGAGGACATGAATTCTTCCATTGTTTGAGGCTTCTTGATTACCAGGAAAAGGGCTGAAGGCGGTGGACCCTGATGAACCTAGCTTGACAGCCCTGCCTGACACCCTACCTACCTCTCAACCTTGGGCTCAGCTCCCTCCCTACCTGCAGTGAGGTCAGAGGGGTTCTCCTGAGGAGCTCCATGCCACTACCCTTATGGCACACAGGGACATGTTGCTCCCATCCTTCTCTTCAGGCGTCAATGTGAGAAATTAATTCTCCTGACATTCATGATAGCTCTTACCTTAAGTGCAGGAAAGCTTCAGTAGCTTCCTCCACACCCAGTGTTAATGTTTGCAAGGACATACGTTTTGGCACTACTGCCTGCTTTCCTGTGTCTAAGCTCCGACACTGTTCTATGTTGACAGTGCAACTCTCTTAGAGTGAAAAAAAACCTTAACTGATATAGCTCAAATGAAAATAAATTCTGTTGAGGTAAACTGTAAAAAAAAAAAGAGAAAAATCTTGTCCTAGGCAGCTGTGGGAGGTGAGGAGAGATGGGAGCAGGGCATGAGGAGCCTGCCTGCATAGGAGGTGGCTTGAAGAAGGTGGACCCAAGTGGTGGTGGCAGGCAGCAGGTGCTCCATGTTGCAGAGGATGGTGAAAAACCTGCTTTGTCCCATCCATCGTGATCTGGGGAAATGTCCTTCCTGACCCTAAAGGTGTGACTGGCTTTACGCTGAGCGTAAGAGCAGAAGTGGCTGAGTCCACTGAGTTTCCCTGACGGTGGCCCGTGCATGTGGCCATCACAGTGGCCTCCTGATGTCCCAGATCATCTGAATCATCACCAAGAGGAGGATCAGGAGAACTGGGCTCAAACCAGACATCTCCTCACCATTTACCGGCCTTGATATACATAGCAGCCATCACTTTAACAGGGTCTATTTGATTAAACTGTAATTAATGATCCCTATGCATGTGGGCATTGGCTGTGATCTGAGTCTGCAATTTTGATTCTGAGAACCTATTTTGATTTTCTATCTGTGTACATCGCATTTTATACATCATGTTATCTTTTACAACTCTTTCTTTCTCTCTTTCTAGTATATTGTCCTTACATATCTCCTCTTCTTATTTCTCCACTACTGCTCACAAGCAACTTCCTAACAACCAGCTTTCCCCTTTCCTTTCTTCAGCTTATTATAACCTTTCCATTACGCAGATTCACCCCGGACTTGGTGGCTGCCAGTCCTGGCCTACAGGATGTGCTCTATCCAACGTGTCTGGGATAGCGGATTTTAGCATGGCAATTTGCAGCTTCTGAGTGTTCTCCTACAACCATTTACCTTCCCCACCTCAACCCCCAGGATGGCAGGGAGCTGCCGGGCCCATGTCTGCCCGTTGTGGTGTCGGGGTTTGTAGGAAAATCCCTGGTCTTAGTACTAACTCTTGAGCCTCATCTGTGGTGAAGGTAACCTGATTTGCTCATAATGAGCTTTGAGAGAGTCTGCTAATTATCTCAGATACTTAAATACTGTCCCATTGGGTAGTTAAGTCCTTCCTGTCATTTTAATACGACTAAAACATTTCTGTTCACCCATCATGCAATGGACGTGAGCCACCTTGGTCTTTGCAAGGGAGGTCCCGCTGCTGTCAAACATGCTGAGTGTTGCCCAAATCTCATCACTTAAAAAGAACAACACAGCAAAGCTCGTACATAATTCCCACCAGAAACTGCAGGTTGCTGTTCCTCTCCTCCCTCCCGTATTGGTCTGGCTGCAGTAAATGCTCTCAAAGTCTCTCTGCCAGATTGAGCACGACAGGAAACACAGTGAAGGATGAGACACCCAGCAGCTCCATCATTAGTTCACTCCTCCATGCCGTAGGAAGCTGGGATTCAATTCCTTCTTTAACTGAGAAGTCTTTCACGTGCTGCAAAGCTTTCCCTTTTTGCCCTGGAGGTTGCACGGCCGTAAAGAGGATGTGTGCAAGTAGTGCAGCCATCAGTATTCAGCCAAATAAAATAAAATAGAATAAAATAAAACAAACAAACAAAACAAAACAAAACAAACCCTATGTATATCATTAAAAAAATCTTTTTAACAACTTATTTATTGTAAAACTAATTCATATATTTAAAGAATTGTTTTTAAGGATTGTTCAATTCATTGCTACCTTAACACTGTATAAAACTCTTGCTTGTCTATTTCTGAGTATATCAGAAAGGAAATGAAGCTTTGCTAGGCATTCCATTATAAAACATTTTTCCATGGGAAACAAATGCAAGCAACCAAATCACAGCCCTTTACATACCAAAAATTCATTCTGAGGTGAGGTTTTCAGAGAACAAACAGGTAACAAACCTGATTTGCTGTCTGGCCCCAGCTCTCCAATCTGTAGTATGTATTAAAATGCAGAGCTACCTGAAAAATAGAGCTTTTTTCGTATCAAGAGGACATCCATTTCTTTTGAGTAGGGTATAAGGCAGCCCACATAAGGAAGCTTCCAGACTTTAAAGATTCCCAATCCTTTTATAGTTGCATTTTGTATTTCTGTATCGACTTCCCCCTCTCCTTTCCCATTTTCTGTTTCCCCTTCTTGTGTGATAAAATTAATCCCTTGGAAGGCAGGGTGATTCATCTTCAAGACTACTTGTAATTCAGTTTTTGTCTTCTGATGGTCTCTTTACCTACAATTTGTTTGAAACTGAGGAACGTGTGCTAACCACATGGTGAATAATACTTCCTACATATCTTTCTAGATAAGAACATTACCCAGAGGAACTGCATTATTGATTCTGGGTATTTATAGAAATTGCTATAAAGATTCCCAGATGTCAACACCACACTGCTGGAAACCGCTTCTAGAAGCAGAGCCTGAGTGAAAAATACATTGACAGTAGATGATTTAAAATAGACACTTTCGATACATAGAATGATCAGCACACTCAGTTTTATAAAATGTATTTTCCAGAGAAGTGAAATACTAATATTTGAGTGTGCTATAGAGCATCTTCTTGGTAACTTCAATACATACAAAGAACTGGCCAGTTTTTAGAGGCCATATCCCTGTTTCAACATCGCATCCCTTTATAACTACTGTCTTCAAAATGGACAGTGGTTCTTTGTGCCACATGTACAGTTTTCTCCATGGTCCATAATACAGTTTACCCGATACCTTCAGGATATGATGCAAGAAAGCATGTGAAAACTCTTAAGCCTGTAGTGTACATGATCTAATCTTCTAGCCATGCAAAAATTTCCCTCAGTTAGAGGGACCAACGAGAACTAGCTTCTTGGTTATCCTCACCTGAATTCAGAAACTGCCTTCACTTTAAATTTGAATCAGTCAAAAGAAAGCAGAAAATTATTGACTGGGGTGTGGGGGATTTTTATCAGTGCCACTCTTTCCTTAGAAAAATACAACCAGAAAACCTTTTCTGTTTTTCATCCTTTTTGGTGACAGTTTATTTCAGATGTACTTTCCATTCATATTTGAATATCATTTGATGCCCATCATCTGATGGCTCGTTAAAACAAACAAACAAACAAAAAACCAATATCTTTCCATTCTTAAGTTTCCAGTAAGGTTGGTAATTGCATATTTACAAACAAACAAGTATTTTGAGAGTGTGAATCTTTAACTAGTTGAAGAAATCACAAATAAAGCCCAAAGTCTCTTCAGTTCAGTTGGTAAGTGGCCAAGGCAGTACGGGAATAACAGTTATCGGGGACACTGGCAAACAGCAACAGAGGCTTTCATCCCAGCTTGGCTGATGACTTTTCACTCACTTTGCTTCTCTGTGCCTGAATCCCCCTCACCCTTCATGTACTTAGATTAAATTTCAGATTCTTAAACTTTTTTATTTTAACATACAGGTTCCTTGCCGCACATACATTGCATATCACAAGGGCCTCTACTCTCCAGTAGGGCTTTTTAAAGCTTACCTGATTGTAACATAATGTAATCTAACAGCATCCGCACTCCAAAGCCCCAGGATGGTATTACACTTACTAAACGTGGATCTAATATTTGATGCTTGCTTGAATTCAATTCATTAAGTAAATTTATAAAGATAGAGTGTAGCAAAACAAGCAGATTCAGCAAAACAGACTCACTGTTGGCAGGAAAATTACAGAAACACACTGGTGTAGTGAAATTCTGTTTCTGCTGCACCCATTCAAACACAATCATTCTGATCAAGGGGGAAATTTTGTGTGTGTGCGTATGTGTGTTTCAAAGCTGGCAGACAGACAGACACCCCGCTGTCAGTGTGGCCCCAGCACTCACAAGAGCTTGGCCAGGCAGAGAGTGAGAGCTCAGACCAGCATGAACGCGCGCGACTGCTCTCCCACGTGTCTCAGAAATGGGGGCAGAGAAATGGCAGTGCAAAACCATACGTGCCAGTTGTCTGATCACAACAGGATGACTTGGGGATGGAGTTTTGGCTAGAGTCTTAAGTTTCCAGACTGCTAGAGTCAACCCAAGACCTTATATTCAAACCTAAAAAAAGACTAAAATGAAGTTATTTCCCTGTTATATAAACAGTAACTGTAGCTGTATACGAAGTCTTAAAAAGAAAATATGAAGCCAGTGATTATGATTTTGAAGCCAGCTTTGGTAAGGTAAACACACACACACACACACACGCACACGCACACACACACGCATTTTATAGAGCCTTTCTTTATAAAAGAAAAGAAGCGTTTCTGAAAAACAGTCATCCAGATTTTACACAGGAATTTAAGACCCTGTAGCATTTTAGCTTTTGCCAGCCCAGGCCTCTCTGCTTACATGAAGTCTCTTTCAAACTGAGCTGTCATTTGCTCTTTGGGACTCTTGTTTTTTCCTTTTGTTCTGTTCAACTTGAATTCTCGTGTGGCTTCTCAATGACGAAACAGTTTTACTTAGCCAAAGTGGAGGACAGCCAAAATATCCAGATAAAGAGATTTTCAGATGATCTGGGGGAAATTCATTATGCTGAAGGTACATCATTATTTTCAGTAGCATTTGGTAATGTGGAACAGGCAGTAGGTGATTATTAATCATAGAAACATTAGCCCTTTGGCTCCTCTCTGCAACCTTACATCCTCTTGTAGAAGCTTCCTCTGCAAAACTAAAGACTGTGATGCTGCTCAGGAACCCAAAAGCATGCAATAACACTATTTTAACCCACAGCACTGAGAGTGCTACAACCTACAGAGCAGAAGTGTGCTATGATCAAATATTTTTCCTCTTGCATACAAGAGAACCTATTGTCACTTACTGATGCATTGAAAACAAATACTTTGGGGGGAGTATGGACACACTGGAGGAGGGGATGTGCAGATGGAGTACTTGCCCAAGTTCTGCACCCAAGTGAGTGGAAATCATAGCTTTGATACAAATACCTCTGCTACCAGTGTTAGCAGCTTTATGGTGCAATATTTGCAATCAGTTAAAAGATACACTATGAAAACAACAACTTTCTTTCCTGTATGGGTATACACTATGTAACCTTGGTCTCATCTGCAAGTTAGATAAATAAACCTTGATGATATCTGGAAAAGGAGATAACTATATTTGTTTGTGAGCAGTCACTTCTTTTGTCCTCTTTTGCAGTTCAGAATTCCACAGACTAATGCCAGTGAACCGCATACTGTTATTTAAAGGAGAAGTTAGAGCAGAAGAGCGAAGTATTACATAGGAGAGATTACATTTTTCCAGAAAGTCTTTATGAAATCACAGGATATTTAAATGCAAGGTTTATTTAAGGAGAACTAAGTAGTTCACCCTTGCATACCTGAGCTCAGAGTGACACTGCTTCTGAACATGAGAAAAGGAGACAGAAGCATTGCACTCCAAGTTTCTCTGTGTGCACAGCAAAACCACCAGTTACGGTTGACTATTGTTTTCAGAGGAAGCTAAAGGATTAAAACACCCAAACCCAGGAGATTGTAATGGTGGCATACGTGAAAAAGGAAAATGACTTTTGGTGGTGACAATCAGGGCACAACTCTAGCTTGTTTAACCCAGAAAATGCTCCCTTCTGGTTTACCCAGTAAAAACCATGTCAACCATCTCCAAGTGTCAGAGAGAGCGCATTAGTCGTCCCTGTTGCAATAAGCTCAGCAGGTCTTAACAGCTTCTGCAAAGCAATAATAGTAAAAATCCAGCCTTCTGCATACCAGCCACTTTGGGACAGTGAAATACTTGTGCTATGTCAAATATACTCTATTTTTTAGGTTATTTCAACCTACTTACATTAATTCTCTAGCAGTCAAAGCTATTAGACCAAAACTGTAAATGCTGGCATTGAAAGTCTGTTCTTCTTTCATACATAGTGCTCAGAGCCTGTTTTGCCCCTACACAGCTTGAGTTTCAGTAGAAGAGAGAAACTAGTGGACAGCAAGAGACAACACTATCAGAGGCCCAGATGTGCTGCAGCCTTCCTCCCTTTGCCCCATAAATCAGCAGTTCTAAACTGGCATTTGAGAACTAGGCAGTGTAAATATGAGCCTCGCTGCAGATAATAGGCGAATGGGTAATTTGCCACCAAGGAGCTCACTTTGCTGACATTATTTCTAAGTCAAGGCGCAGTCTTTGCAGTCCACAAGCAAAGTGGGTTACTTGATGACCAAGGAGTTCCTCATGAAGTCTGGACTGGGCTCCCAGTGTACATGCACACGTTTGTTTATCCCTGATACCTGAATAAAATCTAACCTCAGTGAACCACAATATCCTATGCATTCCCGAGCCATTTTGCCTTAAAAGAAGAATTAGATCACTACCAGCAACGAGAACAATCATAGGAACAGCGAAATGAAGCAGCACCAGATGAGCTGGTCCATAAAGTAAAATAAAGCACGTGTGCCGAGCTGCTGCATGATAAAGGGCCTGCAACCGAACGTCTGGCATTGAGACTTTCTCACATCACAGCACGAATACATCAGTTAAGACAAAGAATTCACTCCTCACCACCAAAAAAAAAGAGGAGGTTTTGGTCCTTTTCAGACAACACTTCCGGATGACAGCTTTGTCTGCGCTCTCCATGCAGTGATGAGTACTGGTGCAAACACCTCGAAGAAAACCGGCTGCCCACTCCCTCTCCCCTGCGTCCTGCTGTGCATCAATAGCCTTGTGTGCATTTCAGAAGCAGGCAAAGTGGTATCTAATTTCTCTGATAAGTGTTTTCTCCTTTACAGCCAGATGTAATTGAATATTGGGTGCATAAGCAATTCCACTATCTAAATTGCCTAGAATTTGTTCTTAAAAAAGGACATTCATTTGATTCCGCTGTTGTGCAGTGCCCTCTTCATGTTAGGTTAATGAAACCAGTGCCATTAGCGGCACAGGAAGGCGTTTTTCAGTATCAGCAGGGCAGGGAGACCTGGGCCTTACACCTTCCCAGGACGATCAGTTAGAAACACAAGTCAGGGGTAGGAAAAAAATGCTGCCCATCACCAAGGCAGGTAGCACTTGTCCGCTGTGATTGAGCTTAGCTGACAGCTGGCCAGCCTAATGGTAAATGTGCTCATCACGATAAAAGCAGGGCAATTAATCAGACCACTGCAAGGACGTCACGTTAACAGTGCTGAAACCAAGCAAAGGAAGCCTTCCTGTATTACAATACATAGTTGTCTTCCCTAGGGAACTTTTGTGATACCTATTATGGAAATGTTTACTTCGGGAACACTGGGGGGGAAATGGTGCAGCGACCGCTACTAATGGTGATAGCGTTAATGTTTCACAACATAAGCAAACAGTTATGTATACAGAGGGACAGCAGTTAAAGTATTTCTTACCTCTTAAGAGTCCCAAGAAAACTTAAAACAGAAACGAATGTACTGTATAATTCAGAAACTGACCTACTACAGCACGGAAAATCCTTTTCTTATTAAAGTCAGAGGGAACTGGGCATGGCTAATAACTAGGAGACACCTTTTGGTCTGCTGCAGTAATCCCCAGAGTTAAAAGGATTGCTGTTAAAGCACAAGAGCTTATTTCTAATACTTCACACAAAAAGCTACCGCTTTTTTTCCCTTAGCCATGGCTGCTTACCAAACTTTTTTCAATGGCAGAAATGCCATTATGGTATCAACATGGAATAAAAATCCTTGTGAAACAAAGGCCTGGGAAGCCTAGGTTCAACATCCAGCCCCTGGGTGAGTGACCAGCACACTCAGAGAAATACCTGGATAGAAATGCAACGTGTGTTGTAGCCCTTGGCACACAACTTAAAGCCAAACACTGGCTCAGCTCTTCTGTGGACCGCTGGGATTCTGCTCTGTGGCTGGCAAAGTGCTGGCAGCGTCACCAGGCTGGCGAGCGAGGACTGGGTAAGGAAGACGAGCAGCACAGCTCCCTGGAAAGGGGCAGCGGCAGGGAGTGGAGCAAGCTGGCGGTTTCACAGCTGATTTGGGATCTGTCTGGGTTTTTAGTGGCTGATCCTTCCCAACTGGCACAGCCTTGGGTAAGAGAGGATGTGTTTTGAAAACTGAGCGTCCTGCATGTATTCAATCAATCATGCTAGCTCTGTTTGGTTTTGTTTGTTTCTTTTTGTTTTTGTTTTGCCTGTGGCTACAAGGACACTTCCTTGCTTGTTAGGTTTTTTTTTTCTTTTTCTGCACAAAAAGTACAAAGACTGAGACAGAGCATGTTTACAGAAGTGGCCATGTTTCATCCAGTCACTGGACGTTGGGTTCATGCTAAGCAATCTGCCAAGCTGTAGGAGGAGTCTCATGTGAAGAGATGACTGTTACGGATACATAGCCTCCAAGGCCCAGGGGAAACGTTTTCACAAGCCATGTGGATATCCTGCAAAGCCCAGACTGCAAAATGCAGTTCCATGTGCAGGGGCCTTGAACAAAATCTCTTATCTCTTTATTAACATGTAACTGAGCTTGGGTCTTGCAAAAAAAAAAAAAATCCTTTAAGCCCATCCAGCATGGTAAGGCACAGGACACTTCATTAGCTGATGACAGAAATAATAGACAACATCTATGGAGAGGTCACCTCTGTCCTCAGAAATAAAACACCATCATTTTCATAATGGCAGAGGAGACCTGAGCTGTCAGCGAGCCACATTTCTCCCTTGCTAAACCAAGACATTGTACCTAGCCATACATAAATTCAGAAGATGACTGCTCACAGACAAATTACATTAGGTCATAAAAAANAAAAAAAAAAAAAATTTTTATTCAAAAAATATATATATATATATAAAAATAGGTAACTGTCTGCCGGATTATTGTGAACAAGAGCTGTGAGAAAACATTCATCCCGCTAGTTGTTTCCAGAAGCATCACCTCTAAGCTACTCCCCAGAACTATCAAGGAATGCCAGCTGCCACTACAGCCTGATGACTTCAAACAGACTTAACCAAGGCAAGGGACACAAGCAAGAGCCATGTTCCTCCTGGCAGGTACAACGCCAGATGTTCACACTTGGCATATATGACAAGGGCAAACTAAAAAAGAAAGAGTGGGACTCCAGACGGAGAGGGTCACCTGCACGCACACACACACACAGAGCCACTTACACGAGCGTTCCCAGTTTGCATGAAATGCTTGGGCAGCCCTTGCTGGTTTTGGCTCCAGGCAACCACTAAAACTGTAGTAACTCAACATTAGAGAAAGGAAGTGATTACCCATCAGTATGCCTAACTGAGCAGTGCGTAGCTTTCTTTGCTCGGTACTGGAACAGGGATTCACACAGTTCATTTTTCTGAGTGGGTTTTTCAGGCACTGTATTTTAGCAACATGGCAATTCGCAAGAAATTTGGAGCATGAGAAACCCTGGGGGCTTTTCGTACAAATTCGTGACCTTACCTCGGGAAGGACTTCAGTCCTTTTCCCTTAGGCGGAGCTCTTGCCCAACACAGCAGCCGCGCAGCCCCGTGAAGGCTTGCTGAACCACGCTGCAGCAGCAAAGGCAGTTTGTGCAGAGCCAGGCTTCAGCTGTTCATTCTGTCAGTCTTATCAGATTGTGATTTTTCACTCCAGGAGATTTATATTAAATGAGCTGGTTTTATTAGCAAATTCCAGGAGAAGCCAGGATAGTTAGAAAGCGTAGACCAAGCCTGACAGCTCGCTGCTGACCTAGTAGGGGATCAGGATCACAGTGGGAGTTGAAGAGATACTAAAAGTATGTAAGCAGAGTTGTCAAGTAACCATAGGTTTTGCCAGGAAAGGATTACGGTCCACAGAAACCTGTAAAATCTTACAGAGTTTTGATCCAATTTCCTAGCGTTGCTTCTGACTATCAGGACTATTAGCTGTTGACCTTTCTGTAAGACTCATTTATAGATTGTCAAATACTTGCAAAGGTGAGTTATGTATTATAGGTCGCCATCTATACAAGAGGAATGGTGAGTGGTAAAGTTTGTCTCCTGGAAAGAGCCAACACAAATCTGCAAATGCCATTTTCCCGTAAAGCACTGTAGGTTTCAAATTTTGTTTTATCCTGAACTAGGAGAAAACAATTTTAAAAGTGTTCACAAAGTGGAACTATACATCCAAACGAATCATGCTAAAACCAGTGAAATGATACATGTTGATGAGCTCCAAATGTTTTACTTGGAAGCTGCTAACATCTCATTGAGTTGTTTTTAAGTGTTTTTGGTCAAACAGTGAACTGAGACATTTTTGGAGGGAGGTTGGGCAGGTTGGGAGGAAGGGAACGTAGCACAGGTTGTATCCAACCCAAGATCAAAAAAGCCCAGTATTTAAAAAGGTTTAAAATTTATTTTAAAAATACTTTGGTTCTGTGTCAGTGCAACTGATCTCATCTCACAATTCATGGAGACTTAAATAGTTTCATCTAAAAAAAGTTTTTTTTCAAGAATACAACCAGCAACAGTTTGATCCCGAAGCACCACATTTCTTGGCTGCCAGTGTAGCAGAGAACTAGATTATAATAAGAAGACAGATGTTATCAATAATAGTAGGCCAAAAAATAACTACATGCCTCAGTAAGAGAGAGTCCTCCGTATTTTGAATCGGGTCGGGCTATAAGGAAATACAACAGCATTCCAGCAGAATCAAGAGTTCTGACACTAACTAATGTTGCTACTTGGATAACTGATGAAGACGAACGCGTGTACCCAATATACTGCTTTCACACTGGGAGAGCAATGAAGCGTGAGCCCCCAGCGCTATGAAACTTCATGCGGTACTACAAAAATATCCAGTTATTCATGATACAGAACCTCCAGCTCTTCATCGATTGGAAGTGAAACTACCAGGTTCTCATCTTGAGTTACCTGTATCTGTGTGAATCTGACAAAACCAGCATACTCCTTTTCTTCAAGAAATGAAGAATTCAAATGAATTGCTGCATGCCAACAAATCTTCTGCAGAGGAAAGGTTGCTCAGACTGCACGGATCAGCCCAAGGAAGGACCACTGATTCCAGACACCAGGTCTTCAGAAGAAGTCTCCTTTGCTCTCATAAACTTTGTCTTTCTCAGCAAGATGCAGGTAGCAGAATCTCGCAGACCAGCTTTGCAAGATGAAAGAAACACAAACAGCAGAATCCAATCTATCAAAATTGTCATGAATGCTTAGGAGCTATGCAACCAGAATACTTCTTATATTTATTATATATACTATTTGGTACTTGTATAATTTGGTATTTTAAACATCTTGTAATGGGTGACATGATTTTTCCTAATGATTTAAACTTCCCAATGCGAGAATGGACTGTTACAGGAGCCACAGCTTTTAATCAAACACTGTTGTGACAATACAAGGCGTTGTTTAGGGTAATTTCTACTACTTGAGTGAAATAGAAATTTGATCTTCCTGTTCATTAGTAGAGTTTAATCTTATTAGAAAGGCTGGAAAAGGAGAGATGGGAAATTTCCTCTGCAGAATAAACACATTAACACCTCCTTCTAACAAAATAAAACAGGACAATCTTCCCACATGTTGAGGATACAAAAGGCATCCCTACGTTTTTTCTTTTTTTAAATAAGTGCTGTTGCTTAGCAACTATAACTGATATTGCTTTCAATGCATCACGGACACCACAACTCAACACAAACATTTATCATTTTCATGCGACTCATTCACCTTGGGTAGCAACTCAGGATGACTGCTTTACAGGAAAACATTCATGCTCAAAACAGAAGTAAATTAATTTCATGCTGTCACCAGCCACCAGACTTTTCCACACAAACCAGCCTTTACTTGCAAAGGATATACCAACTGTTTAGCTACTGAAAATAATACCATTTGGTGGATAGTTTTCAGCAGTTAATAGTCTGAACTCATGGAAAGCGAGGTTCTCACTCCTCTTTTATATGTGCAGTTAATGGTTTATGGTACAATCTTCCCAGTTTGGCCTGCTGAGGGAAAAAATAAAAAACATCAAAGAGTTCCGAGAGACCTTCAGCGCATCTGCTTGGTGGAAAGAAAGTATGCCGATTTTAAATAAAAAATAAGCGTGTAGGATGTGAAAGCCACTGCAAAAGGAGGAAAGGAAAGGGGCGGGGGGGGGGAGGAAAAATACCTAGGGAACAAATAAACAGAACAAAGCGACTGCTTCATAGCCGACTATTTAGTGCTGAAAAATGGGCAGCAGTGCAAATTGCCATTGCCTTGCAGAACATACTGCAGACAAAGAAACCCAGGACAAGACTTGCAACACCTGAAAGCACCCAGGTGTGCCGCAGCCAGGCTTTCTGCAGCAGCTGGCAGCAAGGCCCCTCAGCACCGGGGCCTGCGCTGCTCTTCCCTGCTTCACAGGCTTGGCTGGGCTTCGGGTCTGCATCACTCCCTTCTTCTGCTCGCCACTCACACCTGCGACGTGTGGAGGGACGGGAGGACAAAGGGGACGCTGAGTCCTGCCGGAGCTGGCCATGTGGAGGTCCCCAGCTCCCCATGCTGGACGAGGACCGCTCTTGCACGAGGCTCTGGGGCTCAGGCCCTGCAGATCTTGCTTCTCTTCAGCCCCAGCTCAATGCTCCATCCCTCTCACCACTCCCAGCAAGGGGCAACAAGATATAAACCATCCCCTGTGCAGGGCTGCAGAGGAGCCTGAAAGTAATTGCAGGGTGCAACCAGCTCCGTGTCTCCTGCTGTAACTCTGGAGCTCAACACGAGATGCTGTTTCTTCAGCAGCTAAATGACAGAACCTAAAACAGAGCAGAACTGTATCCTCGCAGCTATTTTAGGTGTGAGGATATCCTCAGCGATTCCTAGACTATGACTCAACATCCCCTCCCCTTCAGGTGGGGATGGAGCCAGTGCTACAGTTTCAGATGACTTCTTCATTGAAATCCCAGAGAGGGGCCTACAGACCTCCAGCAGCAAGAGCTAAGACGTCTGACTTTTTTTTTTTAAACATCAGAAACATTTTGGTTTTGAAAAGGAAGCCTGAACAGTCCTTTCTCTAAGAGTAAATATTTGCATAAAAATTGTGGCAGCCAGCATTACAAAATGACCATACGATCATATGACAGTCATTTCTATGCTTGCCCGCACAGTCAGTCATTTGTGGCTTTTTTGCGTGTGTTTGTGGCCCAGTGAAAAGGCTGTCTGACACAACCCGCAAAGATCTTCCCAGTAACTTTCAGAAGCATGTTTGTCGAGGTAAGGACAACTTAAGCCATCTGAGATGCCTGAGGACACCTGCCTGGCCTCCCTCTGCCAACGCAAAGGGGAACAAATCTTCCTCAGGGATTGCCTCATCCCTGCCAGCCTTCGCAGATGTCTTGGACAACCTACTGCATCTTTAATACCATGGACTACCCATGATTTGACAGATAAATCGAACCCTTGGTCTAACACTTTTCCTGAAACTCCAGCTCTAGGAGTGCCAGGAATCCAAAAATGTGTAGATTCCTTCACAGTGACAGGTCTCCCTGCAAACTGCTGCTCTGTACTGCTGTGAGTTCCCACAATATAAGCCTATATTTATATTAAGCTGTAAGGAAGAACACCTTATTAAAAAAAAAAAAAGGCTGAGATGACATAGCACGAAGTTGTTATTGATGACCTTAGAGAAGACACTAAGCATCAGCAGTGCTGCTCATACATTTTATCTGCGCACTGTGCATTAAGGGGCAAGTTGTATTAAAGCATCGCAGGACTGCAGGCAACTTCTGCTGTGGAGAACATTAGGCGAAGTACAGGAGCATTTCAAATTGTGTCTCAGTACCCTAAGATCAGCACAGTAATTCTGTATGCACTTTTTCTCTCTCTCTCTCTCTTTTTTAAAGTATGGGTGATCTCAGCCATCCGCAGAGCCAGGACTTGACCCTACTGTAGTGCTATAGTCCATCTTCCCCCTTTGCTTTCAGGTGTTGCCAATGCTCTGTGCCTTACAGAACAGCACTCTGAACAAATGAATGTGTATTTTGGCCTCCAAAGAGAATGATAAAAAAGACATGTTTTCCCTATCTTCTTAGATGTATCAACTTAGGTTGATAATGGTCTTGCCTTCCATATTTTTCTCCAGGATTCCCTAAAAACAATATTAAAGAAAGAGTTAAGTTCTCCAACACTCAAGTCTTGGTCTAGCCTTTCATTTAAGTGAGAGCATTTGGGGCATTTGTCTGAAAATCTTGGAGTACTTTGACATCCAGCCGTGAAGAGAATGGACTCATTTTTTCCAATCTTGGCAAGAAAAGCACTCTTAAATCAAAACAACTTAGTCATATTATGAAAGCTGAGACCCTTGTGAGTTTATATTCCTTGCTGTGTTTGGGTATTTGTGTGGGCCCAGGGCCAGCAGTAGGCAAGCAAAAAGTTTTAAGCAGAGGAGTTAACTTTACATTGCTGATTTAGACAGCATTTCTGCCTCCTTCAGGCAAGTCTGGGAATCACGCAGCCGTGAACTGCCACTTGGTGCTTGCAGTTTGCACAAAATCTGCGTTCACTGGTCACGCTCTAGCTTCCAGGCATCTAACTGGGATTAAGTTTTGATGTCAAGCACCAGAGCCAATTGTTTAAATACTGCTAAATACCTGGCAGAGCAGTAAAGTGCCCTTATATGGCCTCTTATGTCAGAAATTACCAGAGCAACTGACAGCCCCTTTTAAAAATGAATCAAGATAAAAAGAAATCAAGCACTTCAGGAGATCCCAAATTCTCCCTGTAGGTGTCAGGAGTGAGAGAGACCTGCAAAAGCAACGTATCTTTGTGACCAGCTTCCCCAGTCTCACTTCCTGACTTGCAGGAGTCCAACAGAGTATAAAATGCTACACTTTGGCTGGTATCTCATCTGGGCAAGTGTGAACAGAGACGTATTTGCCAGCTCACACCAGATTTGCCACAAGAGATACCTTTGTTGGAGAAGGGGGAACGCAAAGTCTAATTCTTATTTTTAATGTCTTTGTTGATTTGTTCAAATGGGCCCTTAAGCTATGGGGAAGAATTACATCTACATTGCGTTTGTCTTGAACTTGGGAACAGGTAGCCTTTCACAGTATTTGGTTCCTTGATAAATAGCTAGGAGCTATGAAAATGAAAACTAAAATGCATCACTGATATTTTATTGCATTATCACAGCTTAGCATCTGAAAATTTAGCAGGGCTCCCCCATAAAGCTACAGGTACTAAGTCATGGCTTATGCACTGGACATCACTACAGCGCTGACTGGGACACAGAACATTTAGGCAATTTCTTTCGCATTCATATTTGTCAGATCACCTCTTCTGTTTGTATTGCTCTTGCCCTTGGTCTGTCTTGTCTCTTTTAGCTATGATTTGACACATGAGATTTCTGTAACTACGTTTACACAGTGTATTTCCATTGGCTTTAAAGACAGCCCTTAGTTTGAAAGTACCTCCTGTCCCTGGCCCCACTTCAGGAACCCTCCAGATGACCACAAGTTCTGCAAATGGCATTGAAAAAGTAGA
Source organism: Chauna torquata (assembly GCA_013399475.1). Classification (NCBI taxonomy): domain Eukaryota; kingdom Metazoa; phylum Chordata; class Aves; order Anseriformes; family Anhimidae; genus Chauna; species Chauna torquata. The sequence continues at coordinate 130,483 of VXAL01010512.1, read as the reverse complement.
TCTCCACGTACTCAGAGCCCCCGTTAGAGACAATCCAGAAGCTCAGCTCAGCTTCCTCTTCATTCAGGGGCTAGTAGGTAAGAGATATAAAGAAAATTACTTGACATGCACTGGGGAAAACCGTACAGAATCACAACACTAAGCCAGACACATAATGACCTATGACGCAAAGTACCTGTATCCTTCTTGATCCAAATACAGAGGCACATTCGTTGCAGTCCTGTCCTGCAGCAATAGGGCCTAAATATGCAGGGTACCCAGCCCTTAGGAAAATTTCAAGTGCCTGCTTCTGTGAAAGTCAGCAGGGGAGGATGTTACCTCCTGACAAGATTAGGTTTTGCACTCTGGAGCATAAGGATTTTGGAAAAGAGGGTGCCAAAAAATATTTAATTTGAAGGACCTTGAGCAACTCTGACTAATGGCACTGTGACCAAGAATTAAGTGTGTGTTCTGTGTTAAGGATAGGCTGAGACAATACCGAAATATGAAAACAGATGCTGGCAAAAGGTCCATGTAGCTGAATGGTCTGTCTGATGTCTGACAGTAGCCAAAAAACAGATGCCTGGAGAGAAGTGTAAGAATAGAGCAAGCATATTTTCCCAGAATAGTCTGCCAGCCTCCAACACTTTGTGCTGCAGGCATTTCCTGAGCCAGAGGTTGTCTGTTATATTTAATAGCTGCACATAGACTTCTCCTCCATGAACTTGTCCAGTCTTTTCTTGAACTGATGTGAACATTTAGCATCCACGACATCCTATGGCAAGAGTCCAAGGCTTTAACACATGGCACGCAAAGAACTACTATATTTTGCTTTGAGTACACAATCTGCTGGCTTCATGTGATGCCTCCTAGAATTTTTTTAATTTTTATTTTAACTAGAAGTCATGGTAAGCATTCGGTCCCCTTCATCCCTTAAGCTGTCCATGACTCACGTGACCTTGTCATATCTATCACATCCTCCCCCAGTTATCTCTTCTCCAGACTAAGGCATGCCAGCCCACACTGCAATGCCAAATGCAGAAGCCATCCTTGAACCTCTTCTAACTCCGGTGCACTGCCTTCACGGTGAGGGGACAGCGCACCTGAGATGTGGCCGAACCAGGCGCAGGGACATAGCAATACCGTGCTTTGCTGTCTGTTTTTTTCTGAACGACTCCTGATATTTGACCTGCTTATTTGACTACTGCTGAGCATTGTGTGGATGTTTTCTGTCAACACCTCAAGACCTTGCTCCTGAGTGGTCACAGTTGTCCAACACTGCTTATAAAGCCAGGAGCTTGTTTTCTCCTTAGTGTGTGGCACCCGTCATTCACACCGAGTTTAAACAGCCATTTTATCATTCAGTCACTCACCTCTGCAGTTTTTACACTGCTGTTGCTCATCCCTACTACCACTATGGTCAGCAAGGTGCATCTCCCCACTAATCCGTCCCTTCTCCAGCATATTTATGAATACGTTGGAAGGCTGGTGATTTCTCTCCATTGTGAGAACTGATCATTTATGCCTAACTTTTTTTTTTTTTTAACCTTTTGTCTAATTATCTTGTGCATGAAAGGATTTTCCCCTCTTATCCCAGGCTCCCTAGGAGCCTTTGCTGAGAGACCTCTTTAAAAGTCATTCTGAAAATCCAGGTAGGCTGATTCAGCTGCCTCCTGTCATGGCCCTGAGGGCCCT
>VXAL01010512.1:41110-128748 GCA_013399475.1 Chauna torquata | reverse complement strand
GCCCCATCCCCAGGGAGGTGCCCGGTGCCCAGGGCTGGGTCTGCGCCGGTGCCCCCGCGGGGCGCTGGGATGGGCCCTGCCTGCCGGGCCTACCAGGGCCCACCCGGAGAGCCACTTGCCTTTGTAGCACCCTGACGGGTCACCCCATATATTTGTTGACTCCATGCAATTTCTTGCAGAAATGCTCTGTTTATTCTTCCCTATTGTCACATTTACCCATGTGCCTACTATATATAATCCTTATGCTAGCTTTTAATTTACCCTCCAGCTTCACTGGAGCACATTTGAGTCCTAAGGGAGAAAATATCTTTTAAGCACAAGATTACACATTACCCTTGGTACCACAGCTTTCAGCCTTGAATTCCTTTACTCTTTTTATTGGGAGTTGTGATGTAATTTTCCCTTGCTTTTTCTTGTTTTTTAGCAGGGGAAGGGGAGGCCACTTTATCCTACTCTGCAATTTAACATGCCAGAGATTTATGAGCCTCCTAAGTTCAGGCGGCAATGCCCTCTTGTTCCTTCATCAATTTGCCTTACAAAAAGGCAAACCAATGTTCAGAAATCAGACACCACTCTGATTTGATGATAAGCCAGTCTCATAATGCTTTTGCATGAGTTTCCCCTACAGACTGTAAATACCAAGCAACTCTAAAAGAAAAGAAAAAAAACCATACGCCCTATCTCATATATTACAAAGATAAGAGAATTTGAACTCTATGAAGCTTTGTATGCAAGGGAGTCAAGCTGCTGGTAGGGCAGATCAGATTTGCTTGAATTTATAACTGCATAATATTCATGTTTCTGATTATTTAGCTAAAACCATTAGAATTATTAGTATTAGTTCTGGCATTAGTGTGGATGCAGCGAGTCAAAGGAAGATGCATTTCTCCTGAAGGCAGACGTGGAATGGGCATGTGGATGGGGAGGGTGTCAAGCTTCCAGTCACAAAAGGTTGCTGCATCTTTAACTTGTATTGTGCACTGTGCCCCTCGGATGGTGCCCATGAAAACTTGCAGTACGGCAGGCTAGGCATGGAGCTGTTGAGAAAGAAGCAACCTTTTGACAACCAGAAGTTAGCTGCTGCTAGAACTCAGTACGACACAGGTAAACAGCCCATTTTCTTCACATCAAGAAAACTTCCAGACAGTCCACACAGAGGAAGCCTTGGCTGTTTCTACATATGAAAGTGCATTTGAGGTGTATGAGAAACAGCATCACTGCCCTGGCTAGCATAAGAAAAGTAAATGTACATTATAGAACATGCTACCTCTTGTTGAAACGTAGGTCACTGTGGGCTTCACTCTAATAACTGATGCCAATTCTTGCTAATTTCACATCAATTTACAATCACACAATGAGGACGAAAGCCTTGCCAACACAACAGAAGGCAACGGTGAATTCTAGAGGGTTTGCTAGTCTTTTATAAAGATTAGCAGCAGCACCATGCACATGTAGTAACACAAAGCTGGAGTATCTGGAGTCTCTTAGCATGGGTCCCCATTGCATCTTCAACAACCTGTCCTAAGCATTTTGTTTTCTATCCTTACTGCCAGTCAGGAAATCAGCATACCTATGGTACCTCACCTGGGCTCTCCCGATAGGCAGTACTGCCCCATTGCCAAGTGCTAAGCCCCGCTCTCCTGTCGCAGCTACGAGGCAGCCGCTTGTAGCTTCTCCTCCCTTGTTACGCACAGGTGGTGGTTATGCCTTGAAAAGTCCATGCTTTGAGCAGATTTATTTCAGCTTCTGGGGATATGGAAACGGCAAGGTGCCACCACCCATCGCAGCTGAGGCTGCTGCAGCTCCAGCAGGGAGACATTTCGTCCATTTTGGTAGCTCCAGCACAAGCCACCTCAAGCTCAGGTTACTACAACATGGGTTGCCTCTGCCTTGTTACAGCTCCCTTTGCTGCTTCCGAGCTGTCCCTGCGCAGCGTGAACCCTTTGGAGAAAATCAGGCCCATCTGGACGGCATTGAGAAATGAGCATTTCTCAGAGGAGCCCCTATCACCTCCTGTCTCTCCTTGCCTTACAACAGGGCTGATAGCCCCTGCAGCGTGGACCCCTCACCCAGCCCCACCACACAAAGCAGACTTACCACTTATTTGCAACTCCAGTATCCAACAGATGGCATTTAAGTGACCCAGCTGTCAGACACCTGACAAGAACATCAGGCCCAGCATAGACCAGGGCAGGAGGGCCAGAGCTTCCCTCACCCTCAGACCCAGCTCCACTGGGAAGGACTGCATTCCTTCTCCCTGTTTGCTGATGAGATGCTGACAGTGGGCTCCTTGCTTTAAGACTTCAGGTCCCTCTGCACATATAAGCATGCAAACGCCTTGACACCACGGTGGAAAGCACATGCTGTTGCGAAGTCCTCCCCACACTTTCCATTGCATCCCAGGCAGTTTCAGGCAGCTGCATTTCCAGGACATTCCTCTCTGTTGCTAACAGATGAATTGCCTCCCCGCTCCTTCCCTTCCACAGCTCTCCTACTAATTTCGTACTCCAAACACTTCCTCGCACGAGTTTTCTCTTCCTCCTCTCCTCTGAGAAACGCAGTGGGTCACACCACAGTGGCACCACTTCTGCGCTGCCAGTGCGAAAAAGGGAGGTTATTGTAGTGAGTGTATCTCAAGGAACGGAAAACGGAGAGGCAGCCACACTTCAGAGGGAATGCTGATGAGGCTTCAAGTTTAAGCAGTGAGAGAAGCTCTCAGCACAAGTGGGGAGGGGGCAGCAGCTGAGATACATCCTGGCCTGAACCCGCCAAGAGCCCTGCCATGGGCCCCACTCAGTGTCAGCTCGTGAGGGGGAAGGAGCAGGACTGGAGCTGGGTGGACTTTAAAAAGCAAAACACCAAAGCTTCCTTGTCACCTGGGAGGCAGATATGGTAAAAGAAAGTCTGGATCATTCCTCTGCTCTGCGGGCACAGGAATATGACACCAGAGGGAGCAAAAGCCATGACAGCCCTGCCACAGCAGTGTCACTGGGCAATGACCTGCAATTTTATAAAAACTCACCAGCAGCTGGAATACTGGAATCAGTGAAAGCTGTTGTGGCTCATGTAGACATGCACCTGATTTTCTACTACGCTACTTTGACAAACTAATCATAATTAAAAAAATTAAAACTTGAATATGCAGACCCTCCTCTCCACCCCCTTGTAGTTTTATATCACGATAAATCTTGTAGTTTTATATCACGATCAGAAAAACATTGGTAAGCATCATATTTACTGACATTCACGCACGTACTTTCCACCTCCCCTGTGAAATGCGAGCAAGATTTGGCCACCGAGTGGTCACTGACTTGCAGTCAATCACCTCAGTCCATCACCTGGACTGCCTGCCAAGCAAAGGGTCTTATTCATCCTATTAACACTGATCCATTCACCACCTGTATTATCCATGTCTACAGAGGCAGAATACCTCACTCTCCCAGGAGCCTGGATTACTCTCTAAGGCCAGAAGAGGAAAGGAAAGAACAACATGGAGAAAAGGTCGCAACTCTGCTTCTTCATCAGAGCTGGTGTTGAAGTTGGAGCTTGTTCCTGTAGTTTATCTCCAATAAAACAGAAGATGCTTCACTCAGTTGAGGAATGAGTCACTATAAAGTACGGACACTGCTGTGGTTGGGCATTTCCAGACCCCCAGCAGCCAGTTGCACAGGAGATCTGAGCTCTGATAACTGTTATATGTAGCATATGTACTGCGTTAGGCAATTCTATTTAAATACTGAAACACAGCCAGCCCCTCTGCAGTCTCATGAGATATACAGTATGTTTCCCACTTCCCACGGCTGAGGATTTCTTCATCTTTGTGCTGTGAATACACAGCCTGTCCTGCTCCGCACATCTCCTCCCTTGCCCACCCTGTCCTCCTGGTTGCTCTTCACACTCAGCACAGGGGCAAACACTGAGCATGACAGGCGGCAAGTGGGGACCAGCAGTTCCTATCCCATGCGATCTACTGGCAGATCCTCCTGCCCTGCCACTGGCCTGATCAGTCTCCAATGCCCCAACATGCATATGTGAAAAGTGATCACCGCTCTGTCCCCATAATAGCAGTTCCCAATTATAAACACAGGAACACAGTTTCATAGTTCTCCATGAAATTCCCATTTCAGTTTCAGAAGCTGCAGAAGATTATGAAAAAATTACCTACTTTTTTTCAGGAGAATCTTACTATTTCATAGCAGATCTAGTACAGGAGAAAAGATAAAAAAAGATAAATTTGACCAAATACTGGTTTTTGTTTTCAATTTGGTATGTCAGCAGCTGTCACAAAAGACACCTCAACAACTGTAATACCATGTGAGATAGAATCACAGAATAGTTTGGGTTGGAAGGGACCCTAAAGATCATCTAGTCCAACCCCTCTGCCATGGGCGGACATCTTTCACTGGATCAGGTTGCTCAAAGTCCCATCCAGCTAGACTTTGAACACTTCCAAAGAGATACATGACCACAGAGTAATCAAATAAAGCATGAAAACATAACAATAGAAGCATCTCTTGGCTTGTAAATACAGTGTGTTCAAGAGACTCAGGAACAAATACTACCTGGATGCAACTTATTTGCAGGGTATTCTTCCAAGCATAGACTTTAAGCTGCTTTTCATCTTTGGAGATTTGCCATTAGATGATCTGAAAAACCAGAAAAAATGAAAACACAGTAAAAGCAGCTAAACTGTATTCAAATTCACTTAGTTCAATAGTTACAAAGTTGAATGAGGGAAGTTAGATGGTAGAACAGTTGTGGGCAAGTAGGTTATATGACATTCACCACAGGAGGTTTTACCCTGCCAAGGAATGCTTGACATGGAGCTGTCTGGTGTTCAATTAGAGAGATTTTCATATAACTAAAAATGAGTTTATTCACCTATTATGAACACTGTAACACCTAGAAGCAGATTACACAGCACTTTGTTAAGGGGCTAATACACTAAAGCACTGCAAGATAGCTTAACTAGCTCAAGAAGAGGTATCCAGAACAAGCCCACCACGTACCACCACAGTCTAAACCCAACATCACCCCGCCTTTTCACTAGCCGATGACAGGCATTCCTGAACAAGCAAATGGGGCTGCGTGAACACACGCAGTGACACACCCCAGAACCAGGGATTTCTGCAGCTGACACCTGGCCAGTAGTTTCTTCTTACAAAGTCTTCTTGTGGCTTGTGCCTGAGGTTCTCTCTGGTCCAGCAAGCTTTGAAGAAACTAGAGTTGGGAAGCAAAAAGAAACAGGGCTAAAGAAGATAGACAAGAGACCAAATTATCTATCTGGCCAAACAGACTGCTCTTGAGCTGTCAATTGCACTGCTCTTACTCAATGCAATAACCCATTCTAGTCTTTTGCCATACTGAAGATTTCAGTAACGCTGTCCTGTATTAACCCATGGATCCCGGAGCGGGACTGGGGTGTTCAAAAACATGGCAGCTCACTGCACATGCTGAAAAAAAATCCATGTAAGTAACAATTTGTTAGTTTTGTGAAGTCCTTCAAGATTTGCCTTCCTAATGCTCATGCCCTTTTTCTTCTTTAGTGCAAGTCTGAGTTTAAAACAGCATTATTCGTGCCTTCATCCTAATGCAGGAGCACGATGGCGTTCTGTGGGTAGATGTACTTTTGATAAGCAACTTCAAAAGAAGTTGAGAGGTATCAGGCTATGACTTTAACATGAGCAGAAATCAGGCAAAAGGAACTCTCCCTACCCAGTGGACTGGGCTCTCCATCTATTTTATTCCCACAATGCAAGGAAGGTTGAGGATGAGATTTTTTTTTCTTGTCTTGGCAAACTGAGAGGGTGAGCTTTCATGTTTCCCTAGAGCCTTTTGGCAGCGCAGGCCCTCTGGGACTCCACCATCGTCGCTTCTCTCTACAAACTGAGCAGAGCGCAGGGGATGCAAGCGGGCAGCTTAACTCAGTGTTGGGCTGCAGGAACACGCAGCCAGCAGCAGGAAATAAGACCACTTCAGGACAGACATTTTGGGTTACTAATTTGCAAGCAAGACTTCATTGCTGCCAAAGGCCTCAGTGTAATTCAAGCCCAGAAAAAAAGCTGTTTTCTTCAAAGTATTTTCAAAGCATACAATACACTATGATCAGAAAACCACAGAAAAACTTGGGTGTCAAATAAATACAAATTGCGATTAAAATACAGAAATATTTTATCAGTTATTTTATCAGCCTGATAAAGACTTAGGATGTATCTTTTATATGAGACAAGTGATAAAGATGTGAAAACACCTGATAAAGAAGAAAAAAGTATAAACCATAAATAATCTATTATTTATTGCAGCTAGAAAATCAGTCTCTCTAAATCTCAGATATCTATCTGCTGAGGCAATCATACGAATGAAGTATATTCAAGAAGTAATGGAAACTTCTTAAGAATGGTCATTTACTTGATTTTTAAAAAATATTTTAGGAACCACCAAAGGCAGATAATACAATATGAAACTGTTACAAATATTTATTCCTTTTGACACAAATCCTTCTTTGCCTTCTCTCTCATCTTTTTAAGATGACTTTTTCCATCTTTACCATTCATGTGAGCTTGAAGCTACAGCATGTAATGTTTCTTTAAAAAACAAAGGAAAACGAATCCATTCTAAACCAAAGAACACAGTATCTTTGGTCCTAGAAATAAGGGTTAAGGTTTCTGTTCTGCATTAAAAGTATCAGAGCCATTTATAAATGCTGTTCCCCCGCCTTTTTTTTTTTTTTTTTTTTAAGAACAAGATCTCTCCTTCTGGTCTCTCTGGTTCTCTCCTTGGTGTCTGTTTAGTAACTTTTATATTTATAATGGCTAAATTTGACACATCTATGGCCAACTGGATTGTTGCACTCATAATATTTTTTTCAAATTTGTATTATCAGAGCCTACTTGGAAAAGATTTCCATTAAGTAGTGTAAATCTAATACTCGCCTCCATGATCATCCAGAGGACAAGGGAAAAATGACCTGGTATTTCTGTCCAGTTCTCACAGAGAAGAAAATAGAGGAAAAACCTGCTCTGAAGCATACAGCTGTACAGCAGGGGTGCATGAAAATAAACATCCCTCAATGGTTTTGTGGAGAAAATTGATTTAATGTGTTTAATAGTACGCAGTAATGCAGTTCAGTTAAATGTATTTTTGTTAAGCTAAATTTGAATTCTGATGTCTACTGCCTGGCAGTAACTTGAACCTATTATTATTATGCCCTTTAACTGTTATCAAAAGGACACAAATTTGACTCCACACTGATGCCTGCGCCTTGGCAAAGCAGAACAGCTGGCACTGCTGAAATACAATGCAAAAGGAAGCGCAGATGTTACAAACCTGCCCTGCCTTGTTCTTCTCAGTAGATGACCTTGCACAAAGGTGTAAAGGCAGGAACAAGACACTGAGATTGACAACGCTGCAGACCCCAGTATACATTTGCAAAGGCAAAAGGTCTGCCTATAAAGCTTTTCTGGCTTCATAAAATATTTAAAAAGGGTAGATATTGGATGCATCAAATCCAAAATTACTATTTCATTTTTGAAAGACTGTTTCAAATTTGAGACATACTAACAGAAAGAGTTTGCCAGCCTTTCTGTGAGCCTTCCCTGAGGGAGTGTACTGTATTTACATAACGTTCAGGCCATTTTCTTCATGTTTCTGCTCCTGCCCCAAACTTCATTCTTCAGTACTCAACTCACATTTTCTCTGGTCCAACTCTCCTTGTCCAACAAGTCATACAAACCCAGCTCTCCTAACCTAGCTCCATTTTCTTTACTGAAAATCAGTCTCTTCTCATCTCAGTCCCCGTCCCCTTGCATAGGAAACTTCCTTCATCCCACTTCTTGTCCCAGTTCTCCAAACCTTGTCTTTCAACCCTGCCCTGCCTTTATAGGCAGCTTCCACATAATTCAGATCTTTTCCGCCTTCACACTGCCAGAGTGATAAATGCCTCTTAGCTTCACCAGATCTCAGCCTCGCCAGACTACAAGCTCCAAAAGATCCGAGTGTGCCCCTCTTCTCTGTGATTATGGGGTCAGAGATGTTCACAGATGTGTACTGTAGCTAAATTTGGGTGAATTTTAACGGGGAGATTAGTAAAATGCATCCTTGTCCCAAAGCTGACCTCCTGGCAAGGCACACGCTTTCACTCTGAAGGCCGTCAAGGAGATGGAGAGCAATGAACCGTTTTCAATGGAAAGGTCACCAAGAGTTTAACATGAGCAAAATGACATTTCCTCCTAGCTTTATTTACAGAACCAGATGAACCATTTCAACTAACATTTTCAAAGCCCAGCATGGGAAGTTTCAGCCTGAACAGTGAAATTGAGAAAACTGTAAAAAACTAAAGGCAGGTTACTTTTCTGGGGGAAGGCTGGGGAAGAGAAGCTTGCTACCAACTTTCTCATAGAATATTTCCCCTTTGAACTAACACTGGCAGCACTGGGGCAGCCAGTCTGCAGTTCAAATGGTCACTATATTTCTTTTTAACAAGGCTTTGGACCTGCTTCAAGCCTAGTGCTAAAATTAGGTCTTTTACTAGCTTTTTAGTTTTCCAGTTCAAAGGCTAGAAGTTTTCAGAAACCACTACTGAAAGGTTACAGTCCGGACTACAGTTCTGAATCCAAGACATCCAGCAGAAGCTGTTTCATATTTTGTAGAAAGCCAAACATGAGTTCAGCATAACTCAAAAAGACAAAAGCGTTGCACTTCACATCAATCTCAAACCATTACCACCAGGAAAGTATAGTACCACTTTTATGAAAACCAAGGGAATGAGAAGAATAAACATCTAGATACAGAGCCCTGGCTATAGGCACAGTGCACAGTGGTTTAGATGCGCCTTTTCTAAGGAACCTCTTTCTGCACGACACAAGTTATTCCAAGGTCATAAACAACATGCCAGCCTGACTGATGTGACTCATGGTTTCTTGCTTTGACGAGATCACTACATGCTGTGGCAGAGCAGAAGAAGCCTCAGTGCCCGAGCCTGACTTTTATGGTTCGAGAATCAACGATGTTTTTGCTTAGGAAATTTATAGTCTGCCAGCCCCAAACTGGAACGAAGACACATCACTCACATGTTGCAACCTTTCCAGCAAACTCAGCTCCACATGCTCTATTTCACTTTCTTTTCCATTCGTGTCATTTTGCTAGTAGACATTGGAAAAAGGTTAAAAGTCAAAACAAGCAAGCTGTATCATTAAGTTAAATTCAAATGTTCTTGAAATAAGTAGCAGTCTCAGAGTGGCAAATCAGACCATGTAAGACTATATACCTAAAAATGTTTGACTTAGAAAAATTACCTTTATTCATTTTCCACCACTGCCCCCCAGAGTGGGTTTTTTAGAACATTCAAAGGAAACATTGCACTAAGAAGTGCTCTACCCTTGCAGTCATTCCATTTTAATTTTCACATCAAGTATGTTAACTTGCCTTTAAATCAGTGCAGAAGTCCTCTTGAACTTTTTATACGTGTGCTTTTTATATGCTGTTTTTTCTTTTACTTATACTTCCAGTTACTGATTACGTTTCAGGGTCAAGAAGAATTGCATGAGGAAAATCAAATTTTAAAGTGACAGATAGGCAAGGTCACAATCTATAAAAATTGTTTTTTTTTTTCTTTATAGTCATCCACCTACTTGATGTGATGATGTGCTCATTCACCTGCCTGGTTTCAAGAAAACAAAGTTTTACAAGTATTTAATCTTTTCATTTTCACAAGAAGTTCATCAATTAGTGCAAATGACGATGCGTGCTCATCAATTACCAATATATTGCTTTATTTCTTGGTAGCAAATTAAGGCTTTATAGTGAGATTTGTACAGTACAGGCCAATTTAAACATTAGAAACCTTAAAAACCATGTAGCACTATTCACTCAATTTAGCTTAGCCAGAAAAGTAGCTTTTTTATTATTATTATTATTAAACAGTTAAATGTTACTAATGAGGCCTTATACTTCATGAGTGCAAATGGCTCAAAATCCCACCATCCTCAGGAATGGGCTTAACTTTTACTATTCTTGGGGCCATTTTGAGATAAAGGATAAACAGAGAGTATAGCTGGCTCGGATAAAATATACTGTACTACTTGATGGAGAAGAATCTCTAATTTTAAAAATACAGAAAGGAAAACTAAAGTGATGTTAACTGGTCAAAGGATGAGATCACCCCCTGCTAGCCACTGACCAGTAATAGTAGGAATGACAAATTCATTTTCCTTGGCCCTCCTTGTTTTAGGACAATCTTATTTATACTTCAGAGGTGATGACATCCCATAAGTTAAGAAACTCAAAATTGGAGGAACGTACATATATTACAGGACTTTTTGCACAAGCAGGACAAGTTCCCTCTGCAGGGACATGTCCAAAGCACAGCTTTTTTGTAATCCGAGAGAGCATTGCTACAAGTATTTCCTCAGCAATTATGTATTCTTCGCAAGCATATGGATTTTCACTTCATATCAATGATTTTATTAGTGTTGTCTGGAGATGATGGAACTACTGCTTATGAAAACCAGACACGGTGCTTCCCTTCTTATGTTCTCTACCAAGACATTTATAGCATTTGAGCTGAACATATGAATTCACCTGTCAGTCACGCACAGGGGGCCTGCCTGAAAATATCATCACCCCTAACATGTCTGGCTTTCAGATCTGAGCACTAAATGTGAAAATGCAGAGAAATGGCTGCCAGAAAACTGTGAAGAAAGTAACCATGAAATGAGCGCATACTCTGGGGAAGGAGGCAACAGATGGGGGAACCTCCAAGCCACACTTGCTCTTGCACGAGCAAGAGTGACCACGAGAGTGTAACGGGCTTCCAGTGTCACAGGGCAAAGCTGACGTGGTGATTCCTTCTTGAACAGCAGCCATTTCTCCAGCTTATGGGAACACACACAGACAAGGTTTCACAAAATCTAAATCTATGATGTGAATAACATTCTAAGGCCCTCTCTCCTGCACGGTGTTATCTAACACTGTGGTTAGCGTCTTTGAAGTCTTGAGATCAGCTGTCTGTCAAACTGGAAGGCCACAGAAAAGGGTCAGGTTTCTACATGTACTAAGGCACATACTGGATATACCTCAACGCACGTGCCTCGTTTGCTCAGGGAATGTCAGCTGCAGTGGTGCCATGGCTGCTGAAGAGATACTGTGAAGGAACAAAGACAGACTTTCTGCTTATCAGACACAGGAGTCCCTGTCTGCTACCAGAGGGTGATGTCCTACACATGCAGGAGAGACAGATTTAGAGTTGAAGGCAAGTAGTGATGATGTGTGAGTGACCTGAAAGTGAGCTTTCCAAGAGAAACCATGCATGGGGACAGTCTCCAGGTTCACTCAGCAGAGCGCTCGGCAATGGCCAGCAGGTCTTATTCTGCCTCTGTGAAGTATATTTAAGAACATCACCCAGTATTTCCTGAGGGATTACAATGAGCGACTACCAAGGAAAAACTACTTGGAGATAAGGGGATGCTTTATCAGCAGTACTGGAAGAAGTTGGGGAACACAGACACATTTTGCATAGTCAGCTTCAAGAGCACAGCTGGAATTCAGATGTATCTGACACAGCTTGGTAGCCTTTCCAAAGGAGGGATTATGTGCTATTTCCTTTGGAGGTAGCTACTTTAGCCTCGGACAAGATCACGGCTGTTATGGAAATGGCACCCCACTAGGGATGCTGAGCACTCACTGCTTTTGCATTAAGGCAGCCTCTCGACGGAGACCACCACACCTTAAAAAGTGATCATACAAAAAGCAATCAAAATAGTCCTCTAGAAACACTCCCTCACCAACAACATACAAGAAAAGCTGACTCCCGTGAGCTATAAAAAAACCAGCATTACTGAATATGGGAGCGTGTGTTTATACATCAGTGTTTTTAATACTGCATTGTAACAACACGTGTGTGGTATCCTTTCAGAAGAAGGCAGGGTTGGTGTGCTCTATAATACAGCGCTTGCAATGTCGTTTAACAAATCGCAGAGCATCCACAGAAACATCGCAGTCCTGCACATTCAACATCTGCAGGTCAAAGCAGTTGGCAGCTACAATCTGCAGGCCCTGCCCAGTGATGCTCTCACATGATTTTAGGCTCAGGCGCTTCAGGTTGAAGCAGTTGAGGGCTAGAAACTCCAAGCCGGTGTCTGAGACCAGAGGGCACTTGCCAATATCTAGCGATTTGAGTTTTGTGCAATTTTTGGCGAGGTACTCCACACCGTGGTCCGTGATGCCCTCGCAGCCCCGCGCGTTGAGGTAGCGCAGCTTGCTGCAGTATTTGGCTATGTAGCGGATGCCCACGTCTGTGATCCGGCCGCAGTGAGCGATGCTAAGGTATCGCAGGCGCGACTCCAGCTTGGCAATCTCCCGCATGCCGAAGTCACTGACAAAGCGGCAGTCGCTCACGCTCAGTTCCTTAATGGACGTGCAGTAAATCATCAGGTAGCGGAGACCCTCGTCGGTGATGCGGACACAGCGGCGCAGGTACAGGTGGGTCAGCTGAGTGCAGTGAGCGGCAATGGTGTGCAGTCCTTCGTCCTCCAGGACGAAGCAGTCTGTCATGTCCAAGTAGCGGATGGAGATTTGTTTCCCGTGTAAGGGAGACAGCTTGATGGAGGCTTCACGAGTCAAACTGATGCATGTTACTTTGGAGCAGCCTAAGTGGAAAAACACAGTCAATTTGAGCAAGCAGGAAAAACCACTCAGACAGCAAGACCAGAAAGGTGGACATGACATTGCATGCTGGACGTGATGAAGGTATCCTCACATTGCAAGAGCAGATACTTCCTGACTGATTAGTCTGGGTTTGCTGTGATGTGTCCCTGTACTAGGGGAAATAATAAACTCCATCGGAGTCAGTGAGGTGCTTTGGGATTTTGAGCACCATCAAAGCCACAGACCGATTTTGTTCACATCCTAAATGTAAAATAATGGCCCCAGGTTTACTTAGGGACACTCTACAGTCTGTTACTGCAATAGAAACTCAGCAACAATTTGAGCAAATAGTATTAGGTATCAACCATGCAGCTTTTTGATCAGAGGCAGCCTCACTGGTGACTGGCTGAGTTTGTAAACCAACATCAGAGGCTCTTTCACCATCAAACCCCATTACGAAAAACAAGACAAACCCCACCCACCCTCCAAAACGCATTTGGGGAACAGATGTGAATCCAGCCCCAAGCCTGCAATGCAGGAAGGATGCAAAACTACGGCAAGACTATGTGCTTGCAGAAGGGTGGAGATTTGGGTAACCTTAGGAGAACGGGGAGAGTCAGCAGGAGCCTACAGACTTGTAAGGGCACGGGAGGACAAGGACAGACACAGGACTATTTCAAGTGAGAAAGTCTAGCCACGAATGGATGTAACTAGACTAGAGGAGAAACACCAGACCTTGCAAGGAGAGAGAAAAAGCTAGATTAACGGGAAAAACACAATCACAGACTTTCTCCATTTTTGATCCCCACTCTGTGCATGGCGGAGAATGAAAGCTTTTTGGGTAAGTGCTGTTTCTGCTCCATTGCAAGCTTGCAGTCTCAGGCTCCTGAACGGAAATTCTTACCCGTGCCCTGTTCATCGGGGTACTTTGCATTAGCATGGCTAGAAACAGCTGCAAGGAAGAAGGGAGTGTTGACCTGCTAGTGATCAAGGCCCAACAGTTTCAGCCATAAATGTCTGCCCAGGCAAATTCTGCAGCTTACATCTAAAGAGGTGCCCTCAGGTAAGGATAGAAGGAACTTTTCTGCATTGCTGAAACACTGGCCAATGGCAATGAGCTGAGCCATGAAAAGCCAGAAAATTTAGGATGACAACCTTGGGCCTCCAGGGATCATAAATGCTGTACAAATCCTGTAGTCTTGAAAAAAAGAGCACGCCAATCTTTGTATAGAGACTGTCTCAAAAACTTGGACGACCCAAACCCATACCACTTGATACAACAGGCTCTTATTCAGAGGTTTACTGGAAGGTTTGAATATGCTCCAGAAAAAGAAAAAAGAAAAAGCTTTCAGATAATCCATAAAGCTCACACAAATGCCCTAAGAAGCATGGGATATGGACTTGAAACAGTTTACAACCTACAATTAGATTTCTACATTCATCATTTGAGTTTGCAGCTGGACTTCTACTTTAGGTTTCCAATTTTTTTGAACAGATGCAAGGTTTACCTTAGGCCTCACACAATGAAACTGGCAAATTGTCCACAGGTCATGCAGAAGAGCTCTGGGACCTTGAGGCAAAATACTTCGTTCAAAGAACAACATCATCTTAAAACTGAATACAGCTATTTCCTCTTCAGACTGGGTTGTAGATCCATCTATGCTATGGTGCAATTTTTGGAAATATGCTTGCCTTCAAATAAATACTACATACACGCTCAATAATGCAAAATGGTTTTTCTAAAGGGAAGCAGTGCAGTTCAATATTAATGGTTTAAAATTTCACCCCTCTTTGGACTGGATGATGCAAAATGTGCAACAGAAGTCCCCATCCTTGAGTTGGGTTTTCATAGAAAAAGCCGACACCTAGGCATAAATCTGTTGGATCTGATGTAGCTGCTGCTATTGTGTTTGCACAAAGAGGCCGTTGGATTAAGGAATCAGTCCGGATATTTCACATGCTGACCAGAATTCAGTTTTAAAATGTGGTTAAGTGAGAATGAAGGGTTGATGAGGCGGAGGAGAACGTTCTGCCTGCTGTGAATCCAGGAAAGGGGGAGCGCTTTAATGGTCACAATTAAAAAGTGAATAGGTCAGAAGTCTCTCAGCAGGGTTGGAGTCGCTGTACGTAAGTGTGTGATCACTGTTTTGACAAGCTCAGCATCCTGGTGTCTAGTTACTTTGGCTACAATGTAAAATATTTCATGGGAAGGGTATTCAAAATGGTTCCACCAGAAAAAGAGTCCATGTTGATATACAACTGGCTGATTTTTAGGCAAAATGACAGGTTTCTGGGTCTGTAACAATTTTTCTGTCCTAAATAATAAAAAATGTAAAAACAAAGCTCTTGTAGCAGGATTTTCCATAAAGAAAGTATAACTGATTTTTAAATAGGAGAGGAAACTTCCAAACAGATTAAAAAATTGTTGGCAAGCATGTTAGATAATAACTTGCAGTCAAGCTCAACCAGCTTCTAGAGATATCTCAGACTTGCCCACAAAGTGGATGCTGAGAGTGACAGAACTTACATTGCGGAGAACTCTGAAAGTTAATATGAACGTCTGGTTTTGACATTAAAGATTTTGGTACGTTATTGCTGCCAAGTAACCATGCAAGGAGGACAGGGATTCAACTAGATGTACAAATGAGAACTGGGTTTTAACTAACTAGCTGCAAGTACAGCGTTATCCCCCAGCACAAGCACCCAGATTTTCTTTACCCAAATTGCTCAGTATGATACCAGATCAGTGAACCACTTCAGCGCTGAGAATTGCTCAAACACTGAGATGCAAGCCTTGTCCTCCTAATTACTCCCTGGACTTGATTACAGAAGCAATCTTCTCACATGAGATCTCCTCATTTTAGCCCAAAATTTATCCAAAGCCCTAGAATGCAACCCCATTTCACACAAGTCCAGGGAAAGTCTGTACAGCAATCAAAATTGCTGTTTGAAACCTTGTTCCTGGAATCCTTTTCATAAGACACTCAGCTATGAAAACAAGTGTGTTGGTTTTTGGTTTTTGTTTATTTTTGTTTTTCCCCCCCTTTCTGGCCTCCCCTGTCCTACCTTCTATTTAACTTAGTACCCAAAGGGCAGTAAGAGAGAGCAGCCCTGGCACAGTCTGAGCCAGGGCTCAGCAAGGAGGGTAAGTGCTTTCAACAATTGCCTTCACACCACAACGCAGACTGGTGAAAATCTGGGCCCCGACCTTTGAAGAAGACTTACAACTACAGATGCATGGACTGCTTTTCCTGATTTGTTTGTAAACCCAGGGATCACCCCTTCTGTTTGAGAAAACAGAGAGGAGAGAAAGAATGAGAGCAAGGAAATTCACTTTATAGGAAACACCCCCAGAGATGGACAAGGCAATGCTTTAAGGAACACTTTGGATCTGCCCAACAGCATCACTATATGCTCATCCAAGGCTTTCCCTTGCTCTGGTCCTTGATGGTGTCCACCAAACCAGTTATACTCTCTTTTCCCTCAAATCTGTTTCCCCTCTTCACAGAATACCTGCTGGACCTGGCTTTTCCTGGTGCTGTAAGATGCCTTTTCTGATGCCCTGCCCATTCTGCAATTCATTATTGCGCAGAGGTGTCTTTTTGGTGAGACTCCAATAAGAGGAGTTCTTCACTGAAGACCAAATGTGTTTACAGAGGGGGTGTCCTCCCCTTCCAGCAAGGAAGAAAAAAATAGGACATAACTGAAAGGATTAAACTAGTTCTTGTGGATAACAGAATTTTTTAAAAGGGAGAAGTTGGCAATATACATACAGCAGCCTCCAGAGGAGCCAAATCTTGTGAGGGTAATGCAATCGTTGGCACATAGACTACAAAGATGGATCAGACCCACTCTTCATTTGAGCACACTGCTGTAATGTATTCAGTACCGTGGGCTTTGCTACAACTGAGGTCACTCCTAGCCCTACCAGACAGCATTCAGTTTGCTTAGACAGATTCATTTCCCCTCCCTCTGCACGTGCCACCAAGGAGAGCATTGTGCGTAAAGCACACGAACGATAAAGTTACTGAGAGATCATTGCTGCATATCCGGACAAACTGCACAGCAACCCTTCAAAAAAGAGGGTCCCACAGAAAAGAAGTAAAAAACATTTTTATATATTTTATTTCAGTCAGCCAGAGTGGAAAATGGAATCCTGCCTCCCAAACAGTCTCAAATATTACCCACAACTTGAACAAAACAAGCAGGCTCAAAACAAGACCCAAGAGATCCAGTCTCCTCAATTCATATGCAGGCACATGCTGCAAAAGCTGTGTCTGATCCCAAACACCCTGACTTCTGAGACAGTTTAAAACCAGGATTTCTCTCTCGCTTGCTCCCAAAATGAAGGGACGCTCAGAAAAATGTGAGATTAAAACTGCTTTCCTGTCCCACTGTGAGACAAAATTCAAAGAAGACAAGTATTTTACACCCCCCCCTCCTCATCCCTGGCACACACACACGCACCTTGGACCAAACCAATGAGCCCTTAGGGACAGACATCATGTTTGAGGTCTGAAAGTAACAGGCTCGGGGGAATCAAAAATACAAGCCTCCAAACAAAGCATATTTTGAGACCTGGTATCACCTTTTCTTTTTCCCTATTTTTGCAGAAATAACCTTTGATCTATAGCATAACTATCAGTAGAAGCTGTGGACCAAAACACTTCCAGCTACCAACACAGAAAGCCCCTGGGGGCATTCAGTGTGTAACAGACCAGTGTGCCAAAGCAGTTCATCACCCTCACCTCAGCAATTCTGCTTTTCCTGTGTCTCCAGGCCCAGAATATTTGAGCCAGTCAACTCTCCATACCACCCTTGAGGACGTAAGTTAGAAAAGGATAAATATGCACAGCATACAGCCAACCTTCGAAGCGATATGTAGCTCTAGGTCTAAACAACACAGGCATGTACATTTACTCCTGATATTGGACATGCTTCAACCTGTGTGGTAGCAACCCCCAGCTGATGTCTGTATGTACTGACAATAAGTAATTCATATGCGAGGTCACTGCGAATAGACTCCCTGGGACAGAATTCCTAATCACCTGTTCATTGCAGACGGTGGTCACAAAAAAAGTAACTCTGATTTGTTGTTATTTGTTTTAATGTGATCCATGACATTCTGCCGTTCTAGGAAATACTTGGTGGAAGAGTTGGANAAAAAAAAGGAAAAAAAAAGAAAAAAGAAAAAAGTGTGTACCAGCTGGGTAGTCTTGGAAAAAAACAGCTTATCTAGGTACAAGTGTATCAACAGCATTGCTTCCTATCCCTACTTTGCCCTTCTTGTTGTAGCCACCAACACCTCTGCAACGGCAAATCTGGTCTAGCTGATTATTATAAAGAATGATAACAAGGTGAGATCACAAAGTAAGTGTTGAACATCAAATTTACTACAGTGCTCTGCTTGGGTGCAACCTTTTAGTTGAGTGTCAATGTACTCACAGAGAGGAAAATGTGTGTGGCTGACCTTGGGTAAAAAACATCTTGTATCCCCAGACACATCTGGGGAAAATTGTCTAAAACATTTCTGCTGATGTAAACAGCTGCAGTGATATATTGTAACTGTGGTGAAAGAAAAAGGAGAAAGTCACTAAGCAAGTGTATACAGTATGGAAAAAAAAAAAAAAAGGAAAGTCCCAGCTAGCTACATCTGGTTAAAATAGGAATGGAAATGAGGATCTTGAAGTTTAGCTAGGGATGACATTTGATATTTACACCTAGACAAAAGCCTAGGACTGATTCTGAGCTCCTGCTCGTGTCACTCATCAGATTACAGATATACACTTTATATATTATATATGTGTATATATAAAAAAGATTTTAAAACTTTTGCTTTTGCTCCAATAGCTAGCCTTCACCATACCACATACCACTGACTGCAACATGGACCCTTGTAAGGCTGCTTTATGCGAACATCTGTAAAAAGTACTCCTGCTGTTTGAATGGGTCATCTCTGCCAGCTCATCTTCATCAGAGGGGGCCAGTCCCCTCAAGAGGTGCTGCTGGCATGTGGGGCATTGAGATTCAAGCGGTGCCTGGCACACCACTACAGTGGTAGGAGATCAGTACTCCTACCTTGAAAGACAACGCAGAAAGGGAAAGCGTGCAGTTGTAGGGACCAGGGGTTTGACTAGCACGAGTCTTTTCGACTCGCATGCATCCATATTTAAATATTTCCTGTTACCTGACACATCCAGGTGTTCCAGGTTCGGACACAGTGACACGACATCAAAGACCGCCTCATTGGAGATGTTGTAACAGCCAGACACCTCCAGCCTCCTCAGTTCTGGACAGCACTGGGCAATGGTGTAGAGTCCTCTGTCTGTGAGCCGCCTGCAGCCACTAACAATTACCGTCTCCAACATGAGACATACGTTGGGTGTATCCTGACAAAGCCTCCGGGTCAGCACTTTAAGAGCCCTGTCTACGTTGATTGTCTCGCCGGTCAGGCGTATAGTCCTCCAAAGCCGCGGGTCCCAGGCGAGGTTATACCAGCGGCGGCACACGCGGGCACAGCGGCACAGCTGGTTGGTAGGCAGGAAGGAGAAGATCTGGATCATGGAGTGATCGGGCAGCCGGTCAATGTTGGCCTGCTCCTTCTGGTGCTTGGCCGCCAGCCGGATGAGGGGATGCGTGAGGCGGGTGGGAGGCGGCGAGTGGACCATGGCGACAGTTTCCCCAGTGACTGAGGATGACGAAGTAGATGAGCCCCGGCCATTCTGGAAACCGTGGGAATTCGGTGGAAATATCAACGCTGGACTGGGCGTGCTGAGCGTCCGCATGCTCAGGTCGGAATCTGGAAGACAAAACGCAGGGCTTCAGTAAGCGGCAGGCGGACGCGTTGCCTGTCCCGCTAGCCTGTCTGCTAATGGAGCACGATGGGCTCCAGGGGTCTGGCAGGGGTGTCAAGCAGTCATTTTTACAGCGAGAGTGAGAACACACGCTCTTGGATCTATCTTAGAGCGCATTCTGAAAACATCGCGCACATTGGCGCTGGCCACGCGACGGTGACAAGCAGTGCCAGCAAAGGGCGGGCTGTGGGTCTGAGCCCGGCAGCAAAGAGGAGACAGCAGCAGAACTCCAGGGATTTTACCATTTTATGCTCTCAACGAAACACCACAGGAAACGAGTACATTTGAATTGGAGGCTTTTTCGACGGACAGTGACTGCAATAACCTCAGCACCACCTGGGCAGCCGTGAGCTGCTCAGGGAGGGGGAATACAGCAGTCCTTCGCCTCTCCGCTCTTTCAGGCGTTCAGTGGGAAGCCAAAGTAAAGGTTGGGGGGCAAACGCTACTTTGTTCACCAGACCTGGGCAGACGGGAAAAATACAACCCCCCTGCATGCGTTTTCATTGAGTATTAAAGAAGTTCATTTCTCACGCAGGCAAACTGGGACTCGGCCGTTCAACCAAGAGCCCAGCAACTGGCTGGTGAGGGGGCTGGCCGTGCTGCTGCTTGCGCGGCAGAAAGGCACGCCTTTCCAACCGGCTGAAATGAGCTCCGGTCGGATTTAAGAAGGTAAGCTCAGAAAAGTAAGTGGCGAAGAAACAGCACGCCTGGAAGTTTGTTACAGAACCGCTGCACAATGCTTACGCGACCTTTTTCCTAGTGCTATTATCAGGTTGAAAGCAGTCAACCCAAAAACCACACCGAACAATTTGCTACTTCTTTACCATCCTGCAGGCACAAAAATAAAGGGCACCTGCCACTAAGAAAGCTTGCCTTTGATGAAAGTTTATTTCAACAGTTTTGCCTTTCTGCTGACATTGCTGCCTAAGAGTCATTTCCACTCCCGCTCCCGGCTCTTCAAGCGATGCAGTGCAACAACAAGCAATAGACCAGAGAGAACCAGGATATATTTTTGACTGTCAGACAAGTGCCACGTGTGGTCCATTTAGATACCCCAGGATATTTCAGCAGTACGCTGCAACCAACGCATGAGAGGTGAGTGCTGCCACAGAGCTCGCTCGTTCCCTCTCTGACCTCTCCACGCTGATTGCAGCAGAAATTCTTTATGAAGTAAAGCACCATCCAGATGAGTACAGGAACCAAAACGCAGTACCCAGCAGAACAAGAAGTATCACGAATGGAGTAAGAACACCGGTTTCACAGCATCAGTATTTCCTCCAGGCCACATCTTTTGCTATCACTTCAGTGTTCAGACATTTCAGGGAAGCATGCAAAGCCATCTCCTTAAATAACACTGGCTCTACAGCTCTGTAACTGTGGCAGCATAGATATGGGCTAAGCAGGGCGCACCCAGAAGCGCATTCAAGAAACCCACCCAAATCTGGGTTTAGGCAGAGTTTTCAAATAAATGTCATTTTAGATGAATTTGATCAGCGTGTTACACATGAATTTCCCCATCAAGCATTTGGCTTTTACTTAGTCCAGCACAGGCATGGTCTCACCTCACTACCTACAACAGCAGCAAACGAAGAGTTGCATTTTCACACTATGTCTGCAAGGGAGAGATGCACAACTCTTTAGGTGGAGAAACCAAGACACAAAGCCCAGCAGTTTGCCCAAGACCACCTAGTTCAGCTGAAGACAGATCAAAATCATCATCTCACGCTGTGAAGAAAAAACCCACACTACACAGCTCCTTCCCTTTTTCTCTTCTGTGTCTTGTTTCACTTAGAAAGTATTTCAGCAAGTGACAGGAAAAACATTTTCTTCAAGGCTTCTGAGTCTGTTCTACGGCTGTGTGGATCTAACCCAAGGATCTGCATATTTTTGAGAACCATGTCTTAACGCAGAGTGGGTTTTGCAGACACTCTGCTCCCCTTTGAGACCTCCTAATACCCCCCTGGCAGCTATTGCAAATAATTGTATGGAGGAGTGTTATTTGGAAAGCATCTAGTATACTTTGGTATTTTAAAAATGAGATTTACAGCTGTTGAGGAAAAAAAAACAAAACAGCAGCAGCAGCCAGGCTCCTGCAGACAGGCACTGACTCCACAGACCACTTAGGCAACAGCCCCCTAGATTAATTCTGGAAAGGACTCACCATACGTTTGACCTCCCTCACTTCGCCACCAGAACCAATGACAGTGCCTGAAGTTAAATATGTGCATAAGATACGGCAGATTTGGGGCCTTTACTTTTTGCTGTGTTCTGAAGATTTTAAGACAAGGATGCTTCCCCCCCCCCCGCCCCCCCAAAGTGCTGGATGTATTTCCTACTACTACATATATTTGGTATTGTCAATTCCTCCCCTTTCCTCCTACTTTGTCATTTGCTTTGGGGTTTATTGTATTGTTTTGTTGTTGTTGTTTCTTAAACCAGTACAAAAAGGAAAACCAAACCAATAAAAATAAAACACACACGAGAAACACTTGTTTCTACACAGCAAAATAGATGGATGAAAAATCAAAATAAAAGTTTCATTTTTTAACGTTTGCTATAAACAACTTCTAGCACTGTGGGAATATGATTACCTCCTGTAAGACGGTCTCCCAGCATAACTTGAAAACATACGTTTTTAGTCTGTGATTGCTGAAAGCACCAAAAAATCTCAACAAGGTTACATTCTTCCCTATATTTATACTTAGGTATAAAAAAGCTTTTAATACTCCACGATGCTTCCCCCTGTGATCAAAGCATCAAGCTAATACGGCTAATCTCCATTCCTTTTGGACCAAAACCAGCATTCCTTCCTCACTCCTGTGCTAACTGTGCATAATCAATACCTTAGACATTCTGGATGCATAATGAATTACTAAAATGTGGTTTTCAACTTAGACCTAGAGCTAAAAAAGATTTGACCTTCTGTTTTATGGGTACGCTCCGTGCTTGCTTCATGCTCTCCTAGTTCTCTCAGTAGTATAGCAGTTCCAGATGTGCATCCTGTATTTCCTTTACCTCTAATTCTGAAGATGCTCCGTGTGAAACTTGGTTCCCCCACCTTCAGGACATGGACTTCCAAACAGATACGCACACATGCATATGCATGCCCCCTCTCCCCCCCCACCCCCCCGGAAAAAGACCATAGCATTGTCATTATGTTCAAACAAGAGAGCTGAGAGAGCGCTACTGGTCTGCTGAGTCTGTAAGGCAGTACGCGCTTAGGCAGGAATTTTGCCAGTAGCTTAGCTGAACTCCTTACAGAGGTATTCCCACTTACTGTTTGTTGTAGACCCTAAGGGGAAAAGAAAAAACAGCAGGTGAGTTCAGGAGATGCCAGTAAAAACTTGGAAAGCTTTTTGCTAGCAGTTAAAGCTTCAGCAAAACACTTGGTCTACTGTACATTTTCCAGGCTTTTCAAATATTGTTGGGAGGGACTTCCTGCAGCACTATCTGAACTTCTAAGACTTTCATTCAAATTTTGTTCCTCTCCATTTACTGAGTGCCAGCTAACAGTCAGAGCCAGGCCGAGACAGGGCAACTTACTGACCGTATGACATCAATAAACGCCATCCTGCAAGTGCAAACGAAGCTACCGATTGCAGTTCTCAATGCAATCGCTCCAGAGACATACTGTGCATGAGCACATCTTTCCCTGGAAAAAACAAACAATTGTTTAAAAGCCCAAAATGCGGCTTTACATTTTGGTGATCTTCAAAGGTAAAAAAAAAAAAAAAAATTCACAAAGCAGCCCTGTGCTTCCCTCCCTACAACCTCTTTTACCCCTCTCCCTCCCTGATTACCAACGCATTTCTGCAAGATGCTTTTTATTATGGCTTTGTTCAGGCTCTGAAAACTGTTTGTTGATGTAAGAGAAAATTTCTCAACAATCTTTAAAGAAATCTCAAAAGATGCGTGCCAGAAACAGAACTATAAAAGCTGACACAGAGGGAGAAAATGCACTGGATGGAGTTTTCTTATTCCATCAGGAATCTGGTTTATTTCAAAGGGTTCTTTTGTTCCCCCCCCCCAGTTTGGTTTCCCAGGGCATACATACATCAGGGAAAAAAGAGCTTTACATACACATAATTTAAACCAAGATCAAGTCTCTGTGCATTCTGGCCTTGACAACAATACACGGACTCTGAATTCAGAACCACAGAAAGAAGACAATGTTGTATTTTTGTTAGACCAGCAATTGACATGGGGCACCTGATGGGATCCCAACATGGACTTTTTTGAGATTGAACCACAGCCCATGTTTAAAGCGTGACTCCATGCAACCGCACCTTTCACTAGGGAACTGTGCGTGCACCTGTTTTCAAGTGAATTCTATACTGAACTCCTCAAGCTTACAAAATTAAAATGAAACTCTTAATAAATATCAACAAAACCTCAGATCCTTATCTGACAACTAAAATGGATCCTTTGTGTTGATGTGCTGTCACCACTGAGATTTTTAGCAACATTAAGGCAAGAATTAAGCCAAACTATGTTTAGTCTCTGAAGAATCAGTATAGCTGAGAAAAATAAAAAGAAATTGGCATTTTTATCACAACATCAGATGCAAAATAATGCGTGCAAAAAACATTATAGCATAGTACAGGCACATCACATACTTAGCACCTCTTCATCAACAACAACAGTGCATAAATATTAGCTATTTTACTAAGTGCAATGTTAGTACAGACTTCACATTTTTACCTCGACACCATCACCCTTGCCCATGCCAAAAGTACTTCTTTTACTCAGACTGTGGAAAGCAGGAGCTTAATTGCTGTAGAAGCTGAAGCATAGAAAGCGGGAGAGAAGCAACCAACAGGCTTCTGCAGCGGGAACACTACGAGCTGATTCAGTAAGAGACTCCTGAATGTGACAGACTGATGTCAAACACGGCTGTGTGCCCTTTGAGGAAGAAATCGGACAGAGCACGTAGCTCGTACAGCAAACTACGACGGGGTCGTGTGCGTTCCAGGGTCCTGGGCACAGATGAAGTCCCAGAAAAATGGGCACCTACGAAAGAGCGTTTTCCACATCGGAAATGTCCTCAGGCGTTTCTCTCAGGCCGAGGCACCACCACTGACCTCGCATCCTCCCAGCACCAGGAGGCCGGGAGGGATCGGAGAGGCCGTGAGAGCGAAGAGGCAGCTGGAACAAAGCTCACCGTGCGACCTCACGCGAGGCTGCAGCAGTCAAGCAGGCTAGGAAGGGTTGCTCAGCAGAGATACCTACGTGATTTTGCAACTTTTTATGACCAAGAATGTACAGAATTGAGGCCTCTCTCCAAGTACACTTAAACTGCCTCTGATGTGCATGTCTGTCCTGTTCTTAATTTCCAGGGAAAGCTATAACTCAACTCATTGAGGTGCCTGTTCCAGTGCTGTCACCTTATCAAGTTTCCATGTTTTTCCTATCACCCAACTCATGTAAGAAGCTGTTTCTTCCCCTCTTCTAGTGCTTGTGAAGAACGATAGATCTCCACTCTTTCTGCAAGGGTTTCCAGCATCTATTTGTTCAAACCTCAGTCCTTTCTTCCTAGTCACATTACTAACATTTACAGTGTCTCCTAGTTTCTCCTTCAGACTTTCTCCAACTGTGCGTATTTCTCCTAGAGCCCAGTGCTCCAAACTGAGCACAGCACTCCAAGGCATCACCAGCAGTGGCTCAGCAGTCCTTCCCTCCTGTATTTCATGGAAGTCACATTGTCAACCTTCCAGATTTCAACAGTCTCAGAAGGATGACGCATTCAGTTTGTGATTCAATGTATTGCCCAGATTCCCATGTGTCATACAGCTGCCTGGCCATTTATTTTCTTCATCCATTTCTATACATCGTATTCATCTTCCTCACACCTGTCTCCTTTGAGAGAGGTACTTTTTCTTTCTCCTTAATCTTCACTTTTTGAAGAGCATTTTGAGTACAGAGCAACCTTCTCAAATTGTGCTTATTTTCAGTTTTCCAAATATACCACATCCCATGTCATAAATTTTAACCCATTCCTCCATTTATTTGTAGTTTTGTGTGTCAATTCAATTCAAACATGGCTTCTGGAGAGGGATGGAAAATCCAGCAAATTATTAAAGAAAACTGTAAGGTATGGCAGGGTAGATCCCTAAAGGGCTCTCTTTGAAACATCATCACAGTTAACAAATATGCAGTGATAACTATGCAATATGCTACTCCCCTTCTTTGGCCACGTTACGGTGATTTCATTTAGTCAGCTTTGTTTCCTGGCTTGCTTCCAACACAGACATGCAAAAGTCTAAATAAACCTGAGATGGGTTACATCTTCTGTTTCCCTCTCACCAGAGTATTTATGCTTACTAATACAGAAAATTAGCTTGAAAACTTAAGTAAGGTGGAGGGAACAAAAAAACTTCAGCAAAGCTGAAAACTTATTTCTTATCTTGTGAGATCTTGTAAGTCATGCAACTCTCTTTTCGAGAGCAAAGCTCTCTCTCTGTGACAAAGCTCAATTTTTCAATGTAAAAACTAGCAGCATCAGAGCTCTTGAAGTAATTGCATCCACATGCTCGTGTACAGAATGGTTCCATGGAACTTAAAATAAGCCTTTACAGTTTTTAAAAATCTCCCATAGAATATAAGAAGAAATTGTACCTATTGTACAAGACTAGAGACATTGTTACAAGACCACGTGGAGGAGGGATATGTTAATTTAAATGTGAAGCCATTTCATAGTAGTTTTTGTGTGACATTTTACACCTTGGATTATACTGGTGTAACTTCCCTACGATGTTGAGCTCCAGTTTTCTTTAGTCCATAAACTCCTCTAAACACCTTTAGAGATCTGATCTTGCATTCCTGACATAGTCACACTACATAAAGTCAAACAGCACTGCAAATGAAATAATCATTACAATTTTATTAAGCAAATAATTCTTCCTTACAATATATTTGTCGAAAGCTGGAACTAATTTGCCCCCTATTGACTTTGTCCCTTGCCATGGATTAATTTTATCCCCATATTTTTCAACAGAGCTAAAAATATGAAGATTGAGGGGGGAAAAAAAAAGAAAAAAGTAATCTTTCATCATATTACTTTTCATCATATTAATTCATCACGTTAATTTATGAAGTCAAAGCATCTTAATCTTGCCTTCGGTACCACTGGTGATACTAGCACATCAGTTCTGAGAAGAGGGTTTGTCAGTGTGACATTTCTGGGAAATTACATAGCAAAAGATGGGATGGTGTGTTTTTTCCATGTTCAGTAAATATCTAACCCCCAAATGAATTCCATACATGCTTAAGTACAAGCTCTTCTTAAACCCCGTACGGTCAGACACTTTCCCAACTCCTTGCTGTATGCCAGGGAACTCCTCCAGTGGAGTTCGTTTTGTCTACATTAGCAAGGGGTGTAGCCTAAGAAGAGGAGATTTATGGAGCGAAACTGTTGCTGCTGAGAACCTGACAGCCACAGGCCTGAGAAGTGGGTGCTAGTTTTCAGACATCTAATTTCATCCCCAAACCTGACTGCTCAATAGGTGTTGTTTCTGGTACTTTAGGTGTTCTGCTGGAGCATATTTTTTGCCTTAGTTTCACCTGAAAGTAACTGGGTTCATACACCTATGGTGGTAACTACAGCATGGTAAGCGGGGACTAAGAGGAGAGTTCTCTCAAAAGTGAGCATCTCACCTGACCGAAAATGCAGATGAACCCACTGGCCAGTGAAGAAGTACCCACGCTCCATCTCCTCCAAACCCTGAGTTACCACTTCCCAACGTAACCCACACCACCTAGAGGAGAGGCATCGTGTTCCCTGACAGGTTCTCAGTACTGGCTTATCAACAGACTGGACACGTCGCATTTCATCGCCCCCCATTTTCAGGATTACCACATTCAAGGGGATCCAGTTCTTTCCTGTTCAACACATTACTTTGAAATATGCAAGACACAATTGTGGTTAAAATGGAAATAGGCATTTACAAAATCCCAGGCTTTTATATACAGGCTTAAGATAAAATTAGGCAACAAAAAGATGGCAAGCTTGCTTAATTTCTAAGTCACGCTAAAAAGCCTACCATCCTCTCTCTCTCCCCCTGACAAGTTGTTAAGGAGTCTTACTTAACCCAGGAACTCCATCCTGGTGAATACAAAACACCTTCCCAACTCATCCAGAGAACGCCTTGGTTCAGTGAAATGGGTTTACAACTATGTTCTGTCTTTCCTTTGAGTTAGTCTGAAATGTTTGAACTACTCCAAGGTCAAAATTTTTTAAGGTAAAACATTTTTCTGCCTGCCTGGGCAACATTTACATTTCTGTGTTCCGCTTTTTTTATGTATTGACCCTCACTTTTCATTTCAAACCTGCTTTACATGAATATAGATGAGTGCACACTGCTCAATACTCGCTCTCAAGCTTCAAATACGTGGCCAGAACCAATCACTTGGAGTGACGCTGAGCCAGGGCAAAGAGATTGTACTCTGCCTTTGAATGATATGCTGACATTAAGTTCCTGTTGATACAAACAGACCTTTGGAATTTATACTGAAAACTTGAGCAAATGCTTCATGACTCCCAACCTCAAAATGCAGAAATCCAGTCAGCTGTAGCTGTTCTAATATTTCACTTCTCAAAAATGGGAGCATTTAGAATAAAGGATTTATCAGTTTCCATTATTACAGAACAACTTCAAGCCAAGTTGCTGTACACAAATTTACGGGAAGGAAACATTTTCAAAAAATTCCAGTTGTTCACATAGATCAAAACCATGTAGACCTGCAGAACCCTGAAATTTAGTTCTGTAAGATGTGCATCACTCTAAACAGAAAATAATATAGAAACCAGAGGAATGCTTGCCTTGGGGAAAGCTGACAATAGAAAGATATACTCACTTTGTTGGGAAATCAAGATGACTTGCATCCACAGTTAGTAGCAAACTCTACAGCAGACAAATAATTCCCCCAAGAATGACTGTTTCCAACATATCCACCAAAAGTTAATTCTTTGCAGAACTGAACATTGTTTTTCATAATCAAATACTGGCATTTTAAGAATGCACGACTCTCAGAAATGATTGACTAAAATTAACAGGAGATCCATGACTTGACCTCCAAAACTGGAGAAATACATGATAAATAATAGGGTAAACACAAGATGGAACAGTAGCAAGAGATTTAAAACCACAAATTTGTGCTCCTCTCTTTACATTCAAGTTTTGATACTAAAGATTCATTAAATCAATGTAATTTACAATAGCCCAAATATCCTCCCTAAAATAAATTCAGGCTTTGTAAACATAGGCTTAACTGATAATCTGTGAAGAGACAACCCTCCAAATTATGGGACAGAATTGTACACAGCACAAGAAGAGGTCTCTAGAAGAAAAAAGAAAAAAAAAAAAAGGAAAAGCAAAGCAAATCCCAGCTCAGCTTGGTTCGTCCCAGCTCTGACTAGATTCTCCTGTGCAACACCTACAAGTGCCCACCCTGTATCCCAGCTGAGGAGTCACATGCCAAAGCTGATGAAGCCTCAACCCTCCTGTGCAGCGCAAGGAACAGGGGCACCTCCTCTCTTCCACTCCACCTACACATGCCTCTACCAGCTGGGTTACCAGTAAGGGAGTGATAATAAAACAAGAATAAAAAATGCTGCTGATGGAAATGAGAACACAGCCCTCTTCTGTAAAAACTGCTGGATTCATTGCTGGATGTCATTGCTCACTCCAGGGTGGCCTTGTTCAGGTGAAATCTTTTGAATTCCATAGGAGAATTACACTGAGGTGGTGAGAGTTTTCCAGGTTTTTACGAATCAACAGAAGTGTTTACTCTCAGGCTAATACTTTGGCAGACTCGAAGGGATGCCATCAAGAGCCCAGCCTGGGTCTGCAGTATGGCCATGGATTGCAGAAAATCAGCTGAATTGTGTAGAGTGTAACTGAAGGCTGACCTGGAACACCTGCTCCTGATCAGCTCAGATCTGTTTACATTTCAGTTTCCAAAGTTTATTTTCTCTCCTATGAATGAGATTCCTTCAAAAGCACCTGCTAGCATCCTGGCAAGCATACTCTCATGTTGTGGGCAAATACCTCATTTCTAGGGCCGCATCCCTCTCCCTTTTGACATGTGGCCAAACTGAGAAAGCAAAGCTGGTCTCCAGGGCTTTTCAGGGGAATGGTAGAAAGCTCCACTTAATCCACAGTTTCATGTTTCTTACAAATCCACTATGCTTACAGACAAAGGAATAAATTCAGCAAAGATCTGGCCAAAGCCAGTTCCCCAAAGAATTAGCTCTGAGACCTCCGTGGCAAGAATGCTCTGGAGAGGATGAAGGAAAAGAAATGCAGATCTCCAAAGCAGAAACCCAAGACACCAGCACTAACTTATCCAACACCTCTCTGACAAAGACAACACAAAATGAGGATTTTTTATAAAAAACATTTTACATTATAAAAGTCCTAGTGTGACAGTCAGCAGTCCCCACTTCTGTTGCAAACATATGCAATATTCATACAGTGATGCACTGAGCAAGCACATAATGCTTATTCAGAACCAGAGGGATTAACAGTTTGTTTATGGGAAATTCAGGAGTTAAGCTGGGAAAGAGACACGGCCACTGGCTGGTTTCTCCTACCAGAAAATGTAACTGGCTTAAACCCAACTGCTCTAAGTTGTGTGGATTCCTGACCACCAGTGCGATGCAGTCCCAGACTATGTCAAAACAGATGGTACTTACAATGGCAAGAGCAGTGCATTAGCCATCCTCTAAAACCCAGCCCTGTCGTCTGAATTCCCACTTGCTGTGTCTGTGACTTGTGATGTATAAATTGTAGACTGCTATTTATATGCAATAGCATATGGTACTCTGACATTTGAGGAGTATCAGATGTACGTACGTGTAAATAAACCAAGAATTCAGCACTCTGTATTTATGGCAACTTCAATAACTTCCCAGTCTACTGGAAGCCATAATAAATAATTGCCTCATTTTGCATAAAATATTAACTGACTGCAATTATTCCTTTTCAGTTCATTGCAATTTCAATTTACTGAAATGATAAAAACAAAACTGTTCACTGATTGTTTTTATGTTGTTTTGACATCATTAAATCAAAACCAATATGGGGAAAAAAAACCTGATGTTTACATCTATACAATCACTGAAAGAGTTATTATTCAAAGCAAGAACTCTAGAAAAAGCATTATTTAAATCCTTCAGCCTCTATATTAACCTAACTGTACCAAACATCATTGCTGATTTCCAGCTCTATATGCAATTTCAAAATGGACATCAGATTTAATATCACCAATTTATGGAGATATCTTAGGGAGTAGACTTAAATACATAGCAGCAGCAGCATTTGTAATCAAGAAATACTTGGCTCCATAATAAAAGAGAAAGCTCCTTTCTTTTATAAAGCCCAGAAAAGTGAACCATGAAGGGGCATTTCATCAACTTACAATAAATACCTGAAGGGAGGGTGCAAAGAAGACAGAACCAGGCTCTTTTCAATGGCATCCAGTGCCAGGACAAGAGGCAATGGGCACAAATTGGAACACAAGAGGTTCCCTGTGAACATCAGGAAGCACTTCTTTACTGTGCAGGTGACCGGGCACTGGCAGAGGCTGCCCAGAGAGATTGTGAAGTCTCCCTCCTTGGAGCTCTTCAGAAGCCATCTGGACATAGTTCTGGGCAACCTGCTCCACGTGGCCCTGCTTGAGCAGGGGAGTTGGACCACATGACCTCCAGAGGTTCCTTCCAACCTCAATCATTCTTGGATTCTGTGAAATAACTCTAATACATCTCCTACAAACAACATATGAAGTTTAAGTTCCACTTTCAAACAGGCAGTGTATGAACCTTTGTACTATAGTTCCAGGCTTCTTTGAATCTGATCTCCCCATCATGGGGGTCTTGCAGAGTTTGGGTTTTTCATTACACTAACTCTCAAGCTCCAAACTTAACTGGTGCCTAATCTTCCTGTTCAAAAATATCTTTTGTTACCAAGAAAATGAATGATCACATTCATTGGTATATGTTACAGCTCAGGCAGGCACATATTGTCAGCTGATAACAGCCATTAGTGAGAACTAGCTAGAGGATACTTGTTCTGCAGCGTTTTCCATCAAACTAGAGAATTCCCCAGAGTTCATCTGTGGTTCTTGGTACCTGTAGAAAGGACGGGCATTTTTTGCAAGAATTCACTGAAAAACTTGTCTACCTCAAAAATTCCAATAGTAGCCCCACAACATCTGACAGAAAATATCAGGTTTACTTGAACAGAAGGTTAGTGATCTACAGGTAAAAAACCCACTTCATTAAAAAAGCCTCGACACAGACGTCTCCCATACATTCCTTATAAAAAAAAACATTGAAGTACAGACTAGATAAGTGAACGGTAAGGCGGACTGAAAACTGGCTGAACTGCTAGGCTCATAGGGTTGTCATCAATGAGGCAAAGTCCAGATGGAGGGCAGTCACTGCTGGTGTACTGGGGCCAATACTGCTTAACCTCTTCATTAACGACCTGGATAATGGGACAGAGTGCACCCTCAGCAAGTTTGCGATGAAACAAAGCTGGGAGCAGTGGTTGATACACCTGACAGGTGTGCTGCCATCCAGAGGGACCTCAATAGGCTCACAAATAGGCTTACAGGAACCTCATGAAGTTGAACAAAGCAATGTGAAAAGTCCTACACTGGAGAGGGATAACCCCATGTACCAGCACTGCCTGGGGGCTGACGGGCTGGAAAGCAGCTTGATAGAAAGGGATTTGGGGGTTGTGGTGGAAACCAAGTTGAACACGAGCCAGCAATGTGCTCCTGCAGGAATGAAGGCCAAAAGCTTCCTGGGCTGCATTAAGGAGTGCTGCCAGCAGGTGGAGTGAGGTGATCCTTCCCCTCTGCTCAGCACCAGTGAGGCCACGCCTGGAGCACTGGATCCAGGTCTGGGCTCCCCTGTACAAGAGAGAGATGGACATACTGGATAGAGTCCAGTGAAGGGTCACAAAGATGATTAAAGGACTGGAGCATCTGACAAAAAGAGGCTGAAAGAGCTTGGACAAGAGAAGGCTCAGGGGCATCTCATCAATACGTATAAATACCTGAAGGGAGGGTGTAAAGAAGACGGAGCCAGACTCTTCTTGGTGATACCCAGGGAATGGACAAGAGATAGGGGACAAACTGAAACACAAGAAATTCCCATGTAAAGAAAGGTGGTTTTTTTTTTTTTTTTTTTCCAGCTTGAGTGGTCAAGCACTGGATCAGGGTGCCCAGAGAGGCGTGGAGACTCCATCCTTGGAGATACTCAAAACCCGACTAGAGAGTGTCCTGGGCAACCTCAACTATTCTGTGATTGCCAATTCAATTGAACTCATTGAGCCTCTTCTCTTTGAGGCCTCACATAGATGAACAAACTATACCTAATTAAAGCAAATCCCAAACTTATGAAAATATCATAACAAATGTGTTAATTCACAAACACCAAGTGAAGAGGTTAGGTAATCTTAACCTGTGTAGCTGAAGATTGAAAAAGACATGCTAATACATACCATTAGCTCCGATGTATACAGATAAGAGACAGAGGTGTGGAAAAGTTATGGTATTTTAGATGGCATGTGAAAAGGAGCAGTAGCAAAGTTTGAGACTAAGAGAAAACACTATAGTCAGGGGTTAAAAATTATCACAGACCACACAATTAGATCAAGGCATAGGCTGCCTGGAGAGGCAGTTGGGATTGACATCTACAGCTTTCTAGGAAGCAGTAGGATTAAAAAGACAATAGAAGAACTCATTTATGAAGAAAATTCTGCTTTAAGTTGCTGTTTAGACAAGGTGACCCAAGAACCTTCACACCCTTTATCATCTACAAGCCCTGATTTGTCAGTCATCCTTGCTTTTCTAAAACAAAGTAGTAAAACTCCACTGAAAGAATTTGTTGCATGCTGGCAAGGTGCATGAAAAGTAAGGCAAAATAACAGACAGTAATCAATGCTTATTTTCATCAGCGAAGCTGTGCTGCACTTCCATCAGGTTGGCATAGAGATACACAGCTTTTTCAAGGTCACTTCAGTACATGCTTTTACAGATTTTGCACTCATGATTCATTTTATACCAATCATTCTTCATTTTAGGAGAAAAGAGGATGAAGTTCACTGCACCATACATGATCCACAGAAGCACATTAAACCCTGCTTATGTGGGCTGATAGGACTGCTGAACTTCAGTGAAAGTTCCTCAAGACAGTCTCGTTTGTTTCCTATAATATAATAAACACACTGAAGATCCTCACTGACTTGTAACTTGAGTTTGAAAGACAGCATTCTCTGGCCTCCGTTCCGGGACTCCTGAGTAGCACATACCACTGTTAGTCTTCCTCCTCAGTGCAGAAAAAGTAGTATATTCTGCATCTCCATCCCCATGTGGTAAAAGTAGAGCAGAGGCTAAATATTTCTTGGTTGGATGCATTATTTTAAGCCTGTGGACAAGGACTACCTGAACTACTGCAGTCCCAGAAAATTCTAACAGAGGCTCCCTTCAGTTCAACCAGCGCTCTTCCTCTAAGAGCGACTTCAGAAGTCAGGCTGGTTGACATGAAGCACAGGTGAAAGCTGTGCTATGTTAAGCTGCAGAGAAAGCAAAACAGTGTCCTGCTGACACGCTACTATTATATTTAAACAGCACAGTGATGACAGGGTTGTGTTTACATGATGTGTGATGTAAACTGAGGTATACGTAACGTGCCTCAGGTTCTAGGCAAGGCATTCGATACTGTGCTACAGTTCCACTAGGTACTGAAGTTTCAGGTGGACAAACTATGGTGATGACTTCATCTCCTCCTTCCCAGTTGCACAAGACTTCAAGAAAAAGACTTGCACAAAGAAGAAATCTTATAAAAATGTATTTCTAGCATTTTTTCAGTATAATTTGGAAACATGGAGCACAGCCAACAAAGAGAGATCAGTCAGGCACATTTTAAAACTTCTAATGAGGACATTAAAAGAGTTTATATTAGGAAATGTTTTAGAGACCCACAGTGACTTCACATTTTCCAGCTCACTGGATTTACAATCAAAGGGGCTGATACTGTAGTATCTGGATGCCGAGTACTTCTTAAGATGTGCAGAGTCCCCTGCACTACTACTGACTGCTATGAAGTTAGAGCAGTCAGCATCTCAGAGGATCACAACTCCCCTACCCCACGCTAGCACTCCGGTGTTGGTTCACTTTTCTATTTGTGGTGAAGAGTCTTTTTCTGCTAACATCAGTAATTGCCTGGAAAGCATTCCCTTCATTTAATTATGCTGAGCTACACTCCACTCATGCCGGATTTGTGACTATTTATAGCATGTACCATGTATAGCAACATGTTGCTGTGAAAGTGTCAGTATGTGAAATACCGAATTAAGAAATGAGATGAGATAGCTAGCACTGGTCCACTAAGCTACTACTATGCAGTTAAAAAAAGTTACAGTGATACTTACTTGTTCCTTCATTTTAATTCCATTTACAGAATGTGCGAGCCATAGACACGGCAGAGATAATAGTTACTACACACAGTTCAGGAGAATACTTGTGTAGCCCTGAGGCTGATTCAAGAACTACTACAATATGTTGAGTTTTTCACTGTTTAATCTTACCTAATTTGGAAGAAAGTGAAATCTGTTGCCAGCTCTTCATTATTCTTTAGTTCGTGGGTATAGGTGTCTGCACTACAAGCCACCTCCCGTTCAGTTTGGACTGACTGTTTTGACACAGGACATGGAAGGAAATGGAAGTGACAAGGGCGTTACTCCTTCTGAAGCAGCAGGACACTTTCACTGTCAGGAGCGCAGATGGCAGCTTGTGTCTTACAGAGGTCTCTGCAGCACTGGAGCACAGGATTCCTTCCATTTGAATTCTGCGCTGTTAAGAGCAATCTCAGGACTTAAATTCCCCATAGAAGCATTTCCACACCACATGAAATGGATTTTTTGTTCACTACTTGCTGAAATGGGATGACTGTATATCAACCAGGAGATTGAAAACAAGCTATCAGTGGTCAAGGAACTTCTTTGCACGTAGCTTTTGCAGTATTTGAATTCTGCCAGTACAGCATCAGGTCGTGGTTTAACTGCATAAAACCCCAGCGTGAAAGCAGTTCACACCTTACCGAAGGGTGCCTGCTGCAGGGCCTGCATTAGCAGAGTGCAAGGCTGATGGTCAGACCGAGCAGCTCACATGGAGCTGTTGTTCCTGTATCGAACAAAAACCTGTCTCTACCATCCTGCCATTTCAAAGAAAAGGCCTTGCAAGGCTTTAACTTTATTGAAATGAGGTGACAAACACTTGTTTCTGAAGTGATATTTGACTCACAAGGCTTTTACGGTGATTGGCCTCTGTTGATTTTGAAATCTCTACTTCATAAGCAGTGGAAGGAGAGAAGCCTGCACTCAAATGATCTGCTGTGTTATAAAACAGCCAGAAGCCATTTGAAAACCACACAGTAAGAAAAGGCTTCAGAGAGGTGCACGGAGCCTCCACCCATGAGGCTGATTACTAGGCATGGACCTTAGCTTTTCCTTCCTCTGAAACAAAGGTGGGATGCCTGCCTTGGGACTGAGCCATGGTTCCCCCACACCCTGGCCATTCCTCTTCATTACTCTTTGTATCTACAGCACTCACTGGTGATGTGATTGAGTCTTCTTTACTGAGTATAACGAGTTTCATGCAAGCGCAGCAGTATCTGGGGAACAATTCAGGCAGAGTAAGTTATTTTAGCTGAGACTACAGCTGGCAGAGCCTGCTGCTTTGGCAAATCACTCATGTCCTTGCAACACAACAAAGCCTCATCTGCCTGCAGTATGTTGCAGCAAGGTTACCAGCCTTTCTGTGAACGCCTATTTAATCCTTGAAGGGAATCTAGATGTTTGTTTACTGAAAAACTCCAAATGTCAATACCATACAGCAATCTTACCGTACTTGAGCCGCACTCAGCAGCCTTGCTGTACACACAGGTGTACATGGATGGAGGGTGTGCTTCTACATACACTGCCCGTGCAGCACGAGATTACTGCTGATACCAAAACGAAATCTAGGAGTGCATGGTGTGGAGATGACTGCACGGCCCAGCCTTGGCAAATGGTCTGGGTAACACCATCTTTTAAGACAGGAATGCAAGCAAACCATTTGTGGTGTGCGTGTGTAACAAAAATGCAGAAAACCAGAGGGCCCTTCCCCAAACCAATCATGTTAAAAAGGAAGACAACCATCACCTTCCAGCCAGTCATCTTAAAGAGGCAGAAAATCATCAGCCAGACGGAGCAGCCGCCTGGTCGCATGCCTGTTTTCTGGCTGGGGGGCAGCAGTGGGGGCTGCTACAAGCGGGACCACAACCTGGGGGTGCACGAGAGCTGCTGCAGGAGGCATGCGCAAGCAGGGAACCTGCACCCCCAGACAGGGCAGGGGGCACTCATAACCCGCGCCTGCTGCTAGCGAGGGGTCGTACGCACAACGCTGCATGTACGCGGGGACCTGTGAGTGGGAGACCAGAACTTTTGGGGATTAGTTATTGAAAGGCGCTCATTTGTAGTTGTTTATTAACGGTTCCTAAGTTTTTAGTGTTGTGATTTATCTGTGACATTACTGGTACTGATGCCTGATGTATATAGTTCATTGACTGCTGATTAACTTCATGTCTTTAACAAACTGCTTTAATCCTCATTTCAGTTTAAAACACGTGACCTGAATAGTACTGCACAGCAGCACACGGCTGTGATTCATCACTCATTGCTGCTTGTTTCTGTTACATATTATTATGGATGACAAAACTGCCCTATAGCAGGTGTTGATGAGAGTTTCAAAATAAAGCTAGGGATTAAAGAGCATTGTTTAACCAGCTGCAACGAGCCATTGCTTAGAGAAGGTGTGGACAAACTCCAAAAGCAACCTAGCTCTCAGATTTGCGCAGCGCCGGCAGCGCTACGTAGCGGGACAGTGGAGACGCTGCACAGCTGCGGCGAGGGACAATGCTCTGCCTTGGCAAGTACCGCAGCTGCTGCGCAGCCTGGCTCTCCAGCAGGGAATCGCAACCTTGGTATAATCCAATTATCTCTCCACACATACACGTATATTATTTCCGCATACAGCTATACTTGGCTGTATTTATAGGCAGATTACTACAGTTGCACATGGCCAGTAATGAAACAGCGGTCCTGAATTTTCTTACTAAGTATGGAAAGTACCGGAAGCCACAGAAGTGCTATGACTGAACGAAAAGCTTACCTTTCGTTGTAA
The DNA here is from genome assembly GCA_013399475.1 of Chauna torquata. NCBI lineage: Eukaryota > Metazoa > Chordata > Aves > Anseriformes > Anhimidae > Chauna > Chauna torquata. The sequence goes on along the minus strand of VXAL01010512.1, from coordinate 91,021 downwards.
AAGCAGGCGCCAGGAAAAACTTAATAATAGACAACTAATACGATTAGAAAACCAAATTAAAGACAATTAGATATATTATTTCAAATATTTTGCTAGGGAGAGGTGTCAAATTCCTTATGAGGATATTCTAATCTCTCAATTTCAACAGAAGGATTTTACCCTATTAGCTTTCTCTCTTCTCTCCCTTTCTTTTTTTTTTGTGTGTCTTAAAATACCTAAGATCAAGAATTGGCATGCTACAAAAGACAAGTTTCTCTGCAGAATTATAAAAATGAACTGGAGGCACACTGGGAACGGCTATTTTTAAGCTGAGTTAAACTTAGCTTATTATGCTACAATTAATTAAAAATTAATTAGACAAGCCACAGAATATTTTTCTGACAAGAAATTGGAATACCTTTACAATAAGGGGCACTTACACAGGTTTCATCTGCTATGTGTAAAAGTGAGACACCTTTTCATATCAATGCCCAAAGAACAGAGATTCGCTGTAAAACTAAGAGATTCCAAGTACAGAAATATTGTAACTGTAAATTTACACCACAAACAAAACAAAAAGCTTTCAGGGTGTGTCCAGTGCAGCTCCTTGCAACTCAGCCTGGCAACTGACCACGCTACCATCTTTTCCAGGTTCCTACCTGTGTTTTAATTGAATTCTCCCATATTAAACATCTCCCCCTTCAGCAGAGCAGCACAAGCACAGGGCCAACAAACTCTAAGAATGATCTCAGGTAGTATCTGATCCTCACCTGAGCACCACTGCCACCAGCGGGGGATGCACTAACACAGGACTAGAACTTCCCATCATGGGAAATCCGGAGCTGGGGATGGCTGTAGACAGCTCAGCTACCGTTGTGGGAGACGTGCTGCAGAAATGGGAGACGTTCCCAAATTATGGAAAGCATAGTGGTTTCTGAGGATAACATACGCAATGAGCTGGCTTCAGTACGAGGGTGTAGAAGAGCTGCCATTTCACTCATTTCCCTTTTGTAATCCCTCTGTCCGAATCCACAACTCTACTGCACAATATGTCAAAAATGTCTTACAGATAATTACGAGTGGAGCCAGAGGATTAAGCCAGACATTTATTCTTATGTTTTATCCGATATAAACTGGATTAGGAAATTCAGTTTATACTTAATTATATATTTTAAAATAAGCTGTTGTAACCATTACACTTAACCTACAAGGAATTCAGATGCTGTTGGCTTTCTCAGCAACCTTGATGTAAATTCATATTCTGCTTCTTTCAAAAGGCTGTATCCAAAAGAAACAGTGCATCAACATTCCTCAAATATGTTGTAAAGACTTAACCCAGCAAGTGCTTTGACATTCAGGCATAATTTTATGAGTCAGGGTGGTTGAGAACTTAAGCAAGAGACCCGATGCTGCCACATCTGACAGATGCAGCACTTGGAGAAAATAAGTTGCCTGTCTTCTTTTGACAGCTGAACAGGACATCTCAGCAGCTTGGCTTCACGCTCCCCACCAACGCACTCACATCAGCTTCTCCAGCTTCTGCAGCCAGCGCACCACAGCTCCCAGCAAGGCTGAGCGGCCTCTTCTGCAGCCAGCACAAACATGCTCCTTGTACCGTGGGAGGAACAAAGAAGCCCCAGTGCACCTTGAGGAATCTGTGCCAGCTGATGGGCACCTAAATTATATCAACCATCTGCAAGCCCTCCACGGTATTGGTTGCTGCCAGCATTCCCCACCATAGCTTTGGCAGCTTACTTCAATCACTTCAAATTAGTCACCAATAGTCACTCAGCAGCGTGAGAAGCAGCTCTCGGATGGCAAGCACAGCCTGGGCTCAGAAGACATCTGTGTCAGTGCCAAGGCAAGCGAGGCTCACAGCGCTGTAGGAAGATTTCTTTCCTCACCGGAGTATCATAGGTCAGCGTGATCACGTGGGGCCCACCAACCTGGGTCAGATATCTCATGAAGGTGATGCAGAATATGACTTACTGGAAACCACAGCTAACAACACATCTAACAGTTGTGCTCATCCTGCTGTGCATCTTTCTCTGTCTTGAGGTCCCTCTACTATTCTTAGCTTCCAGATACTGCTGCTGAAATGCAATCTGTTGTTTCCCAACACCAGCAGTAAAACCAGTGCAGCTGGAGCTGCATAACTTGCCTACCATCAGGAACAGTAGTTGCAGCAGACAAAATGTGGATATGCAGATACAAAGTGCGTTAGTTTAAAGAAAAAAGGCAGATTGTAGATGCTTAGGAAAGAAGCTGATGCATAATACAACAAACTTCTCAAGAAACCTCAAGTTAGAGACGCTAGAAGACTTAAAATACAACCCTCTGGACACACCACAGGACATGTAAAACTATGCAGCTTGGAAGCACCAGCATCTTGCAAGCAACTCTGAAAAAATGGGAACCCTAAGGATCACTATTTGAAATACAGGAGATTTTCAGCTCCAGCTTTGTTCACCTGCACGGCCGACTACACCCGAGCTCAGACATGCTAGGAGGAGTCTGCTAGTAATTCAGTAATCATGGACAGTCTTTCCTCTTGAACAGACTTTATCAACGCTCACTCATTACCTGTTTCAAAACCTTATCAAGAAAGACTAAATGCCACTTTTAAAAAACGACAAATCAAAACAGGCAAATTGACCAGCCTCCCCTAAGCCATGGAGTTATCTAGCGTCAGGGGCCTGCGGTGAGAAGGCAAAGTCATAGCTTTTACTACTGGTTCCTACCATCTGGCCAAACATGACACATTTAAGTTTTTATATATTGTACTATAAACACATACTAAATTTAACTTTGTATATGAGCCTTACACCTGCAAAATCCAGAGTATCAAGCTGCACATAATAACAGAGATTTACCATCCACAGGACGGTTTGTTTGTGCCTCTAACTCCTCTCTCAGCAGCACCACCCATTACCACGGCTTTCTGCAGAGAAACTCCCAGAGCTTGCTGCTTGGTGCTGCTATAAACACACACGGCAAAGCGCTGCTAGCAAGTAAACTTGGCGGCAGCTCGCAAAACACACAGCTTAACAATCAAGGGCCTTGTTGAGTTGGGGCTTTTATTGAATGCAGCCATGGCCCTTGTCTCCCCTCTCTGTTTATAAGGCTTACCAAGTATATAAACTATTGCTCTTAAATTATGAGGACCCACATTTATGAGAGCAATTATCCTTTGTTTGTTTAGAAAGGCTATTTGTCTGTCTCCTGTATTTTAAATGCCTCCCTGCCTCCTTTGCCCAAAGGGAAGCAAAATGTTTGGATTTTTATTTGAGGGTGGGCTCCATCTGAAGTTCCCTTAATGAGAGGAAATCTCTACCATAACCGCTGGATGGGGGAGGAGCAGAGGGGACAGATAAAGCCCTGTTCCAGCTCAAATGAAAGCCGGGCGAGGGAGTTGTTTGGAGGAACAGATAAAGTTTTTTACTTTTATACCTCTATAAAGTTCATTACAAAGTCGGACTGGTTTTGCTTAAAAAAATCATTCTGCAAATCAGTGAAGTACCACCTCGCTGTCACTGTGCACTAGGGCAGGGTAGGGACTGAACATTTGCCTGGCCCTTCTACTGCCTGTGCAGAAGAGATGAAAACTAAAAACTCACTGCTGGGGGATTAAAAAGAGCATGCTATCCCTAGAAGATGCATGAAACTATAACTTTCAAAATAATAAAATATATTTTTGTAACACTGCTCTATTCAGAATTAATACTGCCAACATAAAACACATTTGAGGTCTGAAAGCGAGAGTACTTGGCTGACTGACTATGCTTCCCAATGAGTTGTCAAGTACCTAGCATAGATGGATTTCCTTTAACAGGTTCAGAAAAATGATAGTACGTATCAGCTGTGTCATTCCTGTAAGTCCAACGAGCCTTTAGACCTGAACAGCCTATGGCCTGCAGCCAACCCCAAGGAACGCTGCTCTTCCTTCCTCTCCAGAATTTGCACCACGCGCCTTCTGCTACACAAGGCAACATCCAGACTGAGCCTTTGAAACCATCTTTGTAATGAAAAAGAAAGCTTAGTTGCCTGGCAAACGGCAGTAGCAGTAGGGAAAGGTAACAAACTTCTGTCCTGTGTGATGCTTCCTCAGCCACACACCCTGCAGTCAGCAATGATCAAAAGTGTCCTTTAATATGAGATGCTCTGGGCAGCGGAAACCCTCTACCATACATTTAAGTGTGAAACTCAGCAGAGGTCCCTGTAAGAGGGGAGGATGGGGCAAATCTAGAGGAGCTGAGCCGTCGTCGTCTTGGAAAAAAAAAAAGAGTCGTTTCCACACAAGCATCGCAGAACTGTGTCAGCAGAAGGGAGCGTGGGGCTGGCGGGTGCAAGGAAAGCCGGTCGGCAGACAGAGTCACTGCACAGCCACCAGCCACTGGAGCACAGAAACAGCTTAAGGGAAAGCTGCAGTTGTTTTGATCAACAAAGCCTGAAGAGAAGATACTTCGGAAGTGACATTTTCTGTATTAGGGGACTCTTAATCAAATGACAAGGAAAACTCATGCCTTTGAGTACAGTTCAGTGGCGGTTTCGTTCTCCATGTAGGAGTTGCCCATCACCTAGGAGACTTGTTCCCTGAAATTCAGTGTTTTAATGCAGAGAGGAAAACACCAGTCACTTGCAGGCTGAAAGTACGTTTTGCCCTTTATAAGCCAAAAGTTAGCGACATTCCTTAATACGGTTTGCATATCCAAATGCAAGATGATTAGCAGAGATCTTGTAATGGGACTTTATGACACTCTTGTCAAACTGTAACAAACGAGCTTATCTTCCCTGATGCAGGATAATGTACACTCTCACAAAGCACCTCTGAAATAAAATCCCAAGTTCCCCTTCTCATAGAATCTGCTTCCAAGGCTAAACGATTGCAGTCATTTTTTAGTAGAAATATGAAATATTAATCCTGAAAAGCATAAAGATGAGATCATACAAGAACTAAAAGCCATTCTACTTTCCAGAAGCAGTCTTTTTACTCCCCAGTCCTCAATTTATGTTTTTTTTTTTTTTTTTTAAAAAAACCATCAACAACTGTTTTTATGGAGTAACTTTATGCCATGTCCTAAACATGAATTTTATAGAAAGCTTTTGCTGTAAAAGAGTTGTCTGGTATGATTAATAGTCATCTTGAACAGGAAATACTTGCATAATGTGAATACATCTTGGACACAGATCTGGCTCACAGTAGGTCTTTTGTGCTGCAGAGGCTAACCTGGAACTGTTCCCACTGATACTGCTTTAAACAATCCTGCTGGACTGTGAAGTGCAGGAGACCAGCATCTCCTTCTGCAGGTTTTAAGCTATCCAGCTTGAGAGGGGACTTTATGTAAGTTCCACCAACTATGGACAATGAAGAGAAACTGCCCCATTACTGAGCTGTATGAACGGGTGTTTCAGGCAGAGTGCCTCTCAACCCCTATTGCACGGCTCAGCATCAAGCACTTAGCTCTGAACACAGAGGGCCAAAATATGGATAATTTAGGATTACTTGTATTCTAGCAAGCAAAATCTCTGCAGCTAGCAGCCTCAACACAAAAAAGTATTAAAAAGACAAAGAAAGATCTGGTGGATATAGCCCACTTGAATTTCCAGAAGATGCTCAGTTAAAGTCTACCTGAAAAGGTCCTGAAAGAAACCGAGCAGCCAAAAGGAGAAGTGGGAGGACCTCCGAGCCAGAGTCTTTATTTATTAGGACAAGAAACAGAGTAAGAGTTAAAGTTGCCATTAAAGGAAGGACCCAGACTGTTCGAGATGCTCGTAAGTAATCTATAAAACGTAGTTAATGGGAAAATAATTAATATGATGGTTGATACTAACCTATTCAAGGAGATAAAAGATAAGGACTTACTCTGAGGGACTGCAGACAAATCTTAATCATGCGCTGTTATTGGACATTACATTGGCAAGTAATTTAATGTAGATACGAATGAAATTCATTTGCAATAACCTTATAGGCATGCACACAGAAATATACAATTTTCCACATAAAGTGACAGAGCCTGAGCTGACAAGCGCTACTCAGGAGTAAGATCTTGGGATTATAATAGACACAGTACAGTTACATGCTATAGTTCCAAGTAAAGGCTGTCTCAAACAAACAAACAAACAAAAAAGCAAAAGCAAAATGCAAGCAAAGAAATAAAGAACAGAAAAAGAAAAATCAATCATCATCACAGAGCGGCAGCACAACTCAATACTGCGTGCAGTTCTGGTCCCCTCCCCTCAAAACAATTTTGTGTAAGCTGAAATGGTCCAGAGGAGCACACTGAGGACAATCAAAGGCAAGGAACAGCTTCTGTATGAAAAACAACTAAACATTCTTCAGCTGGAAAAAGAGACAATCAAGAAAAAATATGCTGAAGCCCTGCACAGTCACAGGTGGCACTGAAGAGCTGTACAGCGTTTATTCTCTTGCTCTAAAGAAAAGCGGAATCAAATCAAACTAACCATTGACAGGCTCAGAACAGATGGCAGTGAGATGGGACTGCGCACGAGCTGTAGTCTGACATGGCAGCATTTGCAGAACCAGACCCATCACCTCTCCTCCTATCCTATTCGTAATGCTTACACTTCTTGCTGAGCTCCATCAATGTTTTACATCTCACTCCTTCCCCTCCCACATGGTTTTTAAATCATGCGAGAATGCCATATAAGCACTTCCAATAAATGCATGGCTGAAAACACATTATACTGCAAAGTGTAAAGAGTTGCTGTCTCTTCTATAGAGTATTGCAAGCATGATTAAAACTGATGAGCGCTCTCAAGCCCGAAGGCTGACCAGAAGGGGCAATTAAATGTCCCTTTTTATAAGAACAGCTGGAGCCAAATGGTGGAGAAAAACTGGTGAGGGCCGTAAGTCAAGAAAGTAAGCTGTGAACCGGGTCAAGGAAAGGTTAAGTTGTAAACAGGCGATCTGGCATTTAGAACTGAAAAAAATTAGTGTGCTGTCAATTGCTTAAGCTGGTAAATATTAGCCTTCCTAATAAACACCTGAAGGTAAGAGAAAAACAGCACAGCAGGAGATGGGCATTTTCTGACAGTGGCACAAAGGGAAGGTAGACCTAGGTAACACAGAAGGTAGTGATTTAACTCAGAAGAACAGTACGTATGGACAAGCGGCACGCAGGTGTGCCTTCGGCTTGCTAGCACTGATGTGTTAGGGCCTTCCCAAAGCTGAGAGAAGCGGGAGAATAATTCTCAGACCAATCCCTGGAAACAACCTTCCCACTACCTATGTAACAGCAAATTGGTCAAGCTAGCGTTACTCCAAATGAATCTCCAGTTCTTCAAAGCTGACAGAGCTTTCAGGCTAAAGTTTTTAGGTTTCAGCCAAAGATCATCTGCAAAAATCGTACAGGAGAGTTGTGATCCAGTCCTGACCACCTGCAGTGCTATACCAGAACTCTGGTGGAAACGGGGAATTTTATTTCCCCACAAGGCCCTGCAAGACAAAAACATCCAGAAAATGGTTGGTGTTTGACACTTTTATTAAAATCCAGTCAAAGAGGAAAGGAGAATATTTTCCCAGCTACCCAAATCTCAAGATGAATAAATAGAACTGTAGTAGGGATGTGGCAAGAAAAGACAAAGTTTAATACTAATACATTCTAAAAGTTATTACTTATTAATTTCAAAGAAAAAAAAGCAATATACAAGAAACATAGCTCACCTCTGCAGGGCAAGAGAGGCAACAGAAGCTAAGGAACAGGCTTACACTAGAAGCTCACACATAGAAGCCCCAGCCTGGGAAAGCCTGACATGGAAAAAGCAAACCATTTCCAGTGAACGAAGCAGCAAAAGCTGCTGTTGCCACCTGAGGAAAGGAAAAGGGCACTGGTGTGGGAAGGAAGAATGACCTCCTAGTTAAATTATTGCATCAGCTCTGGGACTGCAGACAGAGTCATCAGGCAGCCTAAGCTGCACTCGTGCCACTTGTGCACAGTCAATTTACAGAGTAAGTGTGCAGTGACATTTCCCCAGAATATATTTTCCCCCCTTCGGTATCTCTCCACCCTGGCACACGCATGAGCTCCAGCGGTAATCAGAGATTACCCAGGACTCCAGACAGGCTCCCAGGGAAGGACGTGCCTTGCAGTTAGCTGTACTGCACACATCGAACACTGCCCGGCCAAAGCACGATTAATCTTTCCCGAGTGTGCTTACGTTACGGTGCCCTTCAGTCACATGCAGTCACACCAAGCAGCCCCAAGCGGTGCCCAGGTGCAGCAGAAAGCAGCTTTTGCTGTCCTTGAGAGCCAGCATTGCTCTCAAGTGGAGCTGGATCACTGCTAAAGCAGCGTAAGAGGCACAGGGTGTGCCATGAGCAGACGCCTGTCAAGTGTTTTAATCCCAGGAAGGGAGAAGTCAGTTTTAAGCGAAGCTGATTCAGTGAATTGTTCACACTGACCTTCAAGCCTGCCCTAATTTTACCAGTGCAGAAAGGTCACTTCTGCAATTACGTGCAACTCTATCAAAAACATTATTTTAACAGTAGTGCAGAGAACATAGCAGCTCTGTAATTGATAGAACAAGGAAACTCCACCAAGGTGTTTTCAAAGGGTTTGGTCAGAGGAAGAAGGTAGAGAGAGCAACTTAATGAAAAGCAGCAAAACAAAACGCATAATGCACAGAGTTCACTGGAGTTCAGTTTCCATATTTTATTACATTTTTTTCAATACTATTACTGTTTCTGAAAGTCTGCTGTATGCAAGGAATAACGAAGAGTCCCATAAATAAATTAGCTTAGAACCAAGTTCCCTCTAGGCTATTTGAAAAGGAAAGGTATCATCTAACAACTTTATTATATATATATATATTTTTGTTTGTTTGTTTGTTTAAATATACTGAACACCTGTAGGGAACAGACACGTAAAGAATCATAGGTGGCTTTTACACTGGCAGCAACAAAACACTAATGACTTGAACCTTAAACCAGGGGGTCCAAGAGCCTTTACACCAGAATCAACCACGTGTACAGCCCTCCTGTTTACACCTTCCTGTGCACAGTGTATGGGCAGGTTTAGCACCAGAGCTCATAAAGGTCTCATCCCATGGGAGTGTGCGCTGCTATCTTGATCTCACAAGTAAGAGCACTAAGCAGGAACCAAGACATTCATCGACTCAGCATCAGAAAACAAATCAGAAACGTATTTTGATGCGCAGTCTGAATCACTAGGAATACAGTGCCCGTGGCAAGGAGGAACACTGCCATAACAAAAACCCACTCCCTTCAATGATTTATGTGGTACATTATTAGTGAGGCAAATCACCATCACCAGGGCAGACAACTGCAGTATTATCAACACACAAAAAACAAGTGCAAATTGGGAGAAAACCTATCCTGCTGTCCTGCTATCAGGACGTGCTGTCATATTGAGCACACAGTATTTTTCATCAACTTTTCTGCAGGAAAAATTAAGCGTAGATTCCCTGAATCCTTCTCTTTCTCATGCAAACCTTCAGCAGAAAAACCTCACCGCCATGCCTTTAGCAGGCATGAGGGGTATGCATTTTGACAGATCAAACCTTTTCCTTGTCAAAAAGGAAGGGAAGAAAATCAAAAGCAAAAGGTGCATGGCTTAAAATACTGGATTCAGACAGCTGCATCTAACTAAAACAATCCTGCATGCAATATCACAGCTGACTCTCCTATGTGCCTCTTCGCAGGAAGAGATGGTGCTGTGCAGCAGTTAAAGACATTTAAAAAACCATGCGCTTACGGTTTTAAAGACACGTTTAAAATTTTAGTTTTTACCATCAAAAGGTTTACTTTGCTTACTGAAGTTAAACATTCATTGCATGCAAGCCTTTACTCTGTAGCTGGATGGGAAGTGCAATGCAATGTCAAACAAAGTAAATTTGATCCTGCGTCTAGGGCAAAAAAGATGTTTCACTGACCAAGTCATGTTATATTAAAAACCACAAATATGAAAGAATCAAGAGTTTAAGGCTGAGGCGAGCAAAGAATTTAAAACTGATTTTTTTTTCCTTTTTTCTTAAATACAAAAATCAGGGACTTGAAAGGAGAAGCTTACAAACTCAAACAGCTCAGAATTTAGACTGTGTTGGTTTACTTGATTTGTTTTCAAAGAATTCAGACTCGATCTTCATGGCTAGAATTACTTAGAAATATTTAATAAGTTTTATATATATAATATATATATATCCACATAAGACCCACTCAGTGCTAATGTAAAACATTATTTAATATGGAACTCCATATTTATACTTACAACTTCTTTCACAATTACTCAAGTTTACATTCATACTGCATAGCATTCTGAAGCATTGCTTGTACTAAAGAGTGGCAAAACTATTCCATTTTCACTCTGATTTGATGTGACTATAAAGTTTTCCTGAACATAGGCCTTCACTCCAATACAGAAACTTTTGATCTTCATAAAAATGTAATGACGAAAGGAAAGGACCCGAACATACAACCATCTTAACCCAGCCAGACCAGTATTTAAATTTTAATGTATTTTACTTGAACAAAATGTAAGTGACTCTAGGGAAAGCAACGTTAATAAACATGATCATATAAACTTTACAGTGAAAATTTAATTTTACCTTTAACAGCATCTCTCAAACAGTAAACTTTATTATAAGACCAATAATTCTTAACCAGATTCTACCACCAAAATCAGGTGTTTCATTTTCAATTTTTAATCAGTTTGTCCAATTGCTTCTTGGAATATTTCATGCCCCAAATAAGATAAAAAATGCCAATGAAAGTGTCAGATTCTGATGGAAACTGGAACGATGCCTTCACTCTTCTCTGTCCAGGAAAATTTTTCTTGACCAAGAAAAGCATTCCTCTTTGCTTACTCTAAGATTCCACATCTGAGAAGCAGAGATACTAATATAAGAGGTGAAAGACTAGAATTTGTCCAGAAAGCCATTCTGAAACTAGGGTTAATAGCAATTTCAGATTCACACTACTCTAAGATGAGAATTTGGCCCGAATTCTGTCTAATGACAGCAAGAAAATAATTGTGATAAAGTTGGTTGTAGCTCTCTCTGTTTGCTTGTTCTGTTTAAGTCTCAATAATGCTCTACACTGTATTCCTCCGCACTATCCTCCTCTGCACTTACTTGTCTTTCCATTTGAAGTTTCCAGAAACGCTCCAGGGCATTTTCACTCTGCCCTCATCACAGCATTTGCAGCACACAAATGTGCACAGCCTGGATTTTCCCATAAGTCTACTTTATGCTTAAAGATACTATTGTTCTTTACATGCAAACCTATAATTTGCCAGACACTAATTTCTTTCTCGAGCCATAATGTCTTCAGCATATTTAAAGGCAACTCCACAAACTTTATATGCTACGTTAGCGCATCATTAACTTTTTCAGGGATACTATTTACATCTCTTTCCCAAGAACACATGGAAGAGCTCTTGCCCATTTGGAAATTCTTCATGGAGCCAAGCTTTCCATAATGCAAGCATTCAGATTTTTGGGAGCCACCAGCTCTGAATGCTCTGTTCAAGACACTACACTCAGACTTGCCACAAACAGTTGCTTGAGTTTCTGCAATGTGGCATAGGAAAGAGAATGAAGATGCAAGATGCAAGCATAATCTGCTCTACCATTTTAACATTTCAACAGTACCATGGGGATTAAAAAAAAAAAAAGTCTGCTTGACTTTCAACTGTATCTTTGAGTACCTGAAGTGTCTCAAGAAAAACAGCAGTTTGTGATCCCCGCGTGCAATCTGAAGTCAATGTTGCTGCAAAAAAACCAAAGAAAAACCCTGCCCCTGCAGAGTCCACGCTGAACATAAGCACCATGTATACAGCTTAGAAAAGAGATACTTGGATTTTGCACGTTTAAGGTTTTTCCAAAACACAGAAATACCTGACAGGAAATAAAAACTGTCTTACACGAGGTAAATATTTGCAGTCCTGTGGACTGTCATGAAATAATGAAGGACAAGAAACTTCTTGGAAACGTTAACTATGTTATTAGCTAATCTTCTACACTTTTGTCTGACCACCGGTTCTGATAATGTTGGAAGACAGTGGTATAGACTGACTTTGGTTCAGTTACACCCAAGAACCTGACATAAATTCGGCACTTATCCTATGGAAATGCAAAGACATATGGTAGCCGTAAAATACATACACTTTTGTAATGTCAAAAATATCATTCTATGTACATTTCAGCCAGTTATAGCAACTATTTAAATTTTTTAATGACTTGTAATGTATACTGTACCTCTAAAGGTGGAAAAAACGCAAATCAATTGCATCCTCCTCCTCTAAATGCTATTGTAGTTCTAAAAGCAGACAAGACTTGCATACACAGTACTGTACGGATGGGCTCATCTCTGAAGTATACTACATCATCCATAGGCAGAAACCAACCCTTTTGTGTTCTCTGGAAAGACAAACACGACCAGTTATTGAGAAATTCCTCCACTCCATTACCTGAGATTCTGGACAACTTGGATGTATGTTTCCAGTGCTTACTCCTCTTCCAATAAATTAGCAGGATCACAGGTCTCCACATTCTCTTAAGATTATACAGACTTGAGAAACTACATGCCAAGCTGAAGGACCTGCAATGGCATTACTTGGGCACATATGTGGACAGAAAGGCTCTCCAAAGTCAGAAGCACTAAGAAACAAAGAAATTATTCTTATAGAACACAACTGTGCAGAACTTAACACAAACTCTGAGGAACAGATATTTCACAAGGTGAAACATTCCAGAGTGTTTGTCACCACTTGCAGAACACTTTCTAAGTTCAAGGACCAAAACAGCAGCTGCCCTTGATTAACAGCTTGTTTCTGCTCTTCTGGAGACTGCAAACCTGTCACACCAGAGGACGGAGTTACAAGATACATTTTCTTCAATGCCAAGTCAGATGCAGGAGGTTCCACCCTGTCAACCGTGTTGATGCGACTCCAAGTGGAGCCACGTCATTCATTAGGTTGCCGAAATGCTGTAGCTGTAAGAGCATCTTACTGTGTCACAGCACTGCATGACTCCCACAGTTGAGTCTCTCCACCCAGAAGTTTGGCTCTAGCTCATGTCTCCGGAAGGCAGCACCACAGTCTCTTCTTTCACATGCCAGAAGAAATGGATAAACGAACCCTGAGTGGGATGTGCTGTGCTGCAGCCGAAACGAGAACAGTTTTCAGAGGCCAAAAGCAGCCCTTGAAAATGCCAAGAGGTGTCATGCTCCCCATCACCTCACATGCTGGGGAGTTTTCTGGTAGGGGCCACAAGCTAACCCAAGGTTTGCTACAGGGAGACATGATAAACAACTGTGCTGTCATGAACTCAGGCAAGGTATGACAGCCACTGCACCTTCAACACCAGTAAGCTATGTTGCATTTGGGATATATGCAGCAAGAAAGAAAAAGGATACAAGACCAGACCCACAAATCAACTCAAGAGACCTATGGACAGTTAGCTTCATGACAACAAAACTGCAATGTGAAGGTACTTACAGATGTCTGGCAAAGGATTTCCAGCACTTAACCTTTGCTTTCAGAAACAGAATATCCAGACATTGGAAAAGAGATGAATGTATAGGTTCTGAACCAGTCTCAGTCTCTGCAGACTTGTAAGATATATGAAATAATACATTTTTGTTCCCAAGCAAATGTCTTTTAAATGAATAGTATGGTACCATTGCAAACTCTCCATGGGGAGAAACGTTTTATGTACTCACTGCTATTGCCGTACAACTACCCCAGACACTATCCTTGCTGCTCACAGATGAATTCAACTGTTTAGTGAGTTTAGATGACTGTTAGAAGCAATTGTTTCTGCTGCCTTTATTTTTCAATCTTTATAAACTTTTCTCTCTACACGCCTCCTTCCCATTTTATTACAAAATACGCTCCCACAGTGAACATGACTGCAAAGAAAATGACATGGTTTACAACAGGATTAATTCAAATTATATTCATAATTTATAAATTTATAAATCGTGTTTCTCAAAACATGGTATATAAAATCCCAATTGCTTCAGTAGGACTAAAAGAAAACAGGGAAAACGTGCATAAAAACTAAGCACATGCTTAAATCCAATCTTATTCCATAATCACATGTTCCACACAGCTGGATGGGTTCCACAATGAAGCTTCACACTGTTTCCAAATAATCTTTACTGCCCTATAAATGGGTCCATTTTATAAACTTTTGGATTGGACACAAAAGCAGATAACATGGACACATTTATCTAATACTGTAACTAAAACCAGGCATATATTCAGTACAAAACTTATCCCAAGGTCAAGAATTACCCAAATGCTTTGGTCAATCTAACGAGAAAATAAGGCAAAGAGAGTCCTGAAAAACTAGATGTGAAGGCTCCTACTCCCTTTCCCAAGGCACAGGACCTCTGAGGGAAGCCTTTATCAAATCACATTTTATCCTGCTACTGACTGGGCATCTCACCAGCCTTTCTTAAAGATGCTACAGAATAAAGCAGCACCCAGAATTCCTACAGAATAAAGCAGTTGCCCCTTCTGCCTGATGCTGTGAAGAAGGATCTGTTGCATCTGTTCTCCTAGCAAAGTTTCTCTTAGTCAATACAACCAAATGACGACATACAGCACCATCAGGTGAAAAAGGAGGAGGCAGACAGCAGATGTGCCTCTCTCAATTCCATCAAACAAGCGCACTACTCCTGTGCAAACCTGGGGGGCTACAAACCTGTCATTCAACTTCTCTTTTTCTCTTCTACCTAGAGCTCCGATATGGTGCAAAGCATGACCCACCTGGCCCACACTAGCTCTTGCTCTTTATAAGAGTAAGTCACTTGCTTGATCACTGTTAGAGGCCATCTGAAATGGTACTTCACAACACAAAGCCCTAGCTTACCTATTTATCACAGACAGTGATAACTTCCTTCTTCTGGGGAGCAGAGGAAGGCAACAGAAGAGAGTGAACTACGTAACACTTGCTTTTTTTTTTTTATGGCCTACTTGACCTAGTTTGGGTTTGTCTCTCAGTCACGCTCATACTAGTTAGCAGATGTCTCTAAGTACCTGATGTACTGCTATTCAGCGACGTTCATTTCATGTACTGCCTTCACAGTCACTTAGAAAACAAAAGTCTTTTAAAAAGTTGATGGATATTTATTTTCTTCTGACTGAGAAATACCTGAAGTGTATTTCTCTACAGCAGTGCCACGGCAACAGGAAACGTTCAAGTAATTGTTAACATTTTTCCTGAGGGATGTCAGGGTGCACCTATTTGTGCAGCATTGAACAAAGGCCACACAACTCTCACACCACTGAGTTCTGCTCCTAGCGCATTCTGCATTCATGCTTCTGCAGGTGCTGGCTGAAATGGCAATCGACTGCTGGACAAGTAGAAGCTACCATAGTGGGGGGCTTCTCAGCTGGCAGTGGCTCGATGAAGCTCCTCCATAACTTAACTACAGAGAACTGAACAGAATACAGGAGAAAATTTAATTTTTGCAGTAAATTAATATAATTTAATGCTATAATTTACAATATAATATTTCATCTATAGCGCAGAGGTGGGGTTGCTGGATTTGTTTTTCAACTCCACAGTGCAATACTGTTATATCAGTGTATTGGGTTTATGTGGTAAAGGTTTGGTAGCAGGGGGCCACAGGGATGGGCCTCTGTGAGAAGAGCCCAGCAGCTGCCCCATGTCAGATCAGAGCCAGCTCCAGCTGGCTCCAAAAGGGACCTACCACTGGCCAGAGCTGAGCCAGTGAGCAATGCTGGTTGTGCCTCTGGGAGAGCAGGTTTAAGAGAGGGAAAAAAACTGCTGCACAACAGCAGCTGGGAGAGAGGAGTGAGAAACAGCCCTGCAGACACCAAGGTCAGTGAAGAAGGAGGGCAGGAGGTGCTCCAGGCGCCGGAGCAGAAGTTCCCCTGCAGCCCGTGGTGAGGCCCATGGTGGAGCAGGCTGTCCCCCTGCAGCCCATGGGGTACCACATGGAGCAGATCTCCACGCTGCAGCCCGTGGAGGAGCCCACGGTGGAGCAGGTGGATCTGGCCTGAAGGAGGCTGCAGCCCATGGAGAGCCCCCGCAGGAGCAGGCTCCGGGCCGGACCTGTAGCCCGTGGAGAGGAGCCCACGCAGGAGCAGGTGATCCGGTGGGAGCTGCCACCCGTGGGGGACCCGTGCTGGAGCAGTTTGCTCCTGAAGGATGGACCCCGTGGTACGGACCCATATTGGAACAGTTCTTGAAGAGCCGCAGCCTGTGGGAAGCCCACGCAGGACCCATTCGGAAAGGACGGCATCCCGTGGGAGGGACCCCACGCTGGGGCAGGGGAACAGAGTGACCACGAAGGAGCGGCGGAGACGCAGCGATATGGGCTGAGCGCAGCCCCCATTCCCCGTTCCCCTGCGCCGCTCGGGGGGAGGAGGTAGAAGAGGGTGGGGGGGGGGAAGGTGTTTTTAGTTTGCTTTTAGTTTCTCACTGCTCTAGTCCGCTAGTAATAGTAATAAATTGTATTAATCTCCCTATGCTGAGTCTGTTTTGCCTGTGACAGTAATTGGCGAGCAACTTTCTTGTCCTTATGTCAACCCTTGAGCCCTTGTCCATCGTATTTTCTCCCCCTCTTCCTTTGAGGAGGAAGAGTGAGAGAGCAGCTGTGGTGGAGTTCCGCTGCTCAGCTGGGTAAAACCACCACACTCAGTCAAGTTAATTCACAAGGCATCCATTTATACCTTCATAAAATGAAGACTTAAACATGAAGAGCTGGAAGACTGTTTCCAAGACAAAAGTTTGGAGCTCACCTTATAAAAAAAAGAAGTGCAAGGCAGGGACAAGGTTCTGGCCTTATTCACATGAACGTAACATGAGAGAACGAGGACAGAGTTTAAACATTCTGCTTGTATCTCTCCATGCCAAAGCACAGGTATGGTCCCCGCACAGTTTGCTAGACAAGTCAAAGGAACTGATGGCAGACAAGAACCAGATTGAACCTTTCACCCCTGAGTGGCAAAGTGGTGATGTGCAGCCAGATCACTTCAGCTAAGCTGAACCCATACAGGCCTCAAAGAAAGGTTTCCCCAGAAACTTTTTCCCATCTCTAATTACACTTTTAAACAAACCTCCAACTTGCTAAATTCATACAATATCAGAAATGTATTAATAGTTTTAAATTATATAAGCCAAAAGGAACTAAACCATGCTTGGACTAACATTTTCCCAACACATTTCCACAATTGTGGCGGTAAATTGCCCTCGCAACACAATCAGCAACACAACAGGAGCCAAGGCTTGTGCATCCCAATAAGCAGTATTGTCATCTGGTGGACAAAACACTCTCAGGGAAGCTCTGTGGGTAAGACAGAGCTGCCAACAGATGCCTGAATGAATTCAAAATTTATAAAGGGCAGAAATATCCAGTTACCAGAGAAAAAACACACACACACGTTCACTCAGTTTAGATCCTTTAAAGAAATGTATAAAATCCCTTCAGAAGAGAATCTGGAAACTAAAATTCATATAGGTTCTACTGCATTCCAAAACATAAAATAAACAAAGTTATGGACTCAACAGGAATATTGGTTTTAGGGTATTTACAAGTCCCCTCTCTCCTCCCAGCTAGCCTCTCCACAATGCACAGGCAACATAAGTTTCAGGTCATGCCATTTTCCATAAGAGCACAGCACTTGTCCACCTTCCCTCCTGCTTTACAGTCACCGATCGCTTCTGTGTCAGGTGGTTGGACCAACACAGTCCAGCTATGCTCCAAACAGTTGTTAAACCGTTAACGAGCTGTGAAGACTGCTGCAGCTATTTTGGATCCACAGAAGGGGTTGTGCATCCAAAAGCTTATCTTCCCCCCACCCATTATATTATATTACTTGGTCCAAAAAATAAATTACCTCTCCTCACAAATCTTGCCTGTGAAACTTGAAGCACACTGCCCACTGCAAAGCAGGGTGCCTGCCAAAGCTGCCTCAGGAAGACGCAGCTCAGTGTTGCCCTCCAAGCCAGCAGCATCCTTCCCTTTATCTGCTAACAGTCATTTTAAATTGTTTTCCATCCCTAAGTCAAAGTATTTAATGTTGCCAGGCAGGCCCTCCCCAGCTCCATGTGATTTACTTAAGCAATACTAATGATTCATTCTGGACAAGGTCTTTAAGGAATGTGGGTTGTTTTCTGTGCTTGCATCTACACTAGAAACTCCTCTAGTGTTTATATTTCCTTTCACGGCCCCCGGATTGTTTATCAAGGCATCAAGTATCAGTGATGTCCTCCAGGTTGGTGATGCTCTTGGCCAACCGTACTGATTAGACCAAGGCCAAAGTGTGACTGAACTGTCAAATAAGTCTGCGGTAAGAAAGATTTTAAATCTCTCAGGGAGAGGCACTTTATCCCAAACGTGCAATATATGTGTGTATATATATATATATATTTAAATATACTATGTGATTGCTTGGTGTCATTTAACCTCTTAAAAAACAATTTTGAGGTTTAAAGAGGAAAAAAAAAGACATTCTTCAAATTCTTTCTCCCCCATTCATTTCCTTGTTCTATCGTACTCCAAGTGTCTGCTTCAGTTGTTAGCAACTAAGCTCAGGATTTCCACATTTCTAGATGTTAAACCTATGCACTGAAGTAGTATCTAAGTACTTCAGAAGACAGTGGATTGTACTGTGACAGCAAGAGAGGCAGTTCCCACCTGGCAAAGCTAATATAACCCATTTCTCATGTGCTGCAAGTCTTTCTGGACCCAAGCAAGATGTTGCCAAGGTGCTGCCATCGATCCAGCTCAGGCACCTCCGCCCTGCACAGCCAGGTTTACCTTCAGTCTGGAGCCTCTGCAACACAGATTCAAGTGAGGGCCAAGACACTGTCTGTTCCAGTTGATCAAAATCAACAAGATTTCTAAAAGGCACAGCAGAAATTAAGTGTTGCCTGCAGCAGTCCAGGTGGGAAGTGGAAACATCATACATACCAGCATACACTCTGACATGCAAGATGGGATGCAATTAGGTTTTGTTCGTTTGTTTATTTCACTCTACATACCCCCCCACCCCCCGCCCCCAACTCCACAGAGAACCTCCACTGCTCATCTTAGAGCTTGTCTCTTCAGTGCAGTAAAAATAATTAATTCTGGAAGTTCCTACTCCCCATCACCAGCCAAGGTGGCAGCTGTTACAAGCAATTCCTCAACAGGATTCAAACTACATTGCCTTTCATGTACCCTAATACCCTTTTTTGACGCCCACGAAACACAACCCAGTAAGGATGCACTACAAATATCCCTTTTTAACACAACACAGACAAGAAAAGCATCTGTTACAGACTCCAGTTCAGGGTTCCTCTGTTCCACCAGAAGGCAATTGCAAAGATACTAGATTTTTATTCCACAATTCCGTGGAAAGAGTACATAATCCAATATTACCATCTTCCATGAGTAACCACAACAGAGTTGTGGTTTGGTACGCGGATAAGGAAATGCCAAGCAGGAAGATGACACTGCTCCTATTCGGCAGTAATGCAACCTCTGGTAGCATATCACACTGTTCTGCTGTCTGCAACACAAATAATATGGAAAAGTTTGAGAGAGATCAAAAAGAGCCACAAGAATGACTAAAACATTTTTCAGACAACTATGAAATTTAAGCAGCTCAAGATATTTATCTTACAGAAAAGGTTCAGGGTAACCATTTGTAAATGCCAGTAGGAAAAGACAGATTTGATAGAGGCCTGCTCAGCTTTGATATAAAAGGTATATTTAGGTACACATTTGTAGCATTTGGAAATTGCAGTAGACATTCATATAAGGAAAAAAAGGTTTTTTGTGTGTTTTTTGTTGTTGTTGTGGTTGCTGCTGTTATTATTTTTAATTTATTTTGAACATCAAGTACAGTAAAGCTCTGGAACTACTTCTCAAATGTTGAGATTGATTCCCTCCATCAACTTTTTAGCTGATATGTAGAGTTCTAAAAAAGATCTACAAACATGTATGGAGGAAAAGTTCTGTGACTCCTGGCCACGCAGGAGGTAAAATGCACTCTTGACAGTCCCTTCTGGTGAAGGGAATTACTAACTTCACAGAAGCTTGAAAGACATGTTGCAATCTTTAAAGAGATTATTATTCTTTTGGAATTACTACCAGTTAGGTCTGGAAATAATTCCTGTTACGCAGGAATTTGGTTTCAACTTTTTAAGAAAAATTATTCTGCCACCATCTTGCAACAACTTAAGCAATATCTCTGAGTAACTACAAAGAATGAAAGAGGAATGCTGCCTGATATACTATTCACCTGCCTAACGCAAGAGCTAGCACACAAATAGAGCATCTCCCGTAGAATTTCATCACTTAATTTCCTAAGTGTTCCAAAAAAGGTAAGTGCACCATTTAATTCTCATAATTCATGTTACAGCTCACTAATATCTGGAGCCTTTGGTTCCAGGAGCCCAAGCCTCCCCAGCACAGGCACTTGGCTACCAGCGTGCATCTTCTCATCTGCTCTTGCCAAGCGCCGCCTTCTCTGTTGTGGTCACCAAGCTGCTGCTTGGGAGCATCTGAAGAGCTTCGCGTGCTTACATACCACATGCTCGCCCAGTCCTGCCCAAAATCAGCATCTGGAGACTCGCAGACAAGGAATCTGCTTTTCTGCTTTGATCTCTTCCTTCAACCAAGCCGTGGGCCAGCAACGGGCCCAAGCGCAGACTTCCCAGCCCTCCTCCTCCATGGCGTGAGACGTGGGGACGTGTGTGCGGCACACGAGTCACCTCGCTGCGGCCTCCAGCGGAGAGGGCAACCATGCTGCTGCTAGAACACGCGCCTGGGGGCCGGCGGCAACCGAGAGGCAGCCAGCCCCAGGCTCCCGGCTCCTGTGCAGCGCGCCCTGAACGCATCCCCTGCTTCAGGTATCAATTGACTAATAACAATATCCAGGGCACTAGGCTAAGGTAATGAAAAATCTGAAATCTATTTATAGCAGACAGGAGCCTGGGGAAGAGAACAGAGGGTGACAACTGCTCTGCCCAGCCATGCAGAGGTGCTTGA
Source organism: Chauna torquata (assembly GCA_013399475.1). Lineage (NCBI taxonomy): Eukaryota > Metazoa > Chordata > Aves > Anseriformes > Anhimidae > Chauna > Chauna torquata. The sequence continues at coordinate 70,050 of VXAL01010512.1, read as the reverse complement.
ACTGGCTACAAACTTCACAACCTTCCCCAGGGACTCAGCTCCCGCCCGAGGTGAGGACGGCACGGATGATGTGGCCCTGATGTAGCTGCTGTCTATATTTGTCCTGACACCTGAGGAACGTACCCACCTTTGCAGCCCTTTCCACTCTGGGGAGCCTCTTTGCTCAAGCACGTGAAAGGATGCCGTTACTCGGCGAGGCCCGTCTGTGCTTGAAGCCATCCGTGGTTACGGGAGCCAAGAGGAGACTCCGCCGGAGTCACGCAAAGCCAGGACGAGCCCTGCAAAGTCAGCTCCCCGCCAGCACAACGCCGTGCACAGCGACTGACGGAGCAGAGCGGGAGAAGCTTGGAACGGGTTGGAGAGGCTGAGTGCGCTGCTGGCTAGTTACCGGCTTACAGCTTCGTTTGTTAATTTGCTTTAGGAATCCAGAAGGGAAAAGCAGGCCCATTTATGAAGGCATGAACCATCTGCATGTGGAAATTACTTCACTGATTCAGAATCCAATGGACAGTTTGAAGAATACAAACTTAAAAAAAAAAAAAAAGGCCATGATATAATCTGGCAACTTTCTGCTCAGGAAAGAGCTGGGGGAAACATATCCCTGCTGATTATATGTGTAATAGCTCCAAAAGCTGTGTTCTGTATCACACAAAGCTGTACAGCACAACCCCGTCTGCAAAAGAGCAATTCTTTAACTGACCACTTTAAAATGATGTAAGACTTTTACAAACGAGTGAGAAAAAAGAAAAAACAACACAGCCTAATTTGTGAAATTAAGACATACGCATTGCAGCTCGTAATATAAAAAAAATACATGCTGTTAAAACCTAGACTGTTCCTTTACCACAGCACTTGTATGTACCAAAGTGTGAGACAGTATGTGATACTGTTGAGCCATGAGAGAAGAAAACATTGTGCCATGAAAACCAAAATTAGGGAAAACACAATAGATGTTTCCCTACTATTGCCCAACAGACTGCTACATTAAGCACTTACTGACATAAGAAAATTATTAACCAAGGTCAAAGGCTTCAGGATTTACTTTGATGGTATTAATCACTGTGAGCAAAGAGCCAGCAACATTCTTTCTAATCCCAGCTCTGACAAAGCCCACTTTGTAATGCTAGACAAGCCATTTAACTGCCTAGCCAAGTTACACTATCAAAAGCCTGGGTGATGAGTCAGAAGTTACTTGGCATATCCATATATCTAGATTTTCCTTCGAAGCCAGGCATAAGCACCTATCCTTTGAAAATATAATGGTGCTAATTATTTAATCCCAGTGACTTTTAAAATACTGTAAAATATAAAAACTCCATGTCCCTGAAATATTTGTGGTAAAACAAAGACAATGTTTTAAGAATTCAAACTTCAGCTTTGTTCCATGTCTGAACCAAATGTAAACACATTCTCTAAAGAAAGGTGAAGAGGTTTTTTCATACACTTTTGATTTTTTTCCCCGATGTTGATGATGTATTAGAGCACGGACCAACAAAAACCACGAAGACGTTTCAAAACAAACTCCTCTGTGGGTGGCAAATACGGCTCAAAGCGCATTTTCCAGTGTTGTAGGAAGTGTATTCTCGTTTGCTTCCCAAACTGAACTGAGAGGTAGGAGAGCACCAGCATCTCCTGCCGCATCTCAATTTCAAACAGAGCACCATCGTCCAACAGAGAATGGGTCGATCAGTAGAAGAAGTGCTTTAGAGGAACATGTGGCTTGCTTCCTGCCAGGATCAGGAGGCCTCCTGGCTCATTAAGCAGCAGTACGTACTACTGCTCACCTCAGTGAGCCTAGTCACACTTCCACTGCACGCCTGTGCATTATCAGAAGCTGAAATGTGTCTGCATGGGTTCTAGAGGTTACACAACTGGTTCTCTTGCAAATAAATGCACATCCAAAATCCTTTAAAATCATTAAGCAGTTGTCTCCTAAAGTCCCTAGAGGATCAATAGTTTCTGAAATCAGTCAATTGACAGGCCTGATGTTCTGCTCCAAGCAGATGCTGGCCAGCTGGAATGAGATGGAAAATTTTCAGCTGGATCCCTAACTCAGCTGACAGGGAGACAAAACCCCAAGCATTAAAGAAACCAAGGTGCTATTCTTTCTTTCCTTGGTGCTACTACTGAGTTGAGAAAAAAATCAAAATAAAAGTGATTAAAAGCTTCTAGTGCATTCGGGCGCCCTGCTGCCTAAGCCATACAGCTTAGGATGTTGGTATCTATAGACACGTCCTGGGGACTGTCCAAGCCCTGCAGCAATAGGGAGCATTTGATGCAGACCAACATATGCTAGGAGTAGATGTCTGCTCCAAGCCTTCCTCTCCTCTGTAGCTCCCACCAGCTCTGGAGTTGTTTCAGGAGATGAGGCATTTCAAACAAGTTTCAGAACTGGCCAGGTGAGCAGCAGTCACTGACAGGACCAAACGTAATCAGCAGCCCGCGTGCAGTTTTTCAGTGAGCAGGCACACAGATGGAACAAAACATGGGAACTGCAGGAGATGGACTCCGAATTAAAACTGAAATAAAGGGTTGCCCTCAGAAAGATCAGTTTGTCTGTTGATCACAATCGTTAGAAAACTGAGGACAAAGATGTCTGTGTTTTAAATTCATTATTTTTGTAATCAAGCCTGCAGTTAACCTATGCTAGTTGTAATGACTCCAGTTCATATTCTACTAAATGTTTAAAATACAAAGACATGAAATAAGTTCTGAAAACCATAGGGGGAAAAAAAAACAACTGTTCTTTTTGTATTTATCAACTACATCTTAACTGGCATACAGAAAAAAGTTAAAAGCCCTGTAGCAACTAGTTCAACTTTTCATTTAACTCTCTTTAAGCATACAAGTTCTTCAGTCATGGGGACAACTGTTTCTGAAACCAGATGAACAAAGTGGTTTCAATTCTTCTTTTTAAGAACAAAGACAGCGTAATCTACTCAATAAATATTTGATGAGCTAGTTTAAGTCACATGTGAAAAAAGCACCTTGGAACAGCTTGGGGAACACGTGCTAGGAAGAACAAAGATTCCCATCTTGCTGTAATAGAAGAAAACCCATGCCAGGCCACTAGGATGCACTTGCAAAAACTGAGCCTTTAACAACAGAGATCAGATGGCAGAATATCCAACATTACAGAACCTACATTAGCAACAAAAGTATTTGTGATAACTTGCTAGAGAGAAAAAAAAACAATCCAACAAGGCAAAGAGACATCATGAGTGCACAGTAATCCCAGAGATCTTTCCCTATGATTTAGCACTAACTAAAGTGAATGAAAATTGGGGGGGAGGGGGGGAATATAAGAAAAGGTAAGTTTTAATATACAGAATAGTAGTGTCTACAGGCTGTATTCTGTAACACTGCAAATGGTAATGTTTTTGTAGTTTAAAAAAAATCATGCAAGTAACAAAACTAAGAAAGCAAGTATCGGCCACTGAACAATTGGTGATGGTGCTATTTCATTGGAAAAATCTGAAGGAGATCTTCTAATTGCAGGCCATGCTACTATACATTCTGTTGCAACTGCAGCTTCATCAGCTGTGAAATCCTGGAAATGAAAGTTTGGGGGATGTACTAAAAACATAATGAGAAATGTAAGCAGCAACCTAATCTAACACAGACACACACAGGGAAAATGTGAAAACACTGAAATGCAAAAATATTCAGATGTTGGAGCAGGAGGAAGGGCTATTTGCTTGCAAAGAGCCAGCATTCCCCAGAAGACGACTGCCCTGCACTGAAACCTGCCTGAACCCAAACGACCATGAGTACCTGAAATATATTGTTACCACTTAATTGCAACCTTCTACTATTTCTGTCTGTGTCCATCTCCAGCCCCATGTTAAACATTTGCAGGACAACCAGGGAAAACATTTAGAAAGGTTTTAGATGCAGAAAAATCACTCAGTGTCTCTCACAGGCATTGAAACCCGCACAGTAAATTNAAGAGAACAGCAGAGCTCAAACAAAACACATTCTCAAGCTCCCACTGAGATTTTCTGAGTTGCATTTTATGAAAATTGGGGTTACTAACCGAAGTGCCAACAGAAAGCTTTAGCGAGGTAAACTCCATGTACAGGCTTCCTCATACGTGAATTTGAAGGTGAGCAACACGCTTATAGTGCATACCACAATGACTAAAGTGGTACAGAAACAGCCTACAGCAAAGATTCACATCAGGGCAACGTCCCACGCTCGCAGCACTGCAGCGCTTGTACCACCAGTCTGATTTTCAGGCAGAATTGCCCAGCGGCCGGCCCACAGAGCTCCTGCAGCGGTTGTTCGAGGACTGCACCGGCTGCCTGGCACAGGGGTACCGCTCGCTCCGAAGGGAAGCTGCCTCTGCTCGGCTGGGCACGCCTGGGGCGGCCAGGCAGTGCCAAACGAGGGGAGCAGCAGGCATGCTTACCAGGCTCCTCTGGCACAAGAAGAAATTCTGCTTTTCCGGTTGCACGCAGAGAGGGGATCCTCTGTAAGAGGCAGGCTGGGACATCCCAGATGACTTTACAGTCCACTCCTCGTCTGCATCTTCACAGCATGAGCAACCTGGAAGCTGACTGCAAGCTACAGATCTGGCCTCCCCCTCCATAAGGCAGCAGTCTCTTAGAAGCAATTGAAAGAAATGAATTGAAGGGTCTGAATGAAAATCTGCTCTTTTCCTTTTTCTGAAGATAATGTTAAGACAGGAGTACTTGGCTATTTAGCCTCTTTACCATCTCTTTTTTCCTGTATTTTTGTCAATTCCAACTAGATTTAAATGGCCTTATTAAAATCATTTTCATCCTCCCTAAGCAGAATTGAATTCTGCAGGTAGCTGGTTTAGGTTGGAATTAGTTTTCAAGCAAAGCAGATGTAGTATGTTCTTCCCTTCATAATTTGCCTACAGAAATGGATTTTTGTTCCATCCCTTCCTACAGCTACGTGTGAGCTCCTAAAATATTGAGACCCAGCTCAGAAATATCAATCACTGTTCAAATTACTTTTCATTTTTTGCACTTTGCTTTTCTAACAGTCGTCTCTCCCCCTCATATTTATAAGAAGGGTAAAAACACCACTCATGATGCAGAATATTTATATTTTTCTGACAAGAGAAACTGCCTTCCCAGGATGTCTTGCAATCACACCTCATTTTTACTTTCTACGTTTCTATCCAGATGTTCGTTGTGTCCTATGAGTCTGCAAACCACTCCTACTGGCAGAAGCACTAAAGATGAGTTTGCTTCAAACGTACCAAAAAAACAACCAAACAACAAAAAAGAAACATTCCCCTCACACACACAAAACCAACTGACCAAAAAACCTTTTATGAGTTTCTGCTGGCTGAGGCAATACAGCAATTTTAGCAGTAATATCACAGCACCCGAAGTAATTCTGTACATAATTGGTACTTTGAATTGTCTATTAGTCTGGTGATTTATGATACGGGATGATGGTTTTATGCAGATCCCAATGAAAGACTGCTTTCATAACCATGATTTTTTGGTGTTATGAAACTTCCCAAGTTCTCCTTGATACTCAGCACAGCTACAACAGAAGCTATTAAAAAATAAAGGTTTATCAGTTGTTACTAAGAAGTTGCCACAAAAGTTTTTCTGTGTGGGAGGCTCCTGCAACACAGCCCACAACATGTCTGCGATGTCAGTGAAGAGAACGGTTCGGTACCCATGTAGGTGCCTCCACTGCACTTAGAAGTCCTATGACACCATATTCATGCAGGAGAGGACCAAAGAGGTATGAGGCGAGATGTGGGCAGCACCCTTTCCACCTGGGTTTTCCACACTAAGCTTGTTTCAGCTTTGGATAAGCTTCAAACTGGCAACAGGCTGCCGGCACTAAAGGGGCCCTATACCACCAGAGTATAATCTTTCTAGGAACTTATTTACCTACTCATTAATGCATTCCTAGCGCTTGCAGATGAAGACTATGAGAAACACTACCAAGTCTTACGTTTTATGACATCAAATGTTCCACTAGCTCAGCTAGGAACAGGCCTCTTCCCTAGATTGCAGCTCAGTGTACGCACTGGGCACATTCTTCCCCTTTCCGTCAGACCCACCAGAAATAAACATGTGAAGGCTAGGGATAAATGAGAACGCTGTGCCAGAGACAGAAAATCCTCTTCCTCATGGACAGAGTCACAGCTCCAAGAAGCATTCCCCTCCCAGGTCCTGTGACACTGGAGGACACATACTGCGACAGACTGCAGCATTAGTGGGACAGTTAACTCATCCCCATCTCCTGGAGAATCTGCCCATAGTTCTCTTCCTTGTTTGCCATGTGCTCTGAAATAACGTCCTAAAAGGCCAAATGAAGACTATAATTACAGATTTCTTTTGTGCCACCTCCAAGATTAGTGATGAGCATCATCCTTCTTCTCCACAGATCCGATGCAAGACATCAGAACCTGAGTCACCTTGGACAAGGGGTTGGACCACGCAAGTGAAATGTAGGAAGCAGGCCACACTCATTTTAGCTATATTGCTCACTTGGAGCTTAATTCAACTTTGAATTTTTGCCTGGCTAAAAAGCTGAAACCACGTAAAACCATCAAGTTTTACATATTTCCATCCACAAAGAATAAACTGACCTAGATTCTCTCATTCTTAGATTCCCTCACGGTTCTGGCCAGATTTTCAGAGGCTTGCTAACCTTGGCTGAGTTAAGGGTTTATAATGAAACACTAAAAACCAAGTATGTTTGAGCTGGTTTGGCTTTTATTATGAATGTTTTGGATGGCTGTAATGTTAGAGTCAATTTAAACATTCTAGGTACTTTTCATCCAAAAAAATTGCTGCTTGGAAAAAAATCCCATGTTTACAATAAATTACAATCAATCATTATTTTGGGCCTGATTCTCTACTGCTCTGTTCCAGCACAGCATCTGGTTTCAGATTAGGCTCCTGCAGTTGCAGTGAATGTACCTTGTTTTTATATCCTCTTACTCACTACAATAACAAAAATAAAACATTCATGGAAAAAGTTACTTGCAACTTCAAAAGTATAAGGTGGCAGACATAAGGGTGATGAATAACAAAATAAAATGCTATGAGAGAAAACTGAGGCAGACAAAAATAATGCTGGAAACTCAACATTTATCAGTAGTAGTGAAAAAAGTGTCTGCAGTTAAAAAGACAGTATCTTCAAGCTCCTAAGAAGACTTACCACCTTGAGAAACATATGAAGACACCCCATTAAGGTAAGGTTCAAGGAAACGGCTTCCGATTTAACTGAGAGCTTCATCCTCAAAAAGTTTAACCAAAGACATACCTCAACTGCCAATCTACAACTCTGAAAGAAGTTGAAAGTTACCTGACGTATTGGTAATGCAAAGCAGAATTTTTAACATGCTGCTAAAGCAGAAAGGGTCCAGCTCAGAGGGCTCAGAGTAACGAGACATGGCATAAGAAGGAACATAAAAGTTATCATGAATACACCACGCTACAAGCTAAATAATGAGGCAAGTGATTTTCAACACCTGAAGATTTCTCTTTCTTTGATTCATAGGCTCTAAGGTTCTGTCAGTGTGTAGTGTAGACCAATTTTTCCCCTTCAGTCAGAATGGTGATTTTAAGCAAAAATATTCTACAGTACGCTAATATTGTGCTTATCTTAACAATAGACAGCAGAGATGCCTGTTTTCACTTACAAATGAGGACAGAGTAATTCTTAGTTAATTTTGTCTGCGCTTTAATGAAATAGTTATGAAAGGAGGAAGAAAGAGTATGCTTCAAACTTTGCCAATATCTAAACAAAACAAACAGCAGTGGGGTTTTGTTTTCACTTAAGTTTCATTATACTTCATATATAGAGACTCAGTGCAACTTAAAACTGTTTTGTATTTAAACCCATGTGTAGGACAAGCATCGCCAACATGCTCATTTGCGAGTGGAAAAGTCTTACTCTTGCCATTATTTCCTAGCAAAATGTGTTTTCATATGTTCTGGGAAACTTTTTCCTAAAACAAAAGTAGACCTTAGCAAATTAGCAGACCTGAACCAAAAGCCCAGTCAAGAAACCTGAACTTTGTGGAGTTCACAATTGATTTTTACAATTTTATGGCTAATTTTCTTCTTCTGTGATAACTGAACTTGGATAACAGTGGCAAGAGAACACCAGTTACACAATGTTAGTCTGGAACAGAACAAGCAAAACAACCTTGGCAGGGTTTTTGCAGCCCTCTAAAAACCAAATATACAGCCAGGAGCAAGCTATGTTTTCCCTAAGTCAGTAGAGGTCAGTCAACTGAAAGCTCTTTCTCTTCCTTGATGCTGCTTGTGCAGTTAGGCAGCTGAGTCACATCCTCTTAATTCGTGTTATGGCCCACCGCAGGCCACTGATGTATAGAACCTTAACTATTTCTCTTGCTGACAGTCATTAAGTTCAGCAAAATGCACTAGTTGTAGGTACCTCAGATGAAAACAACTCAGCCAAAATGCAACTGGCAAGTTGCATAATGCACCTGTGAAGGCTTGGAAGATATCTGGAAAACATTACAGACTGGGAGATGCATTAACCTTGCAAATATTAATCCCTGAACAGGAATTCAAGGTGTCCAGTCATCTAATGGGTGATGTTTGGCACTCAAATAAGCAGGCTTTGAAACAATGAACTTTATGAGAAGCAGCTAATTAACACATTAAACTTCAGACAATTCACTAGACAAAATGCATGTTGAAATGCTACATTTTGCTTCTTGTTACCTGCTTGAGTTACATACTCATTCATCTGACATCATACAGAGGAAGATGCTATGGAGTAAGGTAAATGAAAAGGCAATTAGGTTTCCAATTAGAAGAGGGAGCGACAGGATTTTCACTCTTCCTGTAGTGGAAAATACGAGAGCTCTCCTGAGCCAGCTTCTGTGCTGTGTATGTTAGCACTTACTCAAGAACTTTGAAGAAGAAATCCATCAAGCAGCCCCTATAAAGCAACCATGACCTCATGTAATCTGACTCAGCAAGGAATCAGAGGACAGTTTACAACAGTTTCTAACTGGAAGTTGCTCAGTGGTATTTCTGCCACCAGTTCACTGCTGAGTCATCCAACAAATATTAGGTCTCCAGTCCAGTATTTTTTGTGCCAATTTACCAAGCAAGCAAAATATTTCTCAATCTTTCTCCATATTCTGGCCATCTTTCTACCAACGATCGGTCAGCATAGAGCGCAGCCAACAAATATGAAATACAACACATGACACAAGTCATCACAACTTTTGTTATAGGGTGAACGCGAGCCTATAGCCAAAAGACAAAAGGCTCTATGTTTCATCAACACTTATAGCATCTGCTTCCCGTCTTATTGATTAGCTTTAAAATTAGCAACAGCAGTCTCAGAAGTACCTTACATAGGCAGAGTGGTCATGAAACTTCCACCATACACGTGCTTCAAAAGGATGCCTCCCTCCCCAACCCGTAAGCTGAAAGAAAAAATCTTAGAAGCATAACTTAAAACAGAAAATAACCTTTTTTCCCCCTGCAACTTGTATGGTGGGAACTCCAGAGAGTTTGGAAGGAGCGATAACAAAAGAGGTCTTCCAGTTCTGAAGCAACAGCTATGTTGCAAAGTGGATGGATATCAGACATGAAAGGTGCAGAGTGTTAAGATGGAATAATTGACCAAAGAAATGAATTCAAAATTGCCAGAACTTTCACAAGGGTTTTCAGAGCTGGAAATAAACTTGTGAGGATGAAGAAAAGAGATTAAAATGAGAAAGGGTCTTATAAAACTATTGGAAGCAGAACACAGATTAAAAATATTGCTTAGATCCCTGGCATTTGACATAAACGATCCAAAACAAGAACAAAACCATGACTTTGAAGATACTGATAAGCCCTTAAGAGAAAGCAAACTCCAACCAACAAAAAGTGCAGGTGATGCTCCGAGATGACAACATGCACTATTACAGTCTATAAACATTTGGGAAAAGCAATTTGGCCTCATTTGTATCAGTTCATTTAATCTCTAAACAGAGAAGCTCATCTTCTCAAATCAAGACTAATGAAGAATTTCTTCAGCCTATAACAGGTTTAAAATTAAACTATTTCCAATACATTAAAAATAACCCTACCCACGCAGATGTTCACACTCATCTTCCTTGTCTGAAAGAGTCAGTCCAGACCTGACTCCAAGTTTCTTGCTTTGAGTTTTGTTCCTATCCGAAGCAATTATTGTTTAACTGAGTATATGCAATCAATTTACGCAGCAGATTTAATAATACCAAGTGGAATCACTGTGACTGAAAAATAAGTTAATAGTTGTGTGTTGCTCAGAGAGCCTTAGATAGCAAGATACTATTTCTTGGGAGCTGATTAATGGCTCTGCTATTAACACTGTTTCCAGCCATACTCCTGCTGCCCCTTTACCATTAGATTCTTCTCTGCAATTCTGCGGTTTTACTAAGGGTTGGGCAAAAGCTGTCTTACTTGAAGGTCCTCCCAATGTTTCTATTTAGATGCTGTTTCTTCCTCCAAATCGCCTTCATTCTCCTCTTTCCTTGTGTAACTACACAACAGTAGCACATTGTTGAGACAGGAGCCAGTATGAGAGTTATGGAATTAAAACCTAAAAACCAAAACAAAACAAAAAAAACCCACAACCAAAATAAAATAACACAAAAGAAAAAACCCCAATGCCCCCAAACAAACCAACCAACCCCAAAACAAAAAAAAACAAACCCAACCCCACCCAAATACTTACTCTTTAGACTCTTAAACATAGCATTTTTTAAACCAATTTTGAAAAATCCCTAGGGACTATAATGAATACAAAATCAGAATCAAAGGGCATAAGTTTTCAGTGACAGGAAACTTTTTCAAAACAACAGAATGAAGCACGATTAGAGCAAAATAGTTAGTAGCTAATGATAGGTATTCACAAGAAAATGTAAGGATCTGAACTGTAGTAAAGATGAGGTAGTTTTTGGATGAAATTTTGCCTAGAACCCTTTTCTCTGTATCTTCTCCTAGTTTTGTAGAACCTGACATACAAGTTCTTGGGTCACACTATTGCTACCAGAGGTTCAAAGCCTGAAAATTTCACGAGCCTGTTAGCTCACTGAACAGCGCAAGCAATAAGGTACCAAATCCCTTCGGAGAAGTAATGAGGGATATCAGATCTTTCCTTATGTCTCTGCATACTCCTTGAATTTCTGGGTAAGGCCTTGTAACCGCCTTATATTAATAAAAGGCGATCACATTTCAGTAAGTCTACTGGCTTTAGCATACTTAGCTACAGGAATGCAAGCTGTATGCAAATAGCCTAATTGCTCTCCTCTATCTATTAAATCTAACCCAATCTGAACAAAGACTGATCAATTCTAACTTATTTCAGTGTTTTTGCACGACTTCTATTTCTAACCAGCATTTACATTAAAGTTATCTTCTCATGATACAAATACAAGTGTAGTAGATTTTTTTCACTCAGCATCACAATTATTGGTGGTGCTTCTTCATATAACCTGTGAATTTCAATTTAATTTAAGAGTCACAGTGGGAAATGCATTTGAATGTGTCATTGTTTATCAGGTCATCTTTAAAAACCTTCCTAGGGACCATCTAGACAATCATCTGAATGTGCAGTATCTATTTGAATAATGTGACAATATCAGGTTTTGTGACAGTAACTGCTTTTACTTCTATGGATATGCGACTGAATATATGTCTTGCTGGGGCTCAAAGCACTTCTGTGGTAGTCAGTACCACAAAAGTATTGGAAATAGCAGTGGAAAGTTGGACAGTAGGGTATAACTTTTGCTTCTGAGGAAACACAGCATTGCCAAGCATGCTTACCTGGCAGGCAGCGCAACAGCACAAATTTAGGTTAATCCAACTTAACAACAAAGCATAGCCAGAAGAATGTCTCCATCTCATCTATATTCTTCCAGTAAGTAGTCACAGGCAGTAATAAGATTTCCCTGAGACCATCTCTTCTGCAAGCTAAGCAAGCCCTGTTCCCTTAAGCCTTTCCTCACAGGTAAGTGCTCCAGTCCTTGACCATCCGGATGGCCCTTCACTTGACTGGCTCCATTAGGTGAATGCCCTTCCTGAACGGGGGAGCTCAAACCAAACACAGTACAGCAGGTGTGGCTTCATAAGTGCCAAATGAGGAGAAAGAACAACTTCCCCCAGTTTGCTGGCCACACTTTCGCTAACGCAGCTGAGGATGCAGTTGGGTTTCTTCAATGCAAGGGCACACTGCTGACTCACATTCAACTTGGAGTCCACTGGGACCCCCCTGGTATTTTTCTGCAAAGCTGCTTTCTAGTCAGCTGGCCTCTAGCCTGCACTGTTGCATGGGGTTATTCCTCCCCAGGTGTAGGACTTGGCATTTGTCTTTCGTGACCTTCATGAGGTCCTCACCAGGCCATTTTTCCAGCCTCTTAGGGTTCCTCTGCCCTCGAGCATATCAATCACTCCCCTTAATTTGGTATTGCCCACAGACTTGCTGAGAGCACTCTCTATGCCATTAGCCAGGTTGTTAGCATGAATGTTAAGCAGCGTTGGCCCCAGTATTAATCCCCAAGAGACACCACTGGCAACTGGCTGTCAGCTGAACTTTGTGCAGCTGATCACCAGCCGATTCATACTGTAACCGATGGTCTCCTTCATACTACAAAATGCATTTCAGAAGCAATTAAAAAGATTGAGTTCATTAAAAACCTTCTTTATGATAATATCTCCCAGACTCTATCCAAAGAGAGGCTTGTTTCCTTGAACAAGTCCATGTGGCACAAGATCAGGACTCTGCGTTGCTGTAACATAGCCAGGAAGCACCATGCACACACTGCAATTCTGCAGCTCCAAGAATGATTTTCACCAAGAGCTGCTTTGAGTTGCTGCATCAGAAGCACAAGCTCTAAGACAGTGTGAGGATTACCACAGAAAGATGGCCAGCCTCACAGGGAAACTGCAGTATCTTATGACATGTCTCAATCCAGGTTAGATCACTGACTCTGAAGCATCCCAAAAAGATGAGGATTGTAACAAGTGTCAATTAAAAACAACAAAAAAAGACCTAATCAAGTCTATGTTGCTAACAGAAACAATGAGGCAGATTTGCCCCCAGAAACTGCATTAAAAATATTACTGTTTTTGAACAACAATGCTACTGTTTCTGAATCCTTCAGTGGGGCTGTATGTTCTGGGCTGAAGACCTGAGTAATCTGCATCACCCTTTATGCTGTAGTTTCACAAAAAAGCCATAAATTCATACTTGCTGAACAATCAATCTCCTTGGCAACTTTCTTTGCAAGAAATCCTCATTGACTATTGGAGAAAGCGCTGGTCTACCACCAGTGGATATCAGAATATAGTCATTCACAATTGAAGGGCAGATACGATTTGTGCTGTCCCTCAACCTCACTTACAACAGTAGTAAACATTGCAGGAGTAGGAGGCTGAAAACACAGCTGGAATGCTGCATCCCAATCCCTGTATCAGTGCTGTTTTTAAGTGCTACTTCACAACCCAAAGCCATGACTATACTGACCCATACCAATAGCAAAGCCCTCTTTAGTCTCTCGGGAAATACAACACGTTTGATTTTCCATTTTACAATGAAACTCATTAGATGAGTGTGACTGCTAGCAGATACATGGTTCAGCTTCAAAACAGAAGGAAGCACTGAAAAGGGTTCGCTGAGCCCTGCTCTTCGCAACCACAATCCATCACACGGCAGACACACCTGGAAGGAAACCAAATCATCTGCACTGGTCTCACCACCAGCCACATGGCATTTCACCCAGCAACATGAGATAAGTTGCATGTGATACAACTACTGTGATCACAGCAGAGCAGCCGGGAAGCCACTGGCCTAGACCATTGCAACGCCTAGAACTCACCAAGTGTCCAAATATACCCTGGAAGCCAATTGCTGCTTGAAAGCTGGGGGTGGGAGGGAACAGTTTTACACAACAAGTGTTTTTTTAGTACTATTTTTTATTTTGTTTAGTAACAAGATAGCCTTTCATACCAGTGTTAATCCGCGCAACCGCATTAACAAAAGTCAGTCATACTTTATAAAACTTATTTAAAGTAGCAGAGATGCAAGTCCTGCATACTGTGTGGAAGGCAAAGCAGCTGAAACTGCATCAGAAGTAGGGTTGAAAGAACACAAAAGAACCTCTTCTATTACCTGAATGCAAGGTAACAGCTACACTACTACAGATGTGTTGTAATACATTTTTAAGTATACCCAGCAACGGAGACTCCACAGCCCATGCAGGCAGTCTATGCTTATGCTTCACTATCATAAACTGAAGTTTTTCCTAATCTCTAACACGTGATCATTTTGCTAAAATTTAAACCCCTTTCTTCTCACAAGGTGACCCATTTAGTGGATGAGGGAAAGGCTGTGGATGTTGTCTACCTAGACTTCAGTAAAGCTTTTGACACTGTTTCCCACAGCATTCTCCTAGAGAAGCTGGCTGCTCATGGCTTGGATGGGCGTATGCTTCGTTGGGTTAAAAACTGGCTGGGTGGCCAGGCCCAAAGAGTCATGGTGAATGGAGTTAAATCCAGTTGGCGGCTGGTCACTAGTGGTGTTCCCCAGGGCTCAGTACTGGGGCCAGTTCTCTTTAATATCTTTATCAATGATCTGGACAAGGGGATCAAGTGCACCCTCAGTCAGTTTGCAGATGACACCAAGTTGGGTGGGAGTGCTGATTTGCTTGAGGGTAGGAAGGCACTACTGAGGGATCTGGACAGGCTGGATTGATGGGCTGAGGCCAACTGTATGAGGTTCAACAAGGCTAAGTGCTGGGTCCTGCCCTTGGGGCACAACAACCCCAAGCAACGCTACCGGCTGGGGAAAGAGTGGCTGGAAAGCTGCCCAGCAGAAAGGAACCTGGGGGTATTGGTCGATAGCTGGCTGAATATGAGCCAGCAGTGTGCTCAGGTGGCCAAGAAGGCCAACAGCATCCTGGCTTGTGTCAGAAATAGTGTGGCCAGGAGGACCAGGTAAGTGATTGTCCCCCTGCACTTGGCTCTGGTGAGGCCGCACTTTGAATACGGTGCTCAGTTTTGGGCCCCTCACTACAAGAAGGACGTCGAGGTGCTGGAGCATGTCCAAAGAAGGCCACCAAAGCTGGTAAGGGGTCTGTAGAATAAGTCTTATGAGGAGTGGCTGAGGGAGCTGGGGTTGTTTAGCCTGGAGAAAAGGAGGCTCAGGGGAGACCTTATCACTTTATACAACTGCCTTAAAGGAGGCTGTAGTGAGGTGGGGGTCAGTCTCTTTTCCCAAGCAACAAGTGAAAAGATGAGGAAAGGGCCTCAAGTTGCGCCAGGGGAGGTTCAGGTTGGATATTAGCAAACATTTCTTCCCCAAAAGGGTTGTGAAGCATTGGAACAGGCTGCCCAGGGAAGTAGTTGAGTCACCATCCATGGAGGTATTCAAAAGACAAGTAGATGTGGTGCTTAGGGATATGGTTTAGTGGTAGACTTTGCAGTGCTAGGTTAATGGTTGGACTAGATGATCTTAGGAGTCTTTTCCAATCTAAGTGATTCTGGTCTCATTCTGTCCACCATATGTAAGAAATTATTTCTTTCCAGGTAAGTAAAGGGCTATTGTAAAGTGGAGGTTTACTTCCTTCTGACACCAATTTTCTTTTCTTCAGGTTGAACATGTATTCATGCAACCCTGTCTTGCAAGACCTGTTTCCTAGACTTCTTGTCTTTCTCTTCTCTCCCATGTGGATGCTCTTCAGTCTATTTACTACTTTCTGAAGCAGTGTACCCAAAAACATGCTTCTCCAGCTGAGACTTAATTCCAAGCAAAAGTAATCATGGGAATGTTGCTTGCAAGGTACCTCTTGGAGTTCATCATAACTGTCTAGCTGAGTCCTGAAAACCTCCAATGATGGAGATTTCTGCAACATCTTGGGAAACCTGTTGCAGAGCTGCACAGCCCTCCTAGCAGAGGGTTATTCTTAATGATCCGCTTTGCAACACGCATGTTGATATACGCTCCACTCATTACTGTTTTGCTGTTTTTCAAGTTAAACAACATAACAGTGCCCTTCAAATTTCTGAGTGTAGCTTCTGGGACAACAGCATTCATTAGCATGGCAAATGCCATTAAATCAGGGTCTTGGTTCCTTTTGTGCATTGGCTGTTCATATTCTCTGAAGCAACAGTAAATTCTAAAGGAATCAGAACTACTTCTGAAATACAGCTAACAAGTTACTATCCCACATGATACTGTAAGCGGAGGCAACTCAGTGGGTACTTCATCAACCCCATAGTTGATGCAGTGGAGTACATATGACAGGATCCTGACTATCCAAATCCACATTTGAGGCTTGCTTTTTCTCCATAAGCAGGATGTTGCACATACAGAACTTCTACTCTCAATTCCAAAAAATCCTACTCCCACTTAGTTCCATTTGCTGTTGATCATTGCTTGGGAGACCCGTATTTGATGGAAAGTATGAGAAGTTCTTACTGAGAAGGAACACATTTAACAATGCTTAAGTTTTTAACCTTCACAAAAATTGACAGACCCTGCCTGCAGGAGGTGAAGGGAGCTTATGAATTATCTGGTAAGAAAGTAAAGCCTTTCCACTTCAGCATTAAATTAAATTTTCTAATCCAGCCCTTTATATACTTACCCTGCTTGAGAGCTTCTTGATGGGATAAAAAGTTATTAATGTTCATTATTACCTGTAGTGGATGTTTCTATAGAAATAGACTTCTGCAACATGCAAACAGCTTAACTTTGAGAGCTGCACTATTAGCGAACACTGCTTCCAGCTGCAAAGAAATACTTCAGAGACCTGTGCCTCCAGCAGCGGGAGCAAACAAAAGGTATTTGTCTTTGTGGTTCTGTGGGCCATGAAACAGCAGAAGGAAACTACAAGGAAGACAGCATTCCCTGGGGAATCCCAGTTACCTCTGAACAGTCAGTGACCTGTGGAATGGATACAGGCACCTCTACAGCTGCTGGCCGCGCTGGCACAGAACATGGCTAAGCTCTGCTGTGCAGTGTAGCACCTCTTGGGTGCTGCGGAGCATGGTGGCTGGCTTCTCCTGCAGCTGCACATCTGCAGCGTTGCTGAAAAGCAAGTGGACTACCAACATCCACAACATGACTCTGTATAGCGGAGCTGCTGAGGCATTTAGTGGTATTCTTTGCAAGTGCTCTTTCTGCCACAGATACTGAGTAGTCACAGCAAGAGCTCTGCAGTTCCTCGCTTTTCATCTGAATGCTCCTTCTGTAGCTGTTTTCTCATCAACACACCAGTACTTGTGAAACATCTGCTGTCACACCTCAGAACACAGCCAGCCTTCATCCAAGCACTCCCAGCCCTTCCTGTCCACTCCCAGGTTTCAGCAGGGTGAGTCCGCACCTTCCTGATTCACAACCACCTGTTCCAGCCGCCCTCCCCACAGCAGCTCGGTCACAGTGTCCCTAGGAGGACTGCTGCAGCAGCAGCAGCATGCTACTTGTTGCCAAGCTCTAGCTTCTGTGCCCTTTTTTGAGATTACCATGCACAAACGGGGTGGGATAAGGAGAAGGGAATGATTTTTTTCCTAGAAACTGTGCTTCCTACATCAGTAGGAATCTCTCTGGAGGTTATAACTGTAAAGAAAACAAAGTATTTTCACACAAAAAAGCAAAGTCTCCCATCAACCTGCCTCCAGCAAAACTTCACATTTCAGGATAGCACTCTGCCAAGTGCACTGCTTCCTTATTAGCCAGACTATTTCAGTGTCTGTTTTCAAAAGGGATGCTAGAAGTCATCTCATAGTGCTCCAGCAGCTTAAGGAAATGCTGGATGCTTTTGGACCCCAAATCGTTCTGGGCTTTCACAGATGAAGAGAGAAAAAACAGCTTGTCCCCTCCGAGGTCCCTGTGGCTCCACCTGGCAGTACACTCCAGACAAGAGCTGCAGATTCAAGTGTCTCTCCCCAGCACCTCCTCCCCATGCCAAATTTCACCACACAACCAGGGAGCATGGGTGCACCAGCAGAACCTACACAGAGTTCCCTCTTCACTTTCCCTAAAATGGGAGGTTCCAGGTGCAGCTTTTGCTAAGTCACTGCTTACCAAGTCAGACACGAAAAGAGACAAGCATAGTCTCAGCTTTTAGCTACTCTGTAAAGCCCAAAGTGAATTCCAAGGGATCTTTTCGGTCAAGCAGACAAAAACCTGTTACCCCATTAGAAGCAAAAAGGGAATGGCAGAGGTAAGCTCGTGAACAGTGTTAAGTTGTGAACATTGACCTGACTCTCTAATGGTGCATTAAGTGGAGGGAAAACAACAACAACAAAAAAAAAAAGCACCACTCACTTTTTCTGCTTCTTTCTCCATGATATGCATTCGACGCTGCATACAAATAAATCCTATTTTTCAACGTGGTACCCTGGGCAATGCCACTACTGATGGAGTCACTGAGAACAACATCGTATGTTCAGAATATGCTCTACATTGTTACAGCTGTTACTCCAGTATTTGCATGAAAAATAGAGAGCATGGGAATGGATCAGGTAGCTGTAGTAAAAGTGAATCCATTTATGTAAAACCTGCCTGATGCTCTTGGCTTGGTGTAAGATGAAGCCTGTGCACAGCCTCCACCAAACATGTTTTTTTCTTCTTGCTGTCATTACCTTCGACTGACACTTCATCAACTGTGCTTATAGCTCATTTATAGTGAGACAGTTCAGAGATATGGAAAGGACATGCAGTATCATAAGCAAACCTACTTTTTCTTCCAAGTCATTTAAATGCTGTAGGAAAAGAGCATGTTGGTCCCAAGCAGACAGAACTCTGTTCAGCATGCCTTAATTTTTACATCCACTATAGAAAGCGGGGGGAAAAAAGTTACATATTTAATACAGCAGATCAGCAAAACATCACTACTTTCAAATTAAGCAACAGAATACAGCCTCAAAGGAGGTGCAGCACAGCTGAGATAAGAGCACATCCCCAAATAAGGGGCAACTGCCTATATCACCAACATCACTTAGAGATGGAAGGCTAAATCAAAAAACAAGCTACAACTATAGTTCTTTACAACAAGAGAAATTTTACCATGGTGAAAATCACTTGGAAAAAAGTTTTTCCATTTTTTTTCTTTAGATGATAGAACTGGGCATAAAACCTTTTCCCCTTAGCAAGCTATTTAGGCAACCGAATATTGATCTACTTTGTACTAGGATAAAAACATCCCTTCAAAGATGTTTTCCTGAAGACTAGGATTTGCCTTACTCAAGGAGAGATCAGATTTGGGTGCGTGTCTCCCATGTGTCAGACAAATACCCTTAGTAACTGAGCTTCTGGCTATTTCAAAATCAGATGGTACCTCCACTTCTGCAGATACATGCATTCCTATTAAAAATTTTTGATTCCAACAAGTCAGCTTTTTCCAAAGAAAATTCTCTCCTCAGAAACATTCTCAGTGTCAATAGACAAAGTAGTGCCTTTGATATCCATCTCTGAAAATATCAAGCAAATTAAGTGCTTTGTATTCCCTTATTAAATTTCAAATGACTAAGGGGAATGGAAAAATGGGAGCCCAGTCCAGCAACGCAGACATGCTCTCTCTGAATAGAGATGCTTGGATTTACCTACAGCCACGCCTTTGAGCTAACCTCTAGGATCAAGCACTGTAACCTTGCATCTAAATCTTGCATTGTTAAGCTCATCCAGAAGGCAAGAGGCATTTCAGTACAAACCATCTGCTCTCTCCCCTCTCCAGTTCCACAGGGAATTACTGACAAGTCCTATTAAATTTTGAAAGCATGGGCAATTAAACATATACTATGTGTGTGCAAGTAGTGTTTACTTTAAATACACATACATGTATATATGGTTTAAAAAATCCCTGGAAAAACAGGAAGAAGGGAAATTAAAATACACAGAGTACTGAAAGGACATGGATTCAAGCAGTGTGAAACTGGATTGTACAGATGCCTTTGAATTCACTAGCTCTGTCAATATCTGCCACAGCAGACGTGGAGAGGGCAATGGGAACATAAGCAGCTTAACTCACCGGCTGCTATAAACAGAAGATCTGTGTCAGTCACCTGACTTCTCTGTCAATCACTACTTTCAAGGAAATTTTCTTACTTGGAACATAAGAAAAAAATTAAAAGAAACCACACCTTTGTAATGCTATAGGAAGGCCTGGGTCTAGCCTAAACACCAACACAAACATCCCAGCAAACTGACGTGCTGAGCACACTGGAGACCTTCACGTTTAGGAGCAGATGCATTACGCACTTTGTGAAGTTTGAGAGAAGGTGGAGCAATTCCTGCAAACTTTGCCTGCAATGCCCAAAATGCTGGGAAAGGAGCTGAGCATGAAAGAAGGGTCAGTTTTAGATCTAACCCTACTTTCTCTTCTCACTGGTGGCTATCATAAAGGCAGATGTTCCCACACTTGCCTAACATTACATAAAATCCATATTCTTCACCACAAACCCATTTTATTTCTCTGTTTACTTCCATCCTACCTGCTAGCAACTGCCAGTTAAAATATATTAAGTTGATAAACTCATTTACTGTACATTTAGCTAACACAATTTAGCAAGCTCTATGTACAGCTAGGAAAGAGATATGACCATAGTTCCACTCACAGAAAATATACAGGATTTGTCTCCCAGCAACTTCTGTGGCCTTAACTGTTACTTCTATGATATGCAAGATTTAACTACAGGCTTTTATAATAAGTTATGCTAACAGCATATCTTGCTGCTGTTCAATCAACAGAAGAGCCTTTCCCTCCCTCCCTCACATACCAGATCTCTAATTAGAGAGAGATTAATCCATCTCCCGCTTTGCTTAAAACTTGCATTTAACATGTAATAGTTACATGAGCACTGTTAAATAACTTAATAAATACACCAGCATCTCCTTCCCTCATCTACTACGATCCTTAACACCTCCTCCAAGCAACACCCGCTGTAACTCCGCATGACTTCAATAGCAGTTCACAGCACTGAGCATCTTACAGGCTTGGGCCTTTTAAAGAGCTTAACAAGTTTGCATATATAATGGAGTTAGTGAGGAATGTTGTTTCCAAGGAGCACAGAAAGTTATTCCTCAGCCAAGAACTGCTCAGAGCTGTTAATTAATGTTTTCTTCCCTCTAAGGGTCATCTTGCATCTATTTCTATCCATTCACACAATGGAATAAGTAGCTGCAGCTGTAGTGAATGCCTAGGAGCACAAGGTGTTTTCTCCACCCGTGAGAGGTGGAGAAAAGACCCTATGAGGATTTAGGAATGGAAAGGGCACATCCAGCAGCATTGAAAAAACTACATACTGCTTTTCTACATAAGTGTACACACCGGTGCAAATTATAGCTGCATAAAAACCACACTTTTATTGCTATCTAAGATCAAATAGTCATGAAAAAGTGGATGATTAAACCATGTGCATCTTCAGAAGTGATTCCATCTCAGGGAATGCAGCACAGTAACAGAATACCATGCCCACAAAATTATCAGACATGGTGGGCTAGTGGTCAGGGCTTTTTTTGTGTGTTTTGTTTTTGAGAAAGGAGTGACAGAAGAGGCAAAAGAGAAGCAGGATCCTGTAACAGACTTTGGGGAAGATTAGAGGGAAAGGACAACAGTCTAGGCAGAACAGAAGAACTATTTCGTGTGATGCTTTGCCAAGTCTGCGTTAAATAACAAAACAAGGTTCTAAAAGAATTTGTTAAAATGGGAACAAGTCCCTCCTGGTCTAATGAAAGATAAGGCTACGTAAAGCACTGCTAATCTATTTGAACACCAGTTTCTGCTACCTGAGTTCAAGCTATAAATCTGGTCTGTTGGAAGCCTGCTCAGTCAGGACCTGCCTCTCCACCACCAGCCACCCCACAGCAGCCTTGAAGTGCTGTAAGTTCAGCCCAGCAATTTTCAAATCTTTTTGGAGGACCAACACTTTCAAAGCCACAAATGATTATCTGCAGCAGTTTCAATCTCCCAAACCACAAGTGACTAGCTAGCTAGAGAAATCAAGGTATACCTTATTAATTCGAAGATCACATTTTCCAGGAGACCTCTTAATGTCTTCTTATCCCACTCAAACAATGTAAGCAGTTAGAAACATTCCTTTACTGAAAATCTCCTCTGCCCTCTAAGCTATCCAGCCATACCCACCTCCTGATTCAGGTATTTATGTTCTTATATGGCACCTCTTCTCAGTGCAATAGATAAGCACACAGGCTCTGTCCCTAGAGAATGCATCCTCTTCTTTAAGCCAAGACACAATGCAGCGAGATGGGAAAGACTAACTGGGAACATGGCAGTGGAGTTACATGGTTATGAGGTGGTGTAAGGTGCTTCAGTAAGTAGATGCATGGGAAGGTTGCCAAACAATTTGGAGAAAGATGCTACTTTACACAACATATTGCAAGACACTAGATTCAAAAGATGACTGTCAAAACACGGATTAAATACATCTTCAGAGTAGCACCTAAGGAAGGATTTCTGCATGCAACTGCTTTCCATGATCTTCAACATATGGTTATTGACAGTAAGATTGTTTTGCTCCCTTCTTATAGTGCACATTTCTGATTATGTTTGTCCTCCCTTCTCTCCTAGACCAGAATTTTCCATGGAAAAAGCCATGAAAAAACAATCTTGCAACTAGAAAGTGTTACGTGCTTAAAGCAGCACCTCCCTCCTCTCCTATGAGCATCCCCAGACAGCTTGTATTTATCTCAATCACCCGTGTACACATGCAGCTCAAATCAAGGCTGCGAGGAACTTGGCAGCATTTGTCTTCACAGGCTTGCCACTCCCAGAATTTTCTTGCTTTCTGACCTGAACTACAACGCAGAAGCAGCAGCCAGAAATGCCTAGTTTTGTTTGACTTGAGTCAAAACGACATGGAAAAACCACCCCACAAATTTGTATGGTTAAGGTGGAAACTGAACTAGCCACTTAATTTCTCAGAGCTTGACTGAAGCACAGATCCCATAAAAACAGTTTGGAGAAACAGGGATTTTCTTTTCCTAGGCCAAGTTTCAGGTTAGGATTGGAGACCAAACTGATGCTTATATTCACTCCCCCATACGCAGTTCCTTTCAAGTACAAGGAGAAACAAAAACACCCAGTACTACCACATTTAAGTAAGTTTACCAGAATTGGGGTCTTTGTTGTTTATAGCCCATGCATTAAAACTACTTTTTTTTTTTTTTTTAAAAAGAGGATCTTATTTTCTACCATCTAAGGAAGAAGATAATTATAGGATTTCAGTTTTAATACTTGTAAGTTTCCAGTGCTGTTTGCACGACCTTCAAGACTCCAGCTACCTTAGAAATGCAAAAAGAAAAAAATAAAATTGTGGTCAGCATTTTACAGAACTGCTGCTATCACAGGTCACTAATGGCTCTTAAAAACCTTCCAAAAGAGCAGAGATGCTGGGAAAACACTTAAAAATAACAAACCTGGCCCCAAAATAAAAATACTTGATTGAGATTAAAACAATGCAGAGGTTTCAACGTCTGTTATTTGTACACAAAAGTCCAGGGAATTATAAACTGAGCTAGGAAGGGAATATGACAGGACAAAGAGAGGCATAAACCAAACAGCTCCTATCCTAAACTGTCCATATATAAAAAGAGAGAAAGTACTTTAAGGCAGAAATGTGTGTTTGTGAATTTTGGCTACATCTGTTGCTGTGTGCTGCAACATACAGACAGTTGGGGATCTGCCATCACAAATAAAATGAACAGTTTGCCAACAGCATACCAAACATTAGTGGTCTCTAACATAACTACAGGTTTTGCTCACAATAGTGTTGCCAAATGACAGCAGGGTTTTTGTTCAACTGCTTGCTTCACTTTCTCACTGTGAAACAACTGTTTGTCTAGCTATTTGAAACTGTGCATCGACAAACATGTTTTGTTATACGCATACAGTGAAACCACAAGTTTTCAGTCATTAGTATTCAGCTCCAGAGCCTTTAATCACACAACCATTTATCAAAATGGTTACTGTGTGAACAGTAGAAAGAAAAACCTATAGTGTCTCACAACATAGACTAACCAA
This sequence comes from Chauna torquata, assembly GCA_013399475.1. Lineage (NCBI taxonomy): Eukaryota > Metazoa > Chordata > Aves > Anseriformes > Anhimidae > Chauna > Chauna torquata. Next base: position 46,049 of record VXAL01010512.1, on the reverse strand, counting down.
CCAAAAACTGGAGAAGAGATTTCCATGGCAATACTCAAAGTACTTTGAAAAGGAAGTTTGAAATCTAGCAGCTCTTCAAATTTGTTGGCTTCTTTTGATTATCATTTTACAAGCAGTAAGCTCTTAGTTGAAGCACAGTCTTTTTTGTTTCAGTGTCATCAACCTGTACAGGATTGGTTACAAAAACTCGTCGGTGATGAAAGGTAAAAAATGGCTGGAGCTCCTGTTAGCGTAAGAAGAACAAAATACCACCCTCACCTGCCCATGACTATATCAAAGTTCAAGTGAAAGCACTAGAACTTCTCCAGTAAAACACACAAAGCAAAAAGATAGGTGTCTTCTTTAGTCAGCTAAATCATGTTAAAACGCCACTGGCATAAGAGCACATTATGGACAAAGCGTCTTCTAGTGGCAACAGAGCAAAAGATCGGCATCCATGTGCAGCATCAAGTCACAAATTCTAAGCAATCTCCTGAAAACTGTTATCAAAGGAAACTAAAGGCCAGCTCAGCACCAATGCAGGCAAGGTTTATTAGTCCACATAAAAAAAAAAGGAAGAATTATGCAAGAAGAGATATTAGTGTCTTGCCTTTGTCGGTCTAACAGAGTTGAAAGTAAAATCTTTACCATAAAGCAGTGTAAGAAAATCCAAGCAACAATTCTTTCCAGTTACACTGCTCAGACTAGTCAGTTGTCCAAAAAACAACAACAACAACAACCAAAAACAAAAAGAAGGCAAGCAGCAACACCACCAAAGCCCCTCTCATGAAACTCAGCTGTAGGAGACATCCATTCAGAATTAGTAGAAAGTCTTCGCATGTGTTATAGTAACTCCCTCCACCACCCCCAACAAAAACACAACCGCCTGTCATACACACACGCGTCAGTAGGTGAGCTAACCTCTGCTTATGAACCAAACTTTGCTGTCCTTGAAATAAAACAGTGACTGGAGCAGTAAAGGACCAATAACTGGAAGTTAGAAGAAAAAACTTTGAGAGGATGAAAAAAATAGCAGGAAAGAAGTGACTACCATTTGCTAGTTACTTCACTGCTCAAAGACTAACTTCTTTTTCTCTTTGTTTTTGTTGTTAGACTATACACCCTGAGGGTCATTCTCATCTCCCTCTGTGTATCTCTTCTGGACATTCCAACCTCACTAAAATGACAATGCTTGTCCGCACTGGAGGTGTGCTGTATTCACGTGTGCCTGCGACAGAGCTGTCAAACCTCAAGCAGTCCATTTGTGTTCTTTCAGAGAAACAGCAGCAACTTACATACTGCTGCTGAGGGACCTCCTAACTTGGCTACCTCTTTATGAAGGAAAGTAAATCAATGGCTCATGACTTCTACTTACAGAAAGCAGCACCACATTGTTGCTTGGCTCATCACATCCCAAGAGGGACAGTAATTATCGGGACTCTCTGGCAGCCCAGGCAGTACACTGCAGTGAGCCAGCCACAGCCACCCTCCGTTTGTCCATAGTGTTTGTTGCTCTCCAGCGGGGCTGGAGATGACATCTCAGCAAGCTGACAGGCAGCCTTGAAGAAGAAAAACCCTTTTAGAAAAGAAAAACTCTTCCTTTTAATATACTTTTTCAGGAGACCTTTCCTTTTCTCATTTCAGTATCTCAACGATAGATTTGTGAATCTCTACCACAAAATTTGATGTTTGGTAGCATTTAAAAGAAAAATAAAAAGGTCACCATTATTTCCTATATGTACCAAACTATTTTCTATCTGATAATTAAATACAATTTCTCATTCTAGAAGTAGTGAAGTTCAGTTTCAATAGAAAATAACTGATGACTCCCCATAAAGTTATTACTCCCCATGATGTAGTGTTTTGCTTATCCATTCAATACTGTACATCTCCAGGAACAAGTCACCTCTTACCATGTTACTGTAAGCCATTCAATAAAGCTTCATTTGTCCAGAAGGCAGGCAGACTTAACAGCTGTTAAATAAAGGCAGTTCTAAAGATTGTACTACCTGATGGGTAGTTGATTAAAACCACAAATGAGTTCATTTGGAAAGGGAAGTGTTTATATGGCAACATACACGTGTTTGTACAAGAAATTACAGATCAGTTATTTCATGGTGACCATCTTAAACTTTGTGTGTAAATTCATGTATGAATTCAGCAAATCTACACAAGCACAATACACAGATTTGCACTTTGCTAATACAAGCACTGTGTCAGCACCCTGCAACATTACTGACAGCAGAATAAGAGGCCAAACTGGCCATGGCAGAGGCCAGAGGTAGGAAGGCAGTTTCTGCATGTCTCCTCCTGCATGTGAAGTTACATCCCACAGCCTGGAGGTGACCCTAGAAGTTATCATGCCACAAATGACACCTCTCCACACATAGTACTACTCAAGCCTGTCACATGGCCCCTTTGAATGAGATTGGGGGGGCGGGGGGGAGAGCATGAGTCTGACATCAAATGAACACACGGGGTCCAGCCACTCCTTTCAGAACTGTGCTGACCCATGAAAAGTTAGATTCGACATTTGAGGTATTTTATCAGCACCTTTCAGGAGTGGACTTTCCTAGAAGCGGCTTCATACCCTAGTTTACTTCAGCAGAACGCATCTCCCAGAAAGGACTAATATACTAATATGGACTACTTGTTACACTTTTGCAAGTCCCTAAGTATTTTCTTACTGAGGTGTGCTGCTCCTAACAAGTGTCTAAAGCCTCCTCAATCAGACAGCGGAACGCACACACAAAGGTCTGGTTGCTCCTTCACTAGGATTTAATGATTCTGAAAAGATGTGAACTGTAACTAGGCCTGGGGAAAAAAGTTTCCAGTGCTAGACTACTCATATAATCAGCTCACAGCCAGAAATCTACACACCTGACTTTGCTGTTGCATTACGAAGCACCTTCCCCAGGCATTGGTAAAAGACAGTGAAATGGAAATGCAAACTGGAGAAGCCATTTCCAGAACACACTCTCCGTAGCTCTCTTCCACTTGTAGCTAAGCCAACCTTCTATCTAGAGGAAAGACCTTTGTGATTTTTTTCCTGCCTTATTATTAGGTTGGAAACAATAGCCTTTTTGTTCCATGGCAAGAATACAGGAGCCAAAGCTCAGCGCACAATTGTGTGATCATCGCGCAGCCCTGTGTCCCAACCTTTCCGAAACTCTGCAGGCACAAAGCTAACCAGCTGACTAGTAAGAAGATAAAGGAGGGTCCAAGGGAAACAATGAACAAAATTGTCACTTTGAACAATGCAGAAGGCCACTTCAGTATTCCCACATTCTCTTGCCAATTTTTCTTTCCTTGTGCGATTTCCTCTATCAAATAACAGCTGTCAGTTTTGACTGCTTAAATGATTAATTATTCTGACTGCAAATATTCTTAGCAGAAACGAGAACACTGACCTAAAGCTGATACGTTTGACCCATCCATTTTCAATATTTATCATAACTTTATGTCCTTGAATATGAAGGAGGCCCTGAGACACTGAGTAGTTTACTCCCTAAGTTCCAAAACCCAGATCCTGCTCTGGGTTTTGGACCTACCTGCTCCGAGGTAGGTCCAGCTTACAATGGCCAGTGTCCAGATCACCTAGTCTCTGCAAAGGATACCCACATAACAAAATTACTTTACAAGCCAAGGCAGAAGTATCATTCCAGAGACAGAGAGACTTTTCTAGAAGTGTTTTTGGCTGACTAGGATCTAATGAGAGCCTTCTGGGTGTGCAGCAGCAGTTACTGTGCAGATTTTCAGCTGGTTGATGGCTGTGTCTGCTCTCTGCAGCACTTCAGGAACTGATGGTATCAAAGGCCTTCAGTTAGCTGCTTCACCCAGCAGTACTACCAGATACAATAATAGGCTGTGCCTGTATTTTGTGTTCTCAGTAGGTCAGAGTCCCTCAAGCAGGTATGAATTTACATTGTTTATTCATAAGTGCAAATTGTCCCACCTTGGGGAAAGAAAAAAAATATCAAGGAAGAACTAGATGGTCTCCACCTTAGAGAATTTTTCACTTCTGCAACTGTGCTGCAACTAACAGACCAAATGTGGTGGCAGGGCTGCAAAGTGCTGCTAGAAGTCCTTCGCATTCACTTAGCAAAAGTAAACTACACACTGAGCTTAGTGGTGAAGTTCACCACAATTATAAGCCTCTGCTGAAAAGCACATCTGTTACTTCTAGGTGAAGGGATGCTTACTTCAGGCATGATCTGTTTTGTGCATGGTGACCAATTAGTTTAAGCACCTTATGCTCAGCAAAGCCACACAGATTAAATAGCCGGTAACAACTCCAAATATTCTATGAAAACAGAATCACAGAACCACAGAACAGTTGAGGTTGGAAGGGGACCTCTAGAGATATCTCGTCCAACCTCCCTGCTCAAGCAGGGTCCTGTACAGCACATTACCCAGGATTGTGTCCAGACAGCTTTTGAATATCTCCAGGGAAGAAGACTCTATAACCACTCTGGGCAACCTGTTCCAGTGCTCAGTCATCCTCACAGTAAAGAAGTTTTTCCCTCATATTCAGATAGAACTTCCTGTGTTGCAGTTTGTGCCTGTTGCTTCTTGTCCTATTAGTAGCCACCACTGAGAAGAGTCTGGCCCCATGCTCTTGACACTCTCCCTTCAGAAACTTAGACACATCGACCAGATCCCACAAGCTTTCTCTTCTCCAGGCTGAACGAGCCCAGCTCCTTCAACCTTTCCTCATATGAGAGATGTTCCAGTCCCTTAATCATTTTAGAAGCCCTTCGCTGGATTCTCTCCAGGAGCTCCATGTCTCTCTTGTACTGGGGAGCCCAGAACTGGACACAGTACTCCAGATGTGGCCTCACCGTGGCTGAGTAGAGGTGGAGAGTAACCTCTCTCGACCTGCTGGCAACGCTCTTCCTAATGCAGCCCAGGATACCAGTGGCCTTCTTGGCCACAAGGACACATTGCTGGCTCATGGTCA
>VXAL01010512.1:10700-40725 GCA_013399475.1 Chauna torquata | reverse complement strand
GGAAGAGAGGGGGGGGCAAAAAGAGGGGGCAGGGAAGAACAGACTAGTTTCTTCACATCTGACTTCTTTCCATTGTAGTACTCCCAAACTACAAGACCCTTGTGGAACATTTACCTCTTGTATTGTTGATGTTCAGCTACTAAATAATACCTCATTTGAAATGCGCAACTGATCTGGTACACAAATCACATACCAGTGGCATGCAGGCATCTTAAGAACAGGGATGCTTTATGACAGCTTTAAAGGCAGAAATCTCCCTCAAAGCAGTGAGGTAAAAATAAACAGTCTATTTGGGAGGAGCCCCTCCACTTGCTTCACACCATAAGTACGTGACAGATGTTCTGCTATGCAGTTAGTTGACTATAAATACCCTTGACCTGCATAGCAAAACCAAATTGAAATAACTGAATATTAAAAAAAATTGTTAAAGAAAAATATTTCATAACATTTATTGCATAATACTGTATACCAATACATTTTACATTACGATAATAGATACTATATTATAATTTTATATCAACATGATAATTATGGAAGTTACAAAATACTTTTGATTTTCAAATGTAACATCCATTTATTTTCTAGGCAACACAGATAAGGAATTCACAGCACTATAGTAGACATTAGCTACTGCACCTTAGACATCAGCTGTAGGATGTAGGTGAAAAACAAAAGAAAGCATTTTAAAACTACATGCAATATGGTCAGTCCAAGGAGAATTTCAGGTGAATAGTGTCCAAACATGACACAGCTTTTAAAATAGTGTAAAGTTATCTTACAGTAAAATTATATTTTAAAAATTATTTAGTATTTCAACAGAGATTAAAGCAAGCTTTGATTGCCCAAAATAATGGAAGCTTAAAGAAGGAAAAAAGCATTTAAAAAAAAAACAGGAATTAACACACCTAGGTTTTCAGACCACGCATTTCACATGGAGCGCTGTCTTGCTCAGAGTCACCATGCTAGCATGTACAAGATCTGGTAGATAAAGGCAGGAAGCAGCAAGAGTTGCCAGAAGGAAATCTACAACCAAATGGCAGGATCTTTGGAGAAGCTGTGCTAATCATTAAGAAAACTACATGCAATGGAAGTTTAACTGTGGATATTTTTGTTTCCCCTCCTCGACTTCGCCATATGAAGTAAAAATTGTTTGGGGAAACACCCTATCACTTGCATTACACAACACCTTCCAGAACAGGGCCCCCAGTATGTCTGCTGCTTTCAGATTCTGTGAAAATAAGTGCTGCAGTAAGAAACAGATGAAAGAAAGCACTTCCTTATATAATTTAAAGATAACTTGGCAAAACAGTTACTTGTTCCTTACACAGTATGTTCCCTTTAATGACAGAGGACAAAACATATGAAGTGGAGCAATGGTTATAGGGATCCTATTCATCTCACTGGAAAATGAACTCAAAACACTGGAACATCCTTATTCTCAAATAATAAAGTGCCTTTTTCCTTAGAATGATGATTTTTTGTAATGCAGTCCCCGGCACAAGGAGTAACTGGAGAGCAAACAGCATCTTTACAAACATTAGATGCAGTAAGATGTCCTACGAAACATCTGCATAGCTTCCCCTATCAGCCCACTCGGAATGAATTAATATTGCAGCTTGAATTTACACAGACTAATCTTATGAAGTTCAGTTATAGTTTGCACACCTGAATCCTATATGTAAAATAAAAGCAGTTCTCAAATTCAAAGAATACGACCAGATGCCTGCTGGTTCTCAGCCCCTCAACTATTTGTGGTCATGAAAATCACGACAGCTATTGTTTTATTGTAAGATCATCCTATTTGAAGTCCAGAGTGCAAAAATATGCTGGGAACACTCCCTCTGGTTTAATTTCAAATGACTCCAATATTTATGCTGCTATATTTTACATAAGCAAGTGTTTTACCAGTAGGCCCCACGGCTCAGCAGCTGCTTCTTGACCTCAGGTAACGTTTTCTTGGTTCCGTTTTGCATGGGCATCATCTCACTCTTGCATGGTTGCATGAACTCCACAGTGCAGTAAATAAAATCCCCTTTCCTTAAAAGACAGCAGACATATAGGGAATATTTGATCTCATGGGATTGTACACTACACACCACTAAGATGTGCTGTTTACATCATTCACATATTAGTGGCCCTGGTAAGTTTTTGCTTATTGTGACAGAACAGCATGCCGAATTTTCTCCAATTCTGTCAGGTAATCATTACCTCCACAGAGCATATCAAATGGCAGCTTTGTGAAGACAGAGCACAATGAAGGGATCATGAGGACAGAAGCTGTAGATAAAAAAAACACATTTGCTGGCTGGTGCATTTTTCCCAATTACTTCAAGAAGACAGAGAATTGATTATTTTGGGATGAAGTACTAATGACACTGGCACAAGGAAGTCTACCGGAAATAAGTATGCTAGTCATAACAACTTATATATCACAACAGCTGAAGGTGAGAGGATGACTTCATTACCTAAGGAAAACAAGCTCATTGTCTTTCACTCCTTGGTAGTGAAACTAGAGCTAGCAGTACCTTGCTCGCATGGACACTGGTGACAAGAAAGTTTAATAAAAAGAAACTTTTTCCTCACCTCTTCATTCTACTAAATTTTAACCCTACCATACAAGCGTAGCCTGATCCCCACCATCAAAGTATCTATACAGATGGGCACAAGCTACTGGAAATGGCTGCAAGCACAGCTAAGGCACATCATCACTGGAAGCTCTACAGCTGAAGCGTTCAAAAAGGGAAACGGAAGAAAATGCAAGAACTCAGTATATATGTCAGGAAGGCACTGCAAACCAGTACAAAGCTAAGCAAAGCTCTTCTACTGCTCTTCTAGAAATGTAAGTGACAGGAAGCAGCAGAAGGTCACACGAATTGAACGCTGGGTCTAAGGATGCCAGTTTGCAGAGTCCTTCACACTACACAGGTGTCAGAGACTTATTTTAAGTTAGTATTTTAGCAAAGTCTAAACACACTATGTAATTGTATATGATGATAATGGAAGCCACAGTCTTTGTACAAGGATTATTAAGTCAGTCTAACTGCTGCCTGCTACAGAAAAAGATTAAATTCCTGGAAGTGTGATGACTTCCTAAATCCTACTGTACAGTCAAATGTCAGCCACTTGAAAAAGCTAGCTAGGCTTCCTGATTGCACTGTAACTTCATATTTCATGATCACATGCACGGATGACAAGAAGTTTTACTAAAAACCAAGAGCTGAATGGTAAGGGAGAAGACAGATGAAATAACTGAAGTATGTGAAACCTGATCTTTCACTTTGGGGTCTTCTCCCCATCTGACTACCTCTGGGTTACAAACAGTAGCCATTTTATTAGGCTACTCTGCTAGATATGTGCTGCAAAGTATTTGTAGTACTTGTGATATTAGCTTGTGCTGATACCATGGGATATGCAGTCATCCTCAAAATAGTATAAAGTAATTCTAACAATTCATGACATACATTTAATTGTACTATCAAATTGCAAGGGGTTTCTCCCAGGCTCATCAGCCTGAGATTTAGTGGTCCGACTGTTCTGCACCGGATCCCTCAGCACACCAGCTGTAGCAGTTCCACTGCAGCCTAATAGACAAAGCAATAGAAGAGAGTTGGCAGGCAAAAACAAAAATGTGATTTTACGGGCTAGCATATACCCACAAAACCAGTGGTGGAACACAAGCCCAATCAATATAGGACCATGGGGACCCCTGTTTATGTAACGTGAAGCCAGAACACATTAAACTCTCAAGTTCTTTCCAGTGTTAGAGGTTTGCAGCATGCGTTGTACAGACCTTGGAACGATATCCGATTTACTTTGCCAGCAAAAACATTACAGATGGAACTGTCAAGTCTTCTTGTTTAGTGGCGCCTGCTTTTCTAACACGTGACTTTTTTTAAATAACAACCGTCACTCATCAAATAAGCTCAATGTCTTTTCCAGCACCTGCAAAAAAGTTTTGAGGACAAAGAATGGACTTCAAAAACTGACAATCTACAAACTTCCCTTCAAAAAGCCATTCTAGACTGTTTTAAACTTCATGCTTTTCACTATTACAGTTCTGATTTTATTGTTGTTGTATATGACTGTATCTGCAATTACTTACAACACATTTCACTATTGCTCCATTTTTCCACAGTAAGCAAACAATGGGCACGTGCCAGATGATGTGATCATCCTAGAGATAAGTCAGGTGTGTATATGGTATAAATATGGCTGCAAGAAGCTTAAGTCTCCTGTCCTAGAAATCCCGTTCATAATTTACTCATACTGCTCAGGATTCAGAGAAGGCTTACCGGTATTCTCAGTCCTGTCAACGGGAGTAGAGGAAAACCATCACAAACAGCATTTGAAAGCCAGCCTTGGAAGCAGGACGTCATGAAATTTCACTGGGATCAAATCCTAATTCCAGATGCTGAAAATGAGTTCAAAGTTTGAACTCAGAGTCTGGCTCCTGCTGCTTTCCTCACTTGTCCTTCATGCTACACCTAACCTGGGCTTCACTTAGAACTGAAGACTAAACTATCATTAGTGCAAGGTAATACATAAAGCAATATTTTGTTTAAATATTATTAAAAATGTACCTATTTCATAATAAAAGAATACTCATTGCATAACAAAGAACCCATAAAAGAACACTGCAACCATACAAGCAGAGAAAGAGTTAATGAGTAAAATACAATAAAGTTTTTTGGGGCCTCCCAGAATCGCGTGGGAAGTTTGCAGAAAATCACTGCTACCAAATAAAATCATCCAACAATTAGTTTTAGAGTATAAACTCTGTTTAAAAAACAAAACAAAACAAAACAACAACAAAACAAAACAAATAAAACACCAGCAGAGCTGTAGTTAATCAGAATACCAGGAAGGCAAAAAGCAAACTTGGAAGACTAACACTGGCACAACCCTTGCTGATAAAAAGCAAGATGCAGGAAGCAGGCAGCTCACGCAATATGGCTTAAGCAGTACATGTACAAAGATCTACAAGCAGAAAAACGAGTACTTGGTATGAAGAATACACATCACACAAACAGAACAGTAGCATTTATAGAAAGTTCTATTCATAACAGGTACTTTGCTTTTTTATGATTTAATTGCTTGTTTCTTGTGGCAGACTTGTGTTTTTACAAGCTTTAACTGGTTGAACTACAAGAACCTATGTCACGCTTTCACTACAGGTGCAGCATCGAGACCTGAAACTACATTTTTCTTGTAAACTTACTTTACAAGTACTTGAAGAGTACCACAAATAAGCTGAGTACACGGAAATTCCTTTAAAAATTCCTTTTCTAATGCCAAGCTACATTGATTGCCCATATTAAATGTATGGATATTAAAAAATAAAAATCTTTTGTTAAAGGTGGAGTTGCTTGCTTAGGCTGGTAGGACTTCAGTCTCTGTCCAGCCTTGACTTTGATGCATCAGGAAAATCATGACCAATTGCCAAAAACACATTTGGTATTAGCCATGGTTATTGCTGGAAACAGCTAAAACAAACTTTATACCATCAACTTCTCTCCGACGGAGTAGCATTTAGCAAAGTTCACCTGAAATGTGATCAACAAACAGAGCTTTAAATACACGTATTCTAACTCTGGCATTGAAAGAAAACTGCAGCAACATGTCTCTGTAATAGAGATAACCATTTAATAGGAAGCAACTGTTGACAGTGGTCCATTAGATGCTTACATCTAATTAACTGCACACACCAGTCAACACTTCACTGAAGTGCTCAATATTAATCAGAGCTGCTGGCTAATAAGAGGCCTATATGCATGCACATCCACATTTATATAAACATGTGGTGCTAAAACATGATACTGTCAGTATCCTTTAAGAGAAGGTTTTAAGTCTGTCAATTTACTCCATGTTTCTTGCAGATGTTTTTGAGTGTTTTTTTTTTTTTTTAAAGGGGGCTTTGGGTTTGTTTTTTTTTTTTAGGGAGTGGTTATTTGCTTTTTTTTTTTTCCCAAGACTGTTCATCCCATCAAAATAACGTTGAGAAACTCTGTTCTGTGGAAAATCTGTATGAAGACCTAAACAGAAAAATATCCATCTTTTCTACAGCAAAAAGGTAGTAAGACCTTAATCACAAACTGCCTATTATTCAACACAAATGAAGATTGGAGACAGCAAAACAAAGCACTTGCTTTCCTGTAATGCTACACTGAGAAAGCTCGCAGATTATCCTTGCTTCTCATGACACTAAACTTAACATGTATCTAGTTGGCAGAAGATAGTCACAGGAGATTCCTACAAGATTTCCATTTCAATTAACTGAATTTCAAACGTTAAGCTATACTCCTTTTACTTTGTGTAATGAAAGCAGCTGGAAAGTTTCAGTAACCCACAAAGCACTTCCTGAAGGTCCAAAACACTGCACCTTCATCAGTTATCATGTATCCGTCAGGTCTAAAATATCAATGAACGCGGCAGTTTGACAGCGTGGCCAAATGAGCAACAATAGGTCTAAGGCAGCACTGTGGCAGATGGTCTACAGCGAGCATCCTAACTATGCCTCACGATGCCGTTGGAGGGTGACGCTCTTGGGCAACCTAGTGTCCATTTTGCTGTAAGGAAGCAAACACAGGACTAAGTCCCTTTTCCCACTGAGAATTCTGCATTCTTCTCCCCACTCTATCTTACACCAGGAACCACCCTGATTCTCCGCCAGCTGAGCAAAACAAATTGCAAATAGATTATCTTTAACATATACTAAGTCAGCAACAGTGTTGAGAGCCATAAAACCACTGCCTGCCTCCCTCCCTCCTCAAGGCCCTTCTCCCTCGTGAGCCTCAGAAATCCCTGAACAGTCAGAGACAACTTTTAAAAAGCGTTAAAGGTTTTTAAAAACATTGCCCAAATCATCTCATTGCCATGAAAGCTTAGATGTAGGAAAGGGAAAGCATGCAAGAACATACAAGTTGGTTCAGACACTCCAACATACAGGTCATGAAGCTACTCCTTGCCCATCTAAGTGTGCTGCCATACTCAGCCACCAACCTGCATGCTTTAAGTGCTATGCCTCTGTCACTGAGCAGGCACCCAGACAGCACAGAGAGAGAATGAAAATCACACACTCTTCCAACCTGATCATATAATGCTTCATTAAAAGGTAGACAACAAGGCTTGTGAGATCAGTTGGTAGCACCTACACTGGCTGTTTGGGCTAGAAACCTCGTGTCAGCTACTCCCAAATCCATTTCCACAGGAATGATGATGTATTGCTACACCAACTTTTGGCAATAAAGCTGTGCACTGATAAAAGAAGCAGAAGAGGAAGGAAAGCTACTGGACTACCTCAGTCTAATCCCTCAGCTGCACAAGATGCAGCAGATGCAGAGTAAATGGGAATATACCTGAAGCTGCTGCTGCCTACACAGGAGGCTGGAAGACTGCTAGCCTAGAGGCCTGGAGTGTCCATCCTGGTTATCCTGCTGAGGATCTAAGCAGGAATCAACCACAAATATTAGCTGGCTTCTGCAACTGCCTTCCCTAAAGGCGGCAGAACTTCTAGCATGTTCCTGTGCCAAAGGATCCTCTCTGAAAAAACTGGGGGTTTGAGGATGGACTTTAAGGTTGGTTTGTTTTGGTTTAGTTTTGGTTTGTTTTTTTTTGTTAGCTTTGAGTCTTGGAAGGCAGAACTACACTCAGGAAGTAAAGCAAGGAGTCTTCTGGACAGTCTAGATGATACTTAGTAAAGAAAATACTGAAAGAGTGCCATCACTGTGAAAAAGCATGGGAATGGTGTATGCAAGATGTGATCACGGAAGTTCAGATCTCTGTGTACAAGCAGAGCCTAACATCCCATGATAGATTTAAATTTTCATAGTCTTACAATGTGAAAGGCAGGAGCAAAGTTGCACATCTAAATATGGAGATGATCCTTGTGGTAGGGGTAAGTTTTTAAATACACAAACATTAGATTTTGTGCCTACAGGAAAAATACACCTAACACTATCTTTGCTTCATTCCCATTCTCCTTTTCTAGTAGGATTCAATCGCTAACTGCTTCTGCCCAGCTGAAAGACAGGCACATCATCAAATTGTTCACTTACCAAAAACAGATTCCGTAGAACATGATTTATTTTTTTCCTTTATAAATGTTTTGAGATTCACAGGATCACAGGTACCTAGGCTACCCTGTTCTGTGTCAAAGCAAGGATGGGAGAATATCCCTTTCAACTTGGGTACATACATGAGGCATTGGCTAAAGGAAGATACCTCAGTTCTTCTCCCCACCCCTTTTGGTCTCAATGCCTTGGCCACTGCCTGATAAAAAACACACGAAAGAAGCAACGCAACAACAAAAAATTCTCACATTCCAAGCATTAACATCACATATGCTGAGCACCAGACTCAATTATACTTTTAAAATGCATTACAGATGTAGCTCAGACCAAATGGGTGCAAGATGTACAGTCAGGTATGAGTGTACAGATGAGTGTTAGCTGGCAAAAGGCAGGCAACGCTGCCTACATTCTGCCAGCCCAAATCTTCTCCCCTTTTCCCTCCCCCTCCTCCTTTCTCTTTAGGAATTTTGGCAGCTATCTCAATCTCTTCAAATTACTCTAATTAGGTGTTTCTATGGAAACAGACTAGAAGATAGTACCTCTCCATTAAAGAACTATAAAAACTAGAGGTGCACCATGACAAAACAAAAGAGTTCTTATCAACAATGAGAAACTGTACAGCCTTTAACGGTTTAATGGCACAGGGCAAACCAGGACCATACTGACGCTGCCAAGTTACCGTGTAACCAGCCGGGATTCTGCAGGGATGGCTTTTGACTGAAGCAGAGTTTTTGCATTGTTTTCCACAGGAAATCTCTGCAGGCCTCAACTACCTACACTGGTGGCCTGATATACTCCCTGTGAGATCATATTCTCTGTAATACAAGATACAATCCTCTCGCAACTCCTCTGCAACCATTTACTTTGACGGCCAGTGCATTTAGCATCATCTCAGAATGGAGGTTTCTTGCACAGTGTAGCATTCAAACTGGAGGAGCCAAGAATGCCAGACTGTAGGCTATTCCTTAATAAGGTTGCATAGCTTGGTTCTTTGATCAGTATTTGTACTGCATACAAATTTTTTTTTTTTTTAAAAATAAAATTGACCTATGTGGGTTTTGCAAACTGTCAGGAAAGCTTACTACATTCAACCTCTAATTACCTAATGCACCACGGTACAGTCAGTGGGTTACACTGCAGATGATGAGCACAAGACTGCAGTCTTGTAGCTGTGCTAGGTGGCAGGCACTTCCTGACTGCTACAGTAGCACAGCCCCTCTCGTTCCTAACACCTACAGAGAAGAGAGCTGGCTGTCTGCCCTCTGGGGATGGCCACTGAAAAGCTGCAGTATTATGCTGGAAAAAAACGCTTGGTGCCAATACCCCAACAAGGGAGCACCAGATGGGATCCAAAACCAGCGTGCTTCGCACGATGCCTGGGACTTGCCATGGGAAAACATTTACTTTGCCCACTCTGTTAATCACTTACCACTGGAGAGAAGTTAAGACTTAGTTTAGGTATGTCCATTTATTGATACTGAAAAGATACTCTATTCGTTAGAAGAAAAATACATTCCAATAAAGTCAGGTCTTTGGGTCTTAAGCATCCAGCCCACCATTTTAGCCCACGATGAATGGAGTGATGCAGCAACAGGATTTCTGTCACTTCAGATCCTGAATCTGAATTGTGAATCAATTAAAATGCACTTTCTACTAGTGAAGGAATGTCACAGCTGCTTCAGCTGAAAAGCAAGTGCATTTACAACTCCGTTAAATTATAAAATTCCATTACCACGTAGCCCATAACAGGAAGGGACCAGATGAGGAAAACAAACAAACAAATCAGTTCAGAAGTATAGAGCAAAATTAAAAATTAAAAAAGGGGAGCAGGGGGGTGGGGGGAAGAGGTCTAATGCTTCATTACTTTAGTCTATTTTGCTGAATTTTTTAGTGCAAGGCTAGGAACATTCAAGAGCTTTGCCAACCAAAGCTTACTGTAAGACTGGAGTCATAACAGCAACACTAGGCCTCAAAACAGGCCTTTGGCATTCTCGAGCCCTGGTCACAGAGCCTGGTAATGACATCTGGTTTTTTTGTTTGTTCGTTTTTTGCTCTGCTTTTAGAAGATATTGAAGACACTAACATGGTGAAAATTTCTCCCAAACCCCAAGAATGTGATACATGCCTCTAACATCTGTGTTTACTAACTTCTTCTCCCATGCAAATTGTTGACCAACTTTTCCAAAATGTGTCAAAAAAGAAGTCCTGCTATAAATCCAAGGAATTTCTGCCTTTAAACAGTGCCAGCAGCTGCTGCTGACTGAGTTCTGCTCTCAGCTATGTTGAAGCAATTGAATGCTGCAACTTCACCAGAGTAACAAAGCAGAATATGTCACTATTTCTTCAGGGTCAGTGAAGAAGAATTACACTTATATTACATGCAAGATAGTAAATTATGGTAAGATAAATAATCCCTACACTATAACTTTTTTTAAAAAGGAACATATTAATTTCCAGCAATCAGCAAGATAAAGACAGAATTTATTAAACAACTCCTGACATTAACAAGCAGTACTTAAGACAAGTCAGGGATTTTTAACCTTGAAATATAGCTCTGAAATCCACTGAAAGTTTTATGCTATTGTAGCAGCAAGGAGTGAAACAATGAAGTAATTTTGTTCAAGTTTGTCAGGTTGGCTTTTGGTTGAAAATCTTGCTAGAAAGCTACACTGAAGACTGCTGTACTTACCAATGTAGTGACTTTTAAACAAATATCATAGTTTCCTAATCTGATCTTGCTGCTGCCAGGGTCTAAAAGCTCAAATCAAGGTCCAAGGCAGACAACAATAGGTCATGAAGGAAATAAAACATTAAATAAAGTGGCCAGCTGCCAAGTGTTGCCCTGGCATCAGGAGTTTATTCTTCACCCTCATCCTACCCCACCTTTTCCAAATAATTCTCTTAAACAGGATAATGTAATTTGACGCATGAATAGTTGATAAACCCCCCCAGAACTACCATACTTTTGAGACAAACTTTCCTCTGAACTGTAAGTGATCACCACCCCCTTTCATTCTCCCCCAGAAATTTCTCCAGTATATTTGGAAATATAGTGACACAGGCATTTGGTAATTCTTCTGTCAATCTACTTAGATGATCACAAGCTTGTCTCAGAAGCGACAGTTACTCCTGTCTTCCTGAGAAATGTAAAAGACAGTAACAATTGCCCAGCCAACACAAAGCATGCTCACCTCTCACGTTACAGAAAGGATTCACCAAATTTCAAGACAGAGAAGACTTTCAAAATTAGGAAAGGCTTCTTTTATTCATCAAGTAAATGCATTATGTATTAAAAGAATTCATTCTCTCTTACAGTGCTACAAAAAGCCCTTATTTTCATCAGTTTCTTGATTAGTCATCCTAATTTCCCCAGTGTACCAGGAACTCAAGTCCTTAACATCTGAAGTTCTTGTCTTCATGCTGCAAGCCGTTTGTTAAGAAAAAGGCTGAAAACAAAACTCCAAATAAGACAGCTAACTATTTGTTTTTAAAAACCCATTGTAATATTCCCTCAGTCAGAGAATACTCTCACACCATGCTCAGGAAAATCAGTAGCAAAAAAGTATGTCTCAAGGACATGTTTCCTAGTTCTCACTAACAAGAGGAAAACCACCTGGTATTTCAATAGAATTAAGAAAAACATCAATTTCCTTTAAGTGGACAGACACAAAAAACGCATGATATTTGCAGAAGAGTAGACTGCTTCCTCAATTGAAATTAACAGCCTGTAAGCTTGCCTTCGAACAAGGCAACATAATTTCATGAAGCCTTGTGCAGCTTCACGCAGATGAGAGAAATAGTAGGAACTTGTACTGCTAAGCACAGACACACAAATTGAAGAGTTACAGGGCTCTCACACAGGCAGTAAGCCAAAGTCATACCTAGATACAACCTGAGCCAGGCTACTACTGATTTACTACAAAGTCAACTGGGTTCACTGTCTAGAAAAAGTGAGTGTTTGCATGCACATCCCAGACAATCTGAGCTATTTCCGATGTAGAAAAACAGTTCCCACACAACCTAACTCCCACTTATGCACAAGTAATTCTTGCTGCCACTGTGCTGGACAGCTGTGGTATGTCATTGCCATTTTCCATCTCAATCCTAGACAGAAAGCAACAGTCATTTTGGTGCACACATTGCTACAGTTATTTTAAAAAGGAGAGAAAAGGAAATTACCTACTCAAAAAATTAATGCTGCATATTACTCAGCAGTGCACTGAAGCAAGGGAGAGGAAATTGAAGAATCGTGTTCTTTCCAACATCCACACAATACATTACTTCTCAAAACATCTCAGTTCCCTCCGTACGCACCTTCTGCTGTACCTGCCCAAAATACTGAGCAAAAGGGGACAGCTTTCAGTTCCAACACTTTGAAGGAGATGCATAACTGCATACAAACTGAACCCTGTTTCCCTGTTTTCATGCTTGGCAGTTGAGCACTTTACATTGTCTTGTGACATCTCTGCTCATCTCCCTGCTTCTTCTGAAAAATCAATGGGGAGCAAGCCACGGAAAGGAGAAAGTTCACTTTGTCCAGGTATGAGCCAACAATAAGCAGCTCTGGATGATGCTAGCTCTGGAGTAGGATTTGAAACTATTTGGCACATCTTTGCAATGTTCCCATACAAGCCATTAACTCTAATATTATATATGTAATATTATTTAATACACAGTTAACATTCTTAAACTTCTTGCAACAGGTAAATGAGATACTTTCAGCAAATATTTCATAAACTAGTAGGGAAAATAAATCAATACATGCAGAGTTTAAACACTCAAGTGTACAGTTTAATAGGGGCCGTTTTCGACTCATTAGGTCTAACAAATCATGACTGCTGCTTTTAAACTGCCATGAAGTTTGACACACCTTCCCCTGTCTAGAGTGCTTGAAGTCATTTGCTTTCAATTCTTGTGCACCGAGCCACATTAAATTTATACAACAGAACTACCAAGTTTACTGTGTTACCTATTATGTTTGTTTCTAAAATGCATCACAACATATTCTGCACTCTCCAACCACTCCACAATTATCATTCAGAGCAGTGACATTATCTAGTAGTCTGACAAAAATTCAGAGAACAAAAATACTCAGGCTTTCTAAAGTTAAAAATAAAATACAACTACCACTGAGGCAATGCACATGAAGAGAACTAAGTATCATGTATTACCAACTTTAAATTTATTTCAGATACATACCTTTGTATTTCTCTTATACTAACTAATATAATTGTTCAGGTATCTAAACTTTAAGTAAGCTAATTCTATTATATGAAATTGTGGTTGAGATGGTGTGAAAAAAAAATCTCACTATGATTGTCCTGTTGGCATATACTCCCTCGAAGTACTTGGATACATCAAACCAAACTCAGCACACCTTGCCCAGAACCATTTTTGTTAGTATGAGTGCAGGCATATCCCTATCCCCTTTCCCCACACTAACACATGTACCTTGTGCTCCTCAAGTTACTATCTAGAAGCACACACCTAAATAACCTTGAATACATGCAAGAAAAATCTACTCACAGTTCTATCCAGCATTTTGTATTTCCTTCTGGAGAAAAGCAGCCTTTGCCCTCCATGACTATATCCAGGATTGGCTTTCACATTTTGACGGTTTCAGAGCAGCAAGTTAAAAATACAAGGTATTGATGGAGTTAACAAGTTGTAATGTAAAACCATCATTACGTACTTGCATCTATAGGACCTCTGTCAATGTCTTTGCTTTAATTATTTCCTTGCATTGCAGCCATTCTGATTCTTTCTTTTCCAGCGAGCCTATTATAGTTTAAGCACCCTGTACGTTTATACTTGTCTTCGTCTAAGCTAAGTGGGCAAACTAGTATTTGTTCACCACAGTGGGGAAAATGAATTAAAAACAAACAAAAAACAACCAACAAGAAAACAAGCATACATAAGCAGGCTGAGGAAAAAACTGTCATTTAAAACTTTCAGTTTCAGTTACATTTCCCTCGTTGGCGACAAAATCTGCACACAAGAGAAGGTAAATGGTTGGGTAGTTATTCCCTCTTGCAGGCGTGACCAGTGGTGCTGGAGCTATCTAGGGCAGGTTGATATGACAGCCGTGTAAGATGCAGCATGGATCAATCTTAGGGTTGTCAGCAGTGAAGCAGCTGGTGAGGCTACAAAGTTCACTCAGCATGGGGCTGCTTGGTGGCTTCTGATAGTATTTTGCTTTAAGAAAAAAAAAATCACCTAGAGACAACACACCATAGCCTTAAATAGGCCACCAATGATCACTAAACTTCATCTAGTTTACCCCATCACAACAAAATTGCCTAGGTTTCACTAGGAATTTGACAGGAGCATTGCTCGTATAGGCACAATTGGCACTGAGGTTTAAGCCTGGATAGGGCTAAACCAGCAGCATCCCTAGACCGAATGGTGTAAGAACAGCCTCAGCTCCGTTTCCGTGCAAATCCAAGTATCAAGCTTGAATATAGTATAAATAATTCATACAGACTGAGGGATTTTCTATTACAGCATTTAACAGAGAAAAATAGCTTACTCACTTAAAACAATTACATTTTTAAAATCTTGCATCTCTTTTTGTGCAGAACACCAACGTTTCAATCCTCTAAGCAACTCTGAATAACTTGTCCTGGTATCTTTTGCAAAAAGTTGTTGTCTAACAATTAGATGGAGTGTGCATGCACGTGTTGTTTCCAAGAGAAAGAAAAATGGCTGGGCAGGGTAAGGATGGAACAGTTTCCTTCATTTCCCCAGAAGGCAGTTAAGAGGTAAGAATACCTTTAAGCATACAGTGCCCCCACCAAATCCAATTTCATACTTGCCTAGTAAGCTACAAGGAAATGTCACAATTCATCTGATGGAACAGCAAACATAAACCAGCACCTGCCACAGTTTAAGCGATTCCTCTAAGCCCTGCATGGACAGGAAATGCCTTTTGTTCACTCCTTATAAGCACTTATTGCTGCAATGTCACTAAAAATGCGACAGTATTTTGGCAACCGGCTGGCTCTGACTGATGCCGTTTAGTCACTCAACTTATATTCATCTTATGCTTCATCTATACTTACATAGAGCGTATCAATTCCTCAGCTTAAGCCAGTTAAATAATTTAAGATTAAAACTCTCAAGGGTCAATACTGAGGTCAATACTGTTTAACGTATTCATGAAGGACTTGGATGATGGGACTGAAAGCACTTTCAGCAAATCTGTGGACAGTGCCAATTCAGGGTGAGCAGTCAACGTGCTAGGGGTAGGACTAGTATTCAGAAGGATCTTGACAGGCTAAAAAAAAAAAAGGCCAACACAAATCCTATCAACTGCAGGTGCAAACAGCAGGTCCTGCACCAGGGATATCACCCATGGCCAGGGCCACAGCTTTGCAGAAGAGGATCTGTGCGGCCCCGTGCACAACCACTTCAACAAGAGTCAGAGGTGCACCCCTACAGCACAGGTGGTTACCCACAGACCATGGTCTTTGAGCCACACTGGAGCTGGCACGGCAGGGAAAACCACTCCTCGCCTCTGGCCAGCTCTCGCCAGAGCCCACCAGGAGGGCTGTGTCCACATGGGGGTTCCCCGTGACAAGGAAGACATGACCAAGCTGCAATGAGAGGCCAGGAGGACCCCCAGATGAGCAGGCAGATGGAGCACAGGGCCTACAAGGACAGACTGACACAGGCTGCTTGGGCCTGTCTGGATTAAACAGGCCAAGGGAGCAGCATTGCGCTCCCTTCAGCCATCTCCGGGGAGGCTCAAGAAAAGATGCAAAGATTCTCTTCAAAGGTGCACAGTGACAGGATGAGATGCAATGGGCACGAGTAGCAAAACACAATTTCAAAAAGAGAAGGAAGTACTTTTTTTCCCCCACCAACTTGAGTGTGGTCAGACATCGGACCAGGTGTGAAATCATCTTTGAAGCAAGCTGATATAGCTGAACCTGCTTTGAGCAGAAAGTAGCACTGCATGATCTGCAGATCACCTGCAACATAAGTTACTACTTTTTTTTGCTAAAATGGTACCTTTTATCAAAACAATAACAAAAAAAGGCATACTTTTTTTTCCCTTTTTTCCACAAAATCATACAACTGCTGTCTTTAGAACTTTGAGCAACCTCGTCCTCTGAAACATCTCTTGTCCTTGGCTTTCATTTCAGAGGACACTAGGAGAGCTGCATTTACGATAGAGTAGCTTCTATAGAATGGATGAAAACAGGTACAAATGCACAACTGTATACCAAAAAATCAGCAAGTACATTTTAAAATTAGAAGCAGGTAGCTTATTTGTTCATAGAAATAATCTGTGAAGAAATGCAAGGCTTACCACTTTGACATCTGAAGGATCAGTTAGAAGTAATGCATCTGAGTACTCCTATCAGCCAACAGATACACACAGGAAAAAAAACCAAAAATGTTTGTTTCTAAGGAAATTAATATTATTTAGCCATAAGTTCAGATCACAGAATCACAGGACTGTTGAGTTTCGAGGTGGCCTCTGGAGTTCATGTAGTCCACCAAGCCCTTGCTCAAACAGGGCCAAACAGAGCAGTCTAATAAGTTTTCTGATATTCTTACAGAAAGGTACCTTTAACAGGATTAGCCTAATTGTTTTGGCAGTAACCTAATGGTTATGAGTTACAGAGGTAAAGTTGTAAGCTTGACATCATATCCACCAAAACTAACAAGTAAACACATTCTCAGCTTAGCAGATCAATAAATGAAAAGAAAGGCCTTTTGAGATGAACTCTAATGAAAGTTAAACACCGCTCTTTAGAGACAGGCAAGAGACATAGATGAATCCAAAGTAGTTACAAGCTGCAATATCATCTTACTTATGACACACAGCATGCTGTCTGTCACAAGTTTCTCAAGGTGCCTGAAAGGGTGAGGCTAGTCTTGAACTCCAGCACTGAAGATCCAGAACTTGCAGTTGGGAGTGCAACAAATCCAGAATGAACTTCACAACTCCAGCTAGTCAAAATTTTTCTGATTAACTCAGTCTTATTGGAAATGAGTAGTTGTTGAGCTCAAAGTATGTTGTTTGAAACATCTGATGTCACGTTTACATCCAGTATACGGCAGGATGGCTGAAAATCCCAGTGAATCTGCACTGGCTCCCAAAACTCTCTGGCCATATGGGTCCCTTAGAAGACAATGTTCCATCCACACTAAAACCAGCAAGTTCCTACAGCCACCCAAGGAAAAGTGAAACGTTATAAGTTGATCTGGAAGGAAAGCACCCAGTTTGAAAAGGAGCAAACAATGGCACATTAAGAACTACTTAAGGACAGCTAATGGAAAAAAGGAGGGCTGGGTCAACACCTGAAGGGCTCGAACTTGAGAAGTTATCCCACATGAGAAGTGCTCTGGAGGGAATGAAGTCTGTAAGAAGGGACCACTGATTTCCTTGAAAAGTGACAGCTACGTATCAACTTAGAATACAGGAGAGTGCCGTTAGAGAATATGAAAACACCAAAGGAAGTACTGATGACATGTCAAGAAGCACAGGGATAAGGCAGAAACTGTGAGAAGTCAATTTAGACCTTGAAAGATTAAGACACCCAGTAAAATGTTCTTCAACTATATTTAAAAAGAAAACACACACACCACAAAAAAGGTAAGGGATGCTATCCAGAAAGAACTACAGATGAAAATAATTTAGGAGCAGCCCAATAAGATAAAACAGCAAGAGAAGAACTGTTTTTACTAAAGGGTATTGCTTGAGAACAAACGGACATATTGGCCCTGAACAATTTTAGGCTTTGAATGAAAGAAATATTCTGGATCCTCAGAGAAATAAAGCTTTGAAATAATCTCCCACAGAAATAGAGGAGAAGAGAAAAAGTACTTTCAAGGACTCAGCAAGTTAATGAAAGGGATTGCATAAGGCAGAGCAGTTGGCCTAAGTGTCCCAAGCAATCCCTTCAAATTCTTTGTTCTCCTCCAGAAAAAGCCAGTAAAACCCTTGCCCACCTTTATTACAATAGTCAGTATGACATAACACAACATAATGATTTGCAAACCTTTTTTTAGCCATATAAGTGTTATTTCATCACTATGTGCAGAAAAAAAAAATCCAGCTGAAGAAGTAATAACCCAGTATCACTGTTAAAGAACAAAAGCCTTAAAGACTTATTCTGCATGCCCTTTCCCCTCCATATATAGTTAATACATCTCCAAAAACGGATCTGTGCGAAAGTAATTCAAAAGGCTGCTAAAATCCCAAATCACTCTACAACGAATGAAACGCTAAGAAGTACTTTTTCCATCCCTAACAACATCAATTCTGAGATATGCTCAGGGCAGTTTTTTTAAAAAAAAAAGTGCCACCACTAGCTCAATTTTACAGAAAAAATGGTTGGAAAAGCTTCAGTAGAAGTACTTTGGTGAGGTGTTCTCTTAAAACAAGTGTCTTTTGGAAGACTGGAATAATGGTCAATCATTTGCCCAATTTTAGGAAGAAGTCAGCACAATGGCTGAGGATTTTCAGAAGTAAATATTTTTTCATTGTGAAATGAATGCTTTCTTTTGCATCAAGTATTAGGAAAAGCAATATTAAAAGTAAAAATAGAAATAAGTTTCAACTGACAGGAAACAATTCAAAATTCTGATAATTGAATGAAAATTTTTTTTTTTTGGAGTAGTCCTATAGCATAAACTATCTTTACAGCAAATTTTGATCCCTATCACGCTCTTTTAACTTTATTTCCTTACTGTATAAAAATGCGACATTTTCTAAACCTGTACTATGCCTCATCTCGATGAGGAAGGCGAAGACAAAAGTTTGCTTTTATAAAAGTTTATTAGATGTATTAGAATGAGATTAGAAACTGAACACAGAGAAGAGTTCTCCCCCAGAATGAACTTGATTCTCAGTCAATTAAATACAGACTTTAATTAGTCAGCTGGATACAGAATTTAGAAAAAAAGCAGAAATTGAGCAAGTCTTTGGGAACATACTATTTCCATTGCAGCAAAATGCTACAGGCATATGCAATCACGATGCAAGCAGGGGCAGGAAGAGCTGGGGCTTGAGATTTACAACATGTATGTAGAGGACTTTTCAGCTGCTAGAGTGTCAAGTGAAAAACGGAACAGTGTAACTTTAGCCTCCATAAATTAAATGCTATTCTAAACTGCAGCTAAATTGTTCACTGCTACCAGTTTAATAGTCCCTGCTTGGTTTCATCTTCAGCTTTCTGTGGCTTACATTCCTTGCTTGGATACGTCAATCTGTATAAACCACAGCAGAAATTGTTAAAACTGTGGTGTCTAGGCAGCTGCGCATATCCAGCCAACAGCAATCAAAAGCATAGATGTGTGTGTGTGTGTACACAGATACAAGCAAGAGAACGCTATATATATAATATATATACATACTTACATTTAAAAAACAACAACATACTCTGCAGGGCCTGTACAGTAGTCAAATTAAGTAAGTTGCTCATCTCTGCTGGAAATATTAAGCATCATTTCAGGGCACACAAGCACCATGGTGAAAACTGGCCTCAGCCCTGGAGTCCTGACAGAGCAGATGGGGCAGAGGCAGGAGCCAGCGTGGGCTTTGGGGGCTTTGGCTTTGCTGGGCAGCCTGGCATGGAGGGCTGCCAGGTGCCACAGCTGAGTGGGGATGACACCACCGAGGCACACAGCTGGTACACAGTCAGCTGGGGAAAGGGCAGGATGAGGACGGAGCTCCTGAGCAGCCAAAATGTATTGTTTCCAGGACCTTGTGCTGCCTTTAAAACACAAGGGTACCAACAGAAGAGCCCCTTTTCCTGCTGCTGAAACAAAGCCACAAGGGAACATAGAGAGAGAGCTTGCCAGAAGCAGTGGTGAGCCTGGAGGCCTGCGCAGGAAGGCAGGCCCCATACAAGCAAGCAGCGTGACCAGACACCAGGAAGGGTGAACAAAGCTGAGAAGGCCAAGCACTAAGTAACAGCATTGCAGTGACTGCTGGGGAAATTCTTGATGCCTCCTCAAAGGCAGTAGGAACATCTCTGCCAGATATTTAACACCTACTAGGCAGTTAGGAAGCCATCAGCCAATTCAACAGTTGTTTTGAAAGTTCATCAAAAGACTGTTCCTTGCACCCCACAAAGCGTCTTTAATGTGCCGCTCCATTGAACGCTTCAGTCAGCCTAGGGTCTGGTATTGGAGTGATGCTTTGTGTCACAACAACTTGCCTGTTTAGTATTCAGTCCTACTGTGTTGTTAATCTGTATTAGCTCCAGGAAGCAGGAAAATGCACAAAGTTTTCAGCTTTGTCAATGTACATGAAACTCTTCCTTACACAACAAAGTCTCTGGAATGAGAAACTGCAGCAGAATAATCATCCTGCAATTAATTAACTTCTTGAACTGGGCCCACCCAACTCCCATTCACATTGCCTCTCCCATCTGAGAAGCGAGACAAATTTCAGAGTTCAAGTGGGTCCCCGTGGAACCCATTTCTGGGCACGCGTAACATAAGAAAGTGACTGTGAACAGTCAGCACAGCTTTACCGAGGATAAATCATGCTCAGTCACTGAAGGCAGTCAGGTGGGCCAGACAACTACCATTTGTAGACAAAGGGAGAAAACAGATGTCATTTACCTATGCCTTTTAATCCTATCCCCTTCAACATTCTTGTAACAAAAAGATGGGACATCATGGTCTGGATGGGTGGACAACCAGATCAGCAAAAAACTGGTTGGATGATTGGGCTCAGAGTGTACTGGTTACCTGGTTGTACCCTACCTAGGATGGTAACAAGCACGAATGGGGTCAGTCCTGGAACCTCTCCCATTTAACATCTTTATCAATGATCTGGAAGAGGTGACAGTGTGCAGCCTCACCAGGTTTGCAGATGACACCAAACGGAACCATCAACACATCTGAGGGCAGGGATGCCATCCTAAAGGACCTAGGCAGATTGGAGAAATGGACCAACAGGAAATTCATGACATTCACCAAGTACAAATGCAAAGTCCTGAACTGAGTGGGATTAACACCATGCAATGGTACAAGGCTGGGGACTGCCTAAGACCCCTCTATTCAGCATTTATGAGGCCACTTCTCCAATACTTGTTCCAGTTTTGGAAGGACAGACATCAAAAAATTGGAGTGAGGTGAACAGAGGGCCCCCAAGATAGTCCAGGTACTGAAGCACTGACCCTATGAGGAGAGGCTGAGGGATAAGAGATTCTTCAGCCTGGAGAAGAGGTGGCTTGGATGATGGGGGTGGGGGGATAGGGGAGAGAGGAGAGGCTTAGACAGCAGCTTCCCAATCTTACAAGGAGGTTGTCGAGAAGATAGAGCCAGGCTCTTCACAGCAGGGCATGGTGCGAGGACAAGGGTCAATGAGCAGAAGTTAAAACAAGGAATCCAGACTCCAAAAGATTTTTTTTTTTTTAAACTAAACAAAACAACCTTGAGGACAGTCAAGCAGTGGAACAGGACCCTCAGAGCTCATGCAGCCACTCTCCTTGGAGGTTTACAAAACTCAGTTGGATAGAGACCTGGCAACCTGGTCTGACATTGCTGACCCTGCTCTGAACAGGCAGTTGGGCAAGATATCTTCTAAAGGCATCCTCCAATCTGAATTATTCTATGATATTGGAGAATACCAATATCAATTCACCAGCGGAGTGAAGTTCAACAAGAGCAAGCACCAGATTCTGCACCTGGGATGGGGCAACCCTGGCTATATGCACAGACTGGGGGACGAAAGGCTGGAGAGCAGCACCGTGGAAAGGGATCCGGGGGTTCTGGGCAACAGCAAGTTGAATATGAGCCAGCAGTGTGCCCTGGCAGACAGGAGGGACAGACATGTCCTGGGGTGCATCAGGTACAGCACTGCTGGCCGGTCGAGGGAAGGGATTGTCCTGCTCTGCTCTGGTGCAGCCTCACCTCGAGCACTGTGGGCAGTTTTGGGTGCCACAGTATAAGGAGGTCATAAAGCTATTAGAGAGCATCCAAAGGAGAGCTACAAATACAGTGAAGGCTCTAGAGGGCAAGACACATGAGGAGCAGCTGAGGTCACTTGTATTGTTCAGTTTAGAGAAGAGGAGACTGAGGTGAGACCTCATGGGGGCCTACATCTTCCTCACGAGGGGAGCAGAGGGGTAGGTGCTGATCTCTGTTCTCTGGTGACAGGACCTGAGGGAATGACACAGAACTATGACAGGGGAGGTTCAGGCTGGGTGTTAGGAAAAGGTTCTTCACCAAGAGGGTGGTCAGGCACTGGAACAGGCTCCCCAGGGCAGTGGTCATGGCACCGAGCCTGCTGGAGTTCAAGAAGCGTTTGGACAATGCTCTCAGACATACGGTCTGATTTTTGGGTGGTCCTGCGTGGAGCCGGACTTGATGATCCTTGTGGGTCCCTTCCAACTCAGGATATCCTGTAATACTATTTGAGTTTTACAGGAAAACATCACTGTAGAGTTAGTTCTGCACCCAAAGATGTGACAGATTTGCTAGCACAGACCTACATTAGCTACGCGTACACAAAGTTTTCCAAAGCAGCCCTTCCCCGAATGGATAACCAATATTCAACCCAACAAAAGAAATACCACCTAAATTTTACAGAAGGATCTAGGACTAAGAAGCTCAAGAGTGCCTCATTGCACGAAATCATTCATACTACTGCCCCATACTAAAATTGTTATAATTATTTCATACCAAAAGAATGAACCATCCCCAGTCATACTGTAGAACAAAAACCAGGACAGAGGCCTGTCACGTCCAACTGACTGGATTCCAACCCTTATGCGGCATTACAAACAGCTCTATCCGAAGGGTTACTATCAGCAGAAATATTAAGAGATCTCTCTCCCCTTCACTTTTATTAATGACAAGGTCAAGTACTTGCAAAGGCCACACCTCACACATGCACTGGACCATCTTCAGTGCTTCTTCATTCTGCCAACTATTGAATATTAAGGTCTCAGTCCCTCAGGACGCTCTCTATAACAAACTTTGTACTACAAGTATTACGACATCTACAAACTAAAGATGCTTATGGAATACGTAAGTACCAAGTCACTTGTACAAGTGACACACTCAAATGACTTGGTAAGTACAAGTCCACACTCTGAAGGTTACCTAGAAACACTTAAGAAGTTGGCCAAATTCACCTGGAAGAGACTAAAAGAGACTGTAGCATTTATTCCAGGTATCATCCCACTGTACTACTACATGCTTTTTTGATTCTTACTGTCTTTATGATAGCATTTGTTGACATACTACGCTATTCTAAAACAAAGTAAAACTAAAATAAGATTGATTTTCATACAATGAAAGTGTTGCCTTTGGGGACAGAATGATGTTTTATTTTTACTAGAAGCAGAGGGAGGGAAGAAGATCCAGATCAAAGACTTCCAAAAGATTCCTAAATCCACAGATTTTCCCCCCATATCACTTGGGATCTTTGACCAACCACTACAGTTTGGAAGCTATCTAGATAAATTACTCACTTTTGGAATATTCCAACTGTCACTGATCTCCCAGAAAGATGCCTGAACAAATTAAAATGCTTTAGCATGAGTCTGATATCTCCAGCCAGAAAACCTCACATTAGCAAGTCAGTTTTATTGCAAGTCTTGAGACACTGCTAATATAAATGCATTTTGTCCCCTGGCTTAGGGTATCAGTATGTCTTAAATTTTGGGAAGGTTTCTACTTACCATACCTGACAATACGAACTCATAGAAATTCAAACAACTAATGCTGCTCCAACATGACAGTTAGCACATACCCATGGGTGGTTCCTAGAACCCCAAAAATATTTTTAGAAATCTGGACTCTGAAAGCCAGTTTCCAGATATTTCTTCTGGAATAAGACCAGAATTGCACTTTTAAGTGCAGGTGTGAATGGCAAAAGACTGTTTTTTGCCACTACTGCATTCAAGCTTAATACTGCAAAGCTGCACTTCTGAAACAACGTTTAGCTATTCTGAAAGGTGACAAGGTACTTTTATTTCAGAGCTGCCTACTCTACACATAAAAACATTCTAACAGCATTACTTCCATCACATGGGAGGGATAGGGAAGCTTTCAATCATTTGCAGATTCAAGTTACTGCATATAGTTAAACACCTGATTTATGGGTACAGGCACTATTTGCCTCTGCACATTATGGTAGCAGGACTTCACATTTTGTTTTTTGTGGCTCCAATTTTACTTCAACAAGTCAATTGTGGGTGGAAATAACCAAATAGCATGTAAGATGCCAAGTAGAGGCCTCTGCAAACTTGGCCCACAGTGTACATACTTGTTACAGTCTTCGGTTTGCTATTCTCATTTTAATCCCCTGTGCTTCTAGCATCTGCAAATTGTTTAGCAAATTTAAGTCCTTCATTTATCTGTTTATAATGCAGCCTGCTTTCCTATAATATTTTATCATCAGATTTGTGGAGCTGCTATCTTTCCACATGTTAAATGAAGTTGGATAGTGAACAATACTAATCTTTAAACAATTGCCACCAGGAAGTTGAAGGCATCAGTAAGAGCATACAACTGATTTGAAATATTGCTGCCACAAGTGAGAGGGCAACATGAAATACTAGTAGCATGTTTGAAAGGGCCTTAAATATAGCTCCAACATATCTCTAACCATTTTATTTTACTATATTATCCCTGCAAATTTCTTCCTCATGATGGGCAAATATTAAGTGCTAGGGAAATGCTAACTACACTACAGATTAAAGATTACTTAAATTTATCTTTTTTTTTCCCCCTCCCCAAACACAAAATAGAAAGACATGCATATCTTGTTACGTTCTTGACTAAATTTCATACGACACAAAAATAAGTGCTGGAAAGATACCTTATGCTCATATGATCATTTGGCCTGCACTTCAGTGTAGTATCATTTCAGTGATGTACCACTGTATGGATTTTTTTTTTTTAATGCATTAATATGCACTAGTTTTTCCCTTGTAGAAAGGAACAAAGGATAACACAATACAGCTACAACAGAGACAATGGCATTTTTCTGGAAAACACAATACAAAACTGTTCTTAGAAAACCCCACACAAACACTGAAAAAACAAGACAGTAAAGCTTAGAAGCAGCTTCCCATTGCACCTACAAAAAAAGAAACTACAAAAGGTGTGGCACAGTGAAGCAAAAAGAAAAGTCTTTCCCTTACTTCAGATTTCAAAGAGTTGCACAATTCCAGACAGCTGTTCTGCTTCAAACGAATAGGCTAAGTTTGCCCCAATAATGAAGGATTTTCTATTAACATGTTTTCAGTTAGATACAGGTAATCTGCCACTTCGCACCTATATCTGGATATCACAATGAACCAGGATTACATCCCCCATTATGCAAAAAATCTCTATCAGGAAACAAATTCATATTGTAAGGAAGAAATGCTATGGGTAGCTTTATTGCCATGGCATAGCACTGTTCATCAAGGGTCCTGTCTTGCAAAGAAAATTTCTCTTGCCTCGCAGATCTGATTTCCAGTTCCTAGATGGATTGCAAAAATGAGTCCCATGGAGTTCTGGGTAATTCACTTGGCTCTCACTGTTCTTCCAGTATTTCCAAGACCACAACTGTTCCAAGGCAAGCACAGAAACCCAAGCATACTTACCATTTGATGTACTATGTAAGCAAATAACATGTCTCTCTTCTGGAAAGAGATGCGAGTCTGACAACTGCGTAGGGGAGGTTGGCCTTGCTTCATGCTGCTTAATTTATTTCAGACCTGAACAGCTAAATGACTAAATTGGTCTCAGCAGCTGACCACTATGATTTGATGACCACATATGGCCAAATATTAAGGGAAAAAGAAGGCTTGAGTTAGCAGTGCAGCCAGAGCTTTTAAATGCACAACAGGTGAGAATACAAAGTCATCTGATTACCCAAGACAGTCAGCTGCAGACACAGAAAAACAAGACAGCTGCTTGCAGTTGGTAGCATTCACTGTTAGAAAATTAGCTTTCCTTACAGACTTATGCATTTGCAATAGATATCCCCAGGAAGACAACTAAAAAGGCACATAGGGATTTTAATTCCCTTTAAAAAAATTCCGTAGTAACTTAGAATATCCGTAACAGATGCTTATGTAAAAAAAAAGGGGGGGGGGACAAAATATGGAGCCTCCAATCAAGAATTCTTCACCTGAAGGATTTGAATGAAAAAATGATATTTACATTTAATCCATAGCATCTTGGGACACAACATACCAGATACTGGACACTCGAACAGCACAGAGCACGCTGCTTGATACAGATGCCAGCTGAATACTGCCACCAGACAAGAAACTTGGGAATACAGATATAAATCTGTACTTTCAGACTTGAAATCTGCCGTTGTTTTGGATGACAAAGCACCGCTCTTCTTCCCATAAAAATGCATGCTAAGAGTCAGAAAAAACTGTTCATATGACAAAAGGAACAGAAGCTGACTAGTGGGAGAATTAGAGAATTACAGTGTGCATAACTGATGTCTGAGAAAGAGAAAGTATGGTGGATATAAAAAACAAACAGCTGTAAAATTACTTTTTTTTTTAAGCATTTGCCAGAAACAACTTTCCAATATTGAATTATAGATCCAATTTTTTTTTCCTGAAAGAGTGAAAGAAAACACAGAACGAGCAAAAGACTTGAGAAGATTCACCAGCGGGGTTTAAAACAACAAATAATAGCAGACTGAAGAAATGGCTTAAATATGGTAACATACTGGAAAGAGAATTTTTCTTAACTATGAAGTATAATTCCACATGAATATTATTTTTGGCAATAGGCATCCATAAATAGCATCATCAAGAACATGCTATCGTGCCAGAAAAACTCATTGCCAATTAAACAAATTCAGCCTCCCCTTCTTCTCCCTTTCCCTCACTATATTCAACAGCTCTGCAACATGAAACACAGCTGAATTTTAGCTAGTAGCAACATGCTTAGAGCACCATCCTGAGACTTCCTGAAGCACAGGTCAAGTAAAAACACAGAGGTTCATCAGGGACAAAACTGATCTTTCATGCCCTTTTGGTGAGATGCACAGACGCTTGGAATTTACTTTCATTTCATCCATCCCATCCTATCCCACAGCTCCAACCCCCGTCTTGTACAGCAACATTAGTACAGACCTTGTGAAGATTTCATTGCAACTGCACTGCCATAAAAGAGCAGAATTTACCAGCCACAGAAGTAGACCAGCCTCACCTGAACCAGATTTAAAACGGCATGCAATAGTACAGAACCAGATGACCTCACACAGTGATCAGTCCTCTCTTGGTTAGTATCTGTGAATTCACTAAAGTGCCATGGGGATTAAAAAGATGAGTGGAAATCATCCTTCCTTCCAGTTTGCTTTCTGTATTTCTAGGATGTTCTGCCTCGTTGCAACAGATAGCGATAGCTTTTAAGGTGTTAAAACTCAGAGAAAAGTTCTTCTAGGATAAAGAAAAATGGGTGCACTGGGGGCTTGGAACAAACAATATTTCTATACATGAGAATAGAAGGCACTTAAAAAAACAACAAAAAAACACTAGTTAACTCCATGTAGGAGCAGCACATTTAGGTGAGAATTTCTGAAGCAATCTAAGGTTATTAAATAATCAGGTGAATTATTGTTAGCAAGTCTTTAAACAGACTAATCGCAAGCTTAACACTTGTAAAGATGTTTTTGTAACAGTTAACTAACACAGGCAAAAATTTTAAGCGATGCTCAGATGCTTGAGTTTACAAACATACCTAAAGGACTTAACTTTTGGCATAGATGAGTGAATAGAGTACTTTGAAATGTAATATCAAGGCTAATGGATGCCCAATCTAAAGGTATTCAAAAATGGAAATACACTAACACTAAGAGTTCATTTACTTCTTGCTTCTTTTACCAGAGGCAAAAGAAAGGGCCTGTGTTTTGGTTTACATTGTTGCACTTCTTGCTAAATAGCCTCAGTAGGCAGTACTGCAGAGCAATACTTCAACGTAAGGAAACCATTGATCATACAAATATTTGTTAGGTCATAAAAATCTGATTATACTGCAACAAGCCTGTTCTAAATCAATGCTAAGCGCTGGGTTTTAATACTGTGTGTGCGGCAAACATATTCGCTGAGAATTACGATCTACTTTGTTTATGCCCATTTTGAATGCTCTTCTCCTCAGATGATTTATAGGTTTATTTTTTCTTTCAAGGCTCGGTTCCTAGAATTCTTAAACTGTTCCATCTCAACCACTTCCAGATTGCTCATTAGCTGTTTCATCAATTTTGTGATCTTATGGTGCCTGTTCAGCATTCCTACCACCGTCTCTTTTTCAAATGAGAAGTGAGTTTTGACCAGTCAGTAATTCACCCCAAAACTGAGTTTTAGCTTATCTGTATAAAGCAACTGGCCAGTGTACTTGCTGCCACCAAATGGGTATTTGTTTTACAGTATCCTCCCCACAGGCACCTTAAGACTTGTTTGGAGATTCCAACCTTCAGTCATGTTTAGTCCACAAGCATCCCATCTCCTTGTTCAATAAATGTGGGATTTCAATGTTAGAAATGGAGTCCTCCTTCAGAGTTCCTCCTTATTTATGCCAAACATCTCCTGCCTTCAGGCAGCCTTGCCAAATCCACTCCTCCTTGAGTCAGGACAAACTTGGAAACAAATTTCTCTCTCAACCTGTGAGAGACTAATTTAGAATAGTTTACTCACGTCCATGCCAACACTGAAAGAACACCCATTCTTTCCAATACAGAGGCAAGGCTTTTATAGAAGGCCCTTATAAAGCCCAAGTATCATTAAGTCTGCAAGAGGCCAGTCTCCACGAACCAGAAAGACTGCTTTCAGTAATAATTCTCAATAAACACAAGCAGAAACAATACCACCTTCCAAACAACACTGGAAGGGGATTCCATAGGTACTGCTGTATGCTAACTGGATGTAACAACCGGCTAATCAGAAGGAGGATCATCTACACGCTCAAGCGTACATCACAAGTTCTATAGGAAGACAAAGAAAAAAGCCTGCTAGAATCAGAAGACTTTTTTCCTCCAAACTTTTTATACTGTTTCCTATAGATAATTATTCACAAATACATCCATAATACTTAACTTCTGTTTTAAATTCAGGTGTAAGTTTGCAACAGAGTCACTACATTGTAGTTGTTGAAAATGGGCTGCAGTTGCAACAGTTGCTTTTAAGTTAACCTTTAAAAATTGCTATCATTTTTATTACCTGCTTTTTATTATTTTTAAGTTTCAATTATACATAGCTTAAGAGATTAAAATGCATGTTACTAATAAGTACTGTGCAGGCTTGCAGATACAATGCATCACTTGAAGGTGTGATAGATTGTTTTGAGTTAGGATTATAAAAATCCACTGATTCATCAATATTCCAGAAGGGTTAGTGATCCTTCTTAAATTTTACATAATTGGAATGGCTGTACGATGTACACTAATACCTGGAAATACAAGTGCAAAAAAGTAGATTAGTGCTATTTAAGCACTCCCACATAAGGAGAAAGCTACTTCTAACATACACATTCAATTTGCCTGACTGAATCCCCATGTATAGTGTTTTGTTTGTTTTTTTCCTATCACCAATACTGCCCACTAAGCTACTAAACCATATCTTGTAGCACCTTGTCCAGGCGCCTCCTAAAAACCGCAAGGGTCGGTGACTCCACCACCTCCCTGGTCAGGCCGTTCCAGTGCCTGACCACTCTCTGAGAGAAAAAGTTTTTCCTGATATCTAGTCTAAATCTCCCTAAGCGCAACTTACGGCCATTTCCTCGAGTCCTATCATTAGTTATCTGGAAGAAGAGGCCGACCCCCTCCTCATCACAACCTCCCTTCAGGAAGCTGTAGAGTGCAATGAGGTCTCCCCTGAGCCTCCTCTTCTCCAGACTAAACAATCCCAGCTCCCTCAGCCGCTCCTCATAAGGCTTGTGTTCCATACCCCTCACCAGTTTCGTTGCCCTTCTCTGGACACATTCCAGGGCATCGATGTCTTTCTTGTAGTGAGGGGCCCAAAACT
>VXAL01010511.1:144231-163169 GCA_013399475.1 Chauna torquata | reverse complement strand
GCCGTCGAGGGGGCGCGGTGCCGCTGCTGCCCGGCTCGGTTCAGCGCCGTTCGGTTCAGCCCGGCTCGGCTCGGCTCCGAGATGATCGTAAACGCCCGTGGCCCCGCCGCTGCCGGGGGCGGAGGGCTGGCGCGGATCCCTCCCAGCTCGGGGAGGGTTTAGGGGCTGTCCCGGTCCCTTCCACCGCGGGAGGGGTTGGGGCTGTCCCGGTCTCTTTGCAGCCCAGGGAAGGCTGGGGGCTGTCCCGGTCCCCTTCAAGCCAGGGAGGATTTGGGGGCTGTCCCCGCCCCCTCCCATCCCCGGGGGTCGGGGCTGTCCCCATTCCCCACGGGCCAGCTCCCCGCAGCACCCCCGAGCCTCGCAGCCCGGAGAGGCCCCGGCGGGCGGCTGGCACCGCCGCCGCTTGCTGCTTGCTTCTGGGACCCGGTCGCGGGTGCCCGTCCCCGTGCCCCCAGCTTTGGGGGAGCCGTGGGGTGCAGCCGCCGGCGGGCTCAGGGGAG
Organism: Chauna torquata; assembly: GCA_013399475.1. Classification (NCBI taxonomy): domain Eukaryota; kingdom Metazoa; phylum Chordata; class Aves; order Anseriformes; family Anhimidae; genus Chauna; species Chauna torquata. Next base: position 162,669 of record VXAL01010511.1, on the reverse strand, counting down.
GCAATGCTGCGAGAGAGGACATCGCTTTTGTCAGATCAGTTTGGAAAAAACCCAGCGGGCATCGGGCTCCGTTATATCCTCCCGTTTTTTTTCTTTTATTTTTTTTTCTTTTTTTTCTCCTTATTGTATCAGCCGGTCTAATGAAAGCTCTTACCTCTGCCTGCCAAGCCTGCCTTGGTCTCGCTGCTGCGCCGGGGGCTACCCAGTGCTGGGGGCACCCGGGGGAGGGGGGACGCAAGCCCCTGGCCATTGGGCAAGGTGCTGGGCTGGGTGCAGGATATTTCGGGTGCAGAGCTAGGAGATGGCTGCTCGCCGAGCACCCCAGGCGGCAGCAGGGTTTGGGTGCTGGACACCTCTGGGTGCCTACAAACCTCCAAGGATCTGAGCTGGGGTCACATTAATAAACCCCAGACTGGGCAGATTTGGATGTTTCTCTCAGGTCTTGGTTTTTCTCCTCCTCCCTGCCCCAACCCGTCACCCTGCTCTTCTTTTTTCTTTTCTTTTTTTTTTTTCCCCAAAGGATTTTTCCCCATTGGGATGCCCTCTCCCTGAAGCTCTCCTGGATTCTGCAGGGACCGGGTCTGTTTTGGATGCTCGTGTGACCGAGTGGCTTGAGCCTGCTCCTGGCCACCCTGTATCAGGCGGTCAGGAAGGCTAAATCCTACATTTAAAGTGCTGGTGATCCTACATTTAAAGTGAACAACAGCAGCCAGAGAAAGCCAGGGAGCTCATGGGAGGGGTGTTGGGAGAGGAATAGGTTTGGGAATACATCAAATAATTGTATGCTGTGAATTATTTAAACACGAGGCAGCATCCGCTCTCACACCAAGGAGGGGGAGCCCGATGGGTGCAGCGAGCAGGACCAAGTCAGTGTGTTCTGCTCCGCGTTTCAGCCCGGTCCAGCCCGAAACTGGCTCGGGACCTCTGTCCTTTCAGCTGCAGGTGTGGAAGACAACTTTTCCCCTCTTTCCTCTTGCTGCCACTGTTTTCTGGTCTCCCTCTGGTTCGGTTATAGCTTTCCTGAGGTGCAAAGCCCAAAGCTGAGCCTCTGGGCACCCCAAGGAGCAGAAGGACACCCTGTCTTCCTCCATCCCCAAGTGGATGGGTCGCTTTTGGGCGGATGGTCTTCTGCCTTGGTCCTGCATGTGCACGGTCATGTCCTCTCGCAGCCTCCCTGTGTCCTTGCTGGATGGCTCCTCTGGTTGTGGTTTGGGGCTCCTCCTGGACCACTGCAGTGCTTCTGCACTTGAAACCCCATTAAAAGCTTTTTGGCATTAAAGACAATGAGATTTGTCCCCTCCGATGCAGGGAGCCCATTGCCATGTGATGGGATTCAGGTTGGAGTTGATGCAATTTGCTCCCGACAAATCAATCCAGACCGTCACTCAGCGTCTCATTTTCTTCCGGAGGCTTCCAAAGAGAGCTGATGGCTTCAGACCCCGGCACACAGCCGTCTGCTCCGCGATATCGCTTCCCTTCCCCACTTTGACGGTGCCCACGGTATTTTGGGGGTTGCATCCCAGGGATGTGGGTTCAGCGCTGGAGCCCTCTGGGGCCCATTTTTTGCCATCGGTGCTGCTTTTGTTGGCTTTTTAGCAAAGGCTGGAACAAAAGGGCATCCAGTGCTTTGGCCAGCTCACGCTTGCAGTAAGGGCATTGCTCACCACCCCACATGCCTGCAGAAGGCCCCGTGTTCCCCCTCTTTCTCTCTCTCCTGCTGCCAAGCGAGGCTGAAGGCTCTCCTCCTTCTCCCCATGCACCCCAGCGTGGTTTCCTTGCACTTTCCTCGTGGTTTGTGGGCAGCGCTTTTGGGCTGAGGTTTCTACGACCGGATGTGTCGTAGAAATGCTTTCAGTGCTGACCAGCCTTAAATTGGCAATTAGCAACGCAAAAAACATCGCCCCTTGTCTCCCCTACCACACAGGCAGGGTTAGAGGGGAAGATCCAAAGACATAATAGGTGATTTAAAAAAAATTCATCTTCTGGCATCCATGCTTCTCCTGGGCACATTTTCAAGTCTTGCTCTGTGAGCACAAAGACAAAATTGTTTTTGCGTGGGGAAACTCTTGCAGAGCCTCATGCAGAGTTTGGGAGGCGGAGAAGAGCTGACGGCAGTCACGATAATGGTGTGAGCTGGGTCATTTTAATGCCATTACAATTCACGCTTGTGACACTGGAATTGATCATTTCCCTGTGGAAGGATCATCAGAAAAATGCTGGATAATGAGGAGTATTGTGTTTTGACATTTTCCAGGTGAAGCCGTTGGTAACAACTCGTCTTTCACTTTGAAAAATCCTTCCACCTGTATTTGCAAGGGGTTAGCGCTGAAAGAAAAGTCTTGATTCAGGTTTGGCTTCATCCTAGGGGACTTCTCTCCCTTTCTTGCTTGCACCACCTTGGGATTGCAAAAGGTTTTGTAAAATTCTGCTTTTAGCCCAGCTCGGGACAGCCCCTGAGATGCAGGAGGAGAACCTGGGGGATGGTTTTGTGTTTTGCTCGGGGATGGGCGCTGGGGCTGGCTCTGACCCGGGCTGAGCACTCCCTGCTCCCCGCAACTTTTCCCACAGCCAAGCTGTTTCCCCCCTGGCGTGGCAGGAGCCGCCTTCCCCCGTCCTGCCGCTCGGAGTGGGCAGATAAGAAGTGGGAAATAAAAGGCAGCCGGGATGGGGAAGACAAAACACAGGGCCAGCGTGTCCCTGCAGCTGCAGCTCTGCTTACCGCTGCAGGCACGAGCTCGTCCCCGGCAGAGGCGGTCACCCGGCCCCTGCTCGTGTCCACGCATCGCTGCCGGTAGCACCCAAATCCCTGTGCCACTGGCTTAGAGGATGGTGAGGGTCATTTTGGGAACACAGGCACTGTCCACCCGCTGGGTATCGTGCCCACGGCGCTTCTGCTCATCAATTCATTGGTGTCCGGGGACCTGGGTGGAATTAGATGCGTTGTGCTGACTGGTGCATATTTTAAGATGGTATCAAAGATTTTGTGTTTAAAAATTACAGGCTTGCAACTGCGCCTGGGGGCGGGCAGGTGGGCTGGGTCCATCGCGGTGTCCCCGCTTAGAGAACAAGGCTGCGGTTCAGCGGGTGTCGGGGAGCGGGTGCTTCGGGCACCCGCAGCCGGGCTTGGCTCCGCTGTGTGTCCCGGACACCACACACGCAGAGCAAATGCTGCAGCAAGCCAGCAGGAAAAAGGCACCTCTGGAAATGTCACGAAGCCCAGGAGGGAGAGGTGGCCCCTCTGGCTCGGGGCGAGCGTGCCAGGGCTCGGCTACAACGGCAATGGGTCAGCAGAGCCGGGGCTTTGTTTAACCAAGCTATTTACACCGCGATATCTGAAGGAGAGGGGACCTTTTCCCCAAACATCTGCAAAGCACCGTGCGTGCTAGTAATGCTCTATAAATACATTAGCAATAAATAATGAATAACCTGGATGGGCATTAAAGTGTAAACAGGAGGTGAAGGGCTCTCTCCCGTTACTGGTCCCCCGGGACCCGCGCTGCCCTCTTTCCAACTCCTGCTTGACGAGATTCCAACTGCAGAGCCCTTAGTCACAGCAGCGACAATATCATAGATCAGTGGCTCCATAGTTAAGAAAAACAAGCCAAAAATAGTCCGGAGGGCACAGCCTTCCTCCCAGTGATGCGCTGGATTTGCTCGCATCAGCGTTTTTCCCTGCTGACCCTCCCAAGGAGTCGGAGTCCTCTCCATCATGCCCTCCGTCACAGGAGCCATGCGATTTGCGTGGTTTTATCCCCCCCCCCAGCACGGGGGCAATGTGGAGCTGTCACACGTCACCCACCCCATGGCTCCAGGGTGTCCCCAGCGCTGTGGGAATGTGTCCCCATCACCCTGCCCAGACGGATGGGGTTGAACAGGGCTGGTCCTGCAGACAGTCCCAGGGACGGCAGGGATGGATGGGGCGAGCTGGGCACAGCGGGGGCACCCACCCTAGCGGCTGAGAGGGAAGAGATGAAATGAATCTGTGGGTGCTGCATGCACCTTTCATGGGGGGGCTCTGTTATTGAGGTTACGGGATAATTGTGGGCTGGGGCTGGTCAGAGGTTTCCAGCCTGTGTCTGCACGCTGGGGTCTTGCCTGCTCCAAAAGGGTCTGCACGATCCCAAAGAAAAGCCAACCCTCCTGCTACCAGCTGCAAATGACGAATCCCCAGACAATTTTATGGGGCTGCAAATCAGTGCAGATCGAAGCCCCGCGATGTGGATTGATTGAGTGCCTGGGGGGATTCTGGGCACCTCGGGGGGGCTTGGGGCACGGGGCTGCTGGCTCCGGGCACGGACATCAGCCACCTGCAAACAGCTGGGAAGCAGCTCTGCTTCAGCAGGGAGGATGGGGAGGACGGCATCATCCAGCCGGCTTTAATGGGAACTGCGCACCGAGGCACGGGGATGGGATCTGGGAGCTGAGCCAGCCCTGCTCCGGGCTTGCAGGGTCAGGTACCAGCAAACCCGATGCGGTAACAGCAGCAATGGGATGATCATCAGCTTTTCCCCCTTGCAACGAGGTGATGCTCTGGCCAGTGCCTGGACATGCAGATGTGACACATCTCAGGGCATCCCTTAAATTCTCCACCGAGCTGTGGGGAGCAGGAGGGTTGGTGCATAGTGCTGGGTTGGAGCCATGGGGGACCAAGGGGCTGCGTGTCCTGGTGTGAATTGTTCTGGTAGCGCTTCTGCTGCCCCGTTGTTGGCTTTGCATCTCCCCATGCCACGCAGACCTCCAGCCTGTGGCAGGAGGCAGTGGTGCTGGAGAAGGAAACACCCATGTGAGATCTGGGCAGGAGGATGGGGTTGTCCATCTCCACCTCCAGAGGTGGGTCTGCAGCAGGGTTGGGCACAAGCAGAGGCTCTCTGATGCCTCGGCCCCGTCAAGATGCTGGGTGCCAGTCTGGAGGGAGCAGGAGCAGACCGGAAGGTGGCTGGTGGTTACGGACACCAAGGGGATGGGAGATGCAAGGAACCTGGGTAGATGCGAATGAAGGATTCGCGGCCAGACAGGGCTGGAGGAAAGCTGTCCCGGGGCACTGGAGCCCTCCCCATGAGGCTGCGGTCAGGCCACAGGGAAGGTGACAAAAGGGTGACAAGAGAAGCAAGGGATTTTCACCCTCAGAAAGAGGAGATGGAGGATGGACAAGAGAAACTGCAAGAGAAAGGGCACAGCGAGGTCCCCAAAGCCTTCTCCAGCCGCATCCATGCGCCATTGTCCCCATGGGACTTCCCAAGGAGGATTCTATTCTATTCTATTCTATTCTATTCTATTCTATTCTATTCTATTCTATTCTATTCTATTCTATTCTATTCTGTTCTATTCTATTCTATTCTATTCTATTCTATTCTATTCTATTCTATTCTATTCTATTCTATTCTATTCTATTCTATTCTATTCTCTGAGCCAAGGAGCATCCTGAGGATTCCTTAGTGCTGGCAAATGGCTCCTGGTTGTGTGCTCGAGCTACCAAAATGTGGGGGGAACCTCCCTGTGAATTTTCATGTGCATTTAATCTGCTGAAGCTCTCCCACCGGCCACAAAGCCCGTGCTGATCTGCATCACTAGGTGTGCTTGTGTATAACAAAGCGGCACAGACCATTAGCATATACACAAAATAGGTAATGCAGAGGAAGAGAAAAGCCAGTTTCTGAGCAGCAGCTTGATGCAAGCTGCACGTTGTGGGGCGTTCTTTTCCCTTCAAGGTTTTAAGATTGAAGTCAATTTTATTAAAGTTGTCCACAGAAGAGAATTACCTGCCTGACACTCTCTGCCTGCTGCGGGACGGGTAATTAGGCGAAGGGCTCAGAGTTGCATCGTGTCTCTCCTTGTTGCAGAAACACCCCCAGGGCCTTTTGGGCCTGTTTATCTTTGTACCACTGCAGAAAAAACATTATTTCATGCTATTCAGGGTGTCAAATCCATTTCCAGATTTGGGTTGGAAAGCACGTTAATGACGTGGTCTGCAGGAGGGGGCGAACGGCATCCCACCCCCCGCGCCGCTCGGTGCTGAGCTGTGCACCCAGCGAAGGCTGATGCGCAGCTGCGTGCAGCATCCCGAATTATCAAGTCAAGTGCAAGCCAAGGCAGGCATGCAATCAGGGGGCGAGCAGCCGACGGCTGCCGCTGCTCCAGCATGTGCTTCCCCTGGATACTTTTCCTCACCAGGCAGTGGAGCTCCTGTGACTACGCCAAGAAAATAGAAAGACATAAATTATCCTGAGCCTGGGACTAGGGGGGCTGAGATTACTCATATTGGTGCTGACAATTAATAATAGAGACATGACAAATTACATGCTCACCTGTGATAGCGTGCGGCACCTTGAGAATATTTAATTAAAGCTTGGATCTGCAGCTCCTGGGCACCCTGGGCACAGACAGCCAACAGCAGAGATAAACTTGAAGCTTCTCGTGTGGACATGGTGAGGGCAGGTAGAGGGACAGGCATCCTTGGGGACAGAGCTGTCACCTGGGGACAGTTGTATGGGACACCCACTTGGTGCCACCTGCTCCTGGGGGCTTCCCTCTCCATCCCTGCACATAGGGGAATGGCCTGGAGGAGGCTGCCCATGAGGCTGTGGTGATGGTGGTGGTGATGGTGGTGGTGATGGTGGTGGTGGTGGTGATGGTGGTGGAGATGTGGTGGTGGTGGATGGTGGTGATGGTGGTGGTGGTGGTGGTGGTGGTGATGGTGGTGGAGATGTGGTGGTGGTGGATGGTGGTGCTGGTGGTGATGGTGATGATGATGACGACGGACAGGCTCATGCACATCACACATGCATAGGGTCATGGAAATTAGCACTCAGTGCTGTGAGCGCAGATGGGCAGGAAGCTGTTGCAAATTCATTTCCTTCCTGACATGGGAAACTAAAAAGAAAACCAAGGAGGACAGAAAGGGGCGGGGGGACACAGGGAGGTCCCCCGCCTCTGCCTGCGCTGCATCTGCTGCCTCACAGGGCTGGAGTTCAGCATGGGTGAGAAAGGAGATGTTGTATAGTCCCAGCTGGGCTTGCCCAGAGTGTTTGGTGGTGGCCACCCAAACTTGGTGTCCCTGGAGTGCAGCTGACTTGCAAAATCATTTCACCATCACCTCCCCGCCCATGCTGCGTCCCATTGCATGGGTGGGAATGTCGGGTCCTGCCCATCTCTGCTCATCACCCCAGCGAGCACTGCTGGAGACTGAACCGAAGTGGTCAGGTCTCCTCTGGGTATTGCTGTCTTCCAGCTGCTCAGGTACTGTGGCAGAGCCCAGTTTTGCATTATTTAGGCAGCGTAAATGGTCTCCTGAGTCTAAAAGGGAAAAAAATAGGCAGCATAAAATGCACACATGGCCACGGCCATGCTTATGGATGGGAAACATGGCTCCTCGGAGACAAGGAGAACCTGATGAGGGCACAAGACCTAAGAGCCCTGCAGTCCCCAGAGACCCTAAATGATCGCTCAGATGCCAGGCCATGATTTGTTCCTCATCTCCTGTGCACAACAGAATTTTTGTGCTATTTGGGGCTACCTTGGTTCTGGAGGGAATAATGACTATGTAGCAGCCAGCGGCTTGCCTGCAATGAACCCGGGCTCTGCAGACAACGTTTATGGTGAATTCTTCCTGAGGGAGATTTGATGATGATTTCTGAGCAAGGGGTGGCAAGAGAGCTAACTGCGTGCTTGAAAACTCCAGCCTCCAGCCTCCGAAAGAGGTGCTGGGGGGAGAAGCGGAGGCCAGTGATCAGCGGGATTATAAATAACTCGCCGTGGGGACCTTCCGCCTTACTTTCTGTGGCGCATTCATAAACAGTTTGCTTTGGGAAGCTCCGATGCATTAGTGAGAGCTGTAAAACATCAAGGGCTTTGGCTTGGCGCTGCTGACTGAAAGCCCAGCAAAAACCAAGGGAGAAAAATGAATCCCCTTTCCTTGTACGAACCACAGTGATGTGCTGGCTTGAAACGCATTTTAGGGGGCTCACAAGCTGAAGCCAGGAAGGACAGACCTGCCCTGCGTCTCGCCCAGGGGATAAGCTGTTTGAAGGAAGGCAACGCAAAACGTGTCCCACCAGGGCAGCCCAAGAAGCCACCCCCAGTGTGTGTGTCACCCCATGCTGCAAGGTGGCACAGGGAGAGACGCGCTGGTGACATTGCCTCTGCCCTTGGTGGGGACTGCGAGGAAGAGGGGCAATTGGAAGGGGATCAAGGTGGCTTTGGGGATGCTTCTCAGGAGCTTCTCTCCAGGGGACCACCTGGGAGAAAGGTGCTATGTGCCGGTGGAAACAGGAGGTGTTGGACTTGCATGGCCACGGGCAGGAGCCAGCCCAGCAATGCTCTTTGTGGGGGATAAATCCTGCCCCACGAGGCTGGTTGGTGGCCAAGGTTGGTCACCAAGTGGTTGCACAGAGTGCTGGGGGTATGGGCTGGACAAGCTGCCTGGCCACCCCACCCAGGGAGCGCTTGTGGAGCCGTGCTTAGAGCAGCCAACACCAGCCAGAGACGTGGTGAGCTCGGACCTTTGGTCTGCAAGATGTGAGTGGCTGGGCTGGGGCCAGGCACCATCCGCACCTGGGAAACGTCCCTGCCTTTATCCATCCATAATAACTTCTCCAAGGCACCTTCAGGTCCTTCCTTGACCTTTCTGCACTGTCGTTGGCCAATATCTTTGTGATTCAGCCCAAACTGCACCAAGAAATCCCGTTTGTGTGGTCTAGGGGAGAGCGTGGTGTCAGTGCTAACCCTTGTGCGCGAGGGCTGGAAGGTGCTGTCGGACAGAGGCTGGCGCAGACTCTGCCCGTGCTGTAGAGAGGCCGGACCCGTGGGGAGGTGGGGGACTCTGGTGCCGACCACGAACACCAAATCACCCCCGCACTGACCCAGCCTCCCCCTAGGAAGGTGCTTGCAGGGAGGGACTGCTGCCGAAAGCAGAGAAGTGACTCAGCAACGGGATATTTCCCGCAGGAGCAACTCCAGCACCATGAATCAGTCACAAACAAGCCAGAAAGCAACCTCCCTCCGGAGCTTCCCAATCCTGGGCTGGGCAGAGCCTGGGCTGGTTCCCCCCGACGTGAGCAGGAGGGGATGGGGAGGCTGCGGGGGGCACGGGGAGCAAACAGCCCCCAGCTTCACCAGGGTCTCTGCAGTGGGAGGCATGGGAGACCACCCCACCGAGAGGCGATGCCTGAGCAAAATGCTGCAGCCAGAACATCTTGCAGAAGAAAATGCAGATGAGGGAGGCAATAACATCTGGCAAACGATCCCTCTGTTATTGCTGTTTTATTTTTGTTTAATGGTTGGCGTATAAAACCCCAACAAGCTTCGTCAAGGTTGCGGTGAAACCTTCTGACAATCAGAGCAAGGGCTGGTCTGAAACCACTGCGCAGGAGGGAGCAGGGGGAGCCCCCAACTTCTGACCTCTCAAAGACATTTTCTGAGTCACCACCCAAGGGGACTCTCTGCCGATGACGTGGAAGCTGAGGGAGATGTCATCTCCACAGGGTCCCTGCGTCGGGGAGGGCAGATACCTCTCAGCAGCCTCTAAATAGCTTAGAATAGAGGCCTAAAAAAATCCTGCTGCGCACAGAAGATTTAAGGGATGGGCAAGGCTGATGTGATCACGCCCAGAGTTATTATTATCTTCAGAGCTGCTAGAATTGCTTGGCTCTGGTGATGCACCAAGGGCATGGGACCAGCTGGCCTGGGAGCAGAGCCAGGTCCGGTTACCAGGATCTGTCCTCACCTGGGGGCTGCATGCGGGGAGCGGGAGCAGGGAAGGCCACCTCCCTGTGCTGCCCCTGGGGACACATGGCTGTCCCCAGCCGGGCAGGGGGACTTACTTAGTCTTTGGCAGCCCTGCTCCTCTCCCAGCCATGATCACCTCTCCAGGATGAACGATGCTCCTTGTCGTCTTCTCCTTGGACTGCTGGGGGAAGTAAAGAGGGATGTTGGAAACAGATATTTCTACGAGAGGAATCTGTCCACCCCTCTATGACAAGGGTTGCCCCATCCATCCACCCTCTGAGGGTCTTTCTTCAGATACCATCACGGTGCAAAGTACTTCCTGAAGTAACGATCTCCATCACCTCTGTTGAGGAGGCAGCTCCCTGCCCTTCAACACTGACCCACGTGGTCCTTGACCTCTCTCCAGAGCAGCCCACCTGGACCTTGCCATGGTCGCCTCTGTCCCCAGGGCTGGAAGGAGCCACTCATCTTTAAAGACCCTGAGACATGGTCCCTGGAGGTAGCCTCTCGTGGAGAGCGGGTGGGTTGTTTGCAAGTGATGGTCCAACCATGGTGGTTCCTGTTTGCTGGTCTGAAGCCTGCAAAGGATTAGGAGAAAACAGATGGCTCCTAATTGGCAGCACCAGCTTACTTCCTGCTCTCCAGATAAACCATTAAATTAAGGCTTAAATCAAACTTTGTAAAAGGTAGGAAGCTGCAAGTGATTATTTCAAAATCTAGACAGACTTAAAGGCCTGGGTTAAGGCTTTATTTACTGCAAAGGCTGGAAAACGCATGCTCTTTCCTGTAAGGCTGAGCAGCGAGGAGTTAAAGTGTTGGAGATGGGACTAGCAAACTCCCCAGCCTGTGAAGCCTACAGTTTTGGGGGAAGAGCGGGAGGTCATGGTCTTCGGTCATGCTTCTCCGAGGCAGCAGACCTGTGGGGCCACCTGCGATGGGTCCACCGAGGACCATGCAGCTTGCCATGGGTCAGTGGAGAATCCAGCGAGAAATCAGAGCTTGTGTTTGCAGCTGTCGTGCACAAGGAACACCTACTGAGACTCACCGGGACGTGCCAACACAAGCAGGAGGTGCTGGTGACCCAAGGGGAGCGAGAGCTTGGTGGTGAACAGTGGCTGCAGGCCATCTGGTCAGAGATGTGCAGTATTTTTGGCTGTAGTGGAAGCCCACTTCAGTCACGCACAGCTCAATGAAGACAAACAAAACTACATGAACTAGCAGTCAGCTGGGGCCGCAGAAAACGGAGCGATGCCTCTGGAGCGCGTGTGGGCATCACCCACCAGAGCCACGGGTGTTCGTGGCCGGCCCGAGTGTGCACGAAGCCATGCACTGGGGAGATGCCCGTGTTCTCCGTGTCACCGTGTCATTCCTACTGGGTGATTTCCACAGACAGGTATTTGGCTAATCTGATTTTAAGATTTTCAGGTATGGGACTTTGTGATCTCCCTGGGAAACCTATGAGAACTTCATTGTCCTTATCTACAGAGAGCTTCTGCAGCGTCTGCCCTAAATCTCCCCGCGGTTGTCTAAGCCTCCTTTTTCTTGCCCTGTTTGCGGGGTGCATGATGGACGGTCAGTTCTCTTCTTCCTAGCCTGACTTCAGGTGTGTTTAAATTTCAGAAAACCCAGGGGATACAAGCACAAGCTCAGACAATTTTCCCAGGTGCTGTTGGACTGCCTGAAACTTCAGACTTTGCTGGGCCAGACCTCCAGCTCCTGGAACTACTCAGATCCATACCTGCAGGCATGTGTAGACGTACACAGCACTTGGAGGGATTCATTAGTTGGTCATCAGTGTGGCTCTCTTCCAGGCAACAAATAGCATCTCACTGGAAAACACCAATTCTCCCCAAAAGCCTCCAGGAAGTGAGATGTGGTTCTTTGTCCAAGAAAAAGCAGCATGCTTGCAGCTGGCAGAGCGACTGCTGAAGCTTCTCCCTTTCCCAGCCAACCCAAGCAGGGAAAATGCCCTCTTTTCCACCCCAAGACCACTGGAGAGCTGCTGTCTAAATTTCATTTGGGTGCCAAAGCTCAACCTCTGCAGGTGCCCTCTTGGCTTGTTACCACTACAAGCAAAGCACCAACCTCCAGAAACCAGGAGAGAGGGGAAGTATCTGGAGAACTCTGAGACCCGTGGGGTATAAGGGCCCATCCTTGAGGAATTAAGGCAATGGACTCACTCCAAAACAAGATGATACCTTCAAGAACCGGACCTAAAAGCCTCGTCTAGGTTCACACTGGGAGTCTGTGGCACAGCCAGAAGTAAAGCCCTCCTCTGCTGAGGCCCAGCCTCTTATCCCATGTCAAGGCCTCCTCAAAGCTGTGCTGATAAAGCTCAGGAGACGTCGAACACAGCGAGCTGTGGGAAGCAGGCACTACTCTTTCCCTACTTTGGGTTTGCAGCTTGTGGTTGGAATGCCAGCACTTTTGGGTGGGTTTTGAATATGTAAAAGCCTTTATCTGGGGTGTGTGTGTGTGGAAAAGTGATTTACTTGAGCATGGCGTGAAATTTTAACCTTGAGCGTCTCCTGCTCAACCCCTCTGTGGTCCAACAGCATTCAAAAAGCGGTCGGGGCAGAGCTCTGTGCAGCGCAGCTCCTCCTCCTCCAGCTGCGCAGCATTGGCCGCCTCTCCTGCCACCTGCCCCGCTCTGTAATGCCCATTAATGAAGTTTCCTTTAATCCCAGAGGCTTCGCCACCCGTAGGGTATTTTCCCACAGGAGGTGGCACCATGGTGAAGACCACCCTGGCCCACCCTGAGGCCCCTCGCATCCTCCTGGTTCCCAGACCCCATCCTTCCTCCCCTCTTGCTCCCGCACGAACTCTTCCCCAGGGCAGAGCCGAGCCCAGTTTTTTTGGCATCCCTGGCTGACAGCTTGCTGCAGCACTAATCACCGCTCTGAAATGGCAATTAGATTTGCTGCGCGTGTGCAGAGCACAAGCAGCCAGATTCACCGTCCTCTGCAGCTCTGCAGGCAGCCCGGCTGCTCTACTCCATCCTCGTTAGCAGCGCTGTGTCCCACACAGGGCAGGGAAAAGGGTGCAGCTGCATCGAAACGTAGAGGTGCTGTCCCAGGAGAGGTGAGACCCCAGAGCTTCTCTTGCAAAGGGTTTTCTTGGGCTCCCCGCAGCATCCAGCCAGCCTGGGAGGAGGTGGAGAGTTCCAGAGGGAATCACCAGACCCCAAGCACTGATTTATTATTTTCTGGGCCCCAGTGAATAGGAATAATGCAAGGAAAGATGCTAAGGTGCTGCCTTGGTGCCTATCCATGACATGAGGGCAGCAGCGGGAGCTTCTATGCCACCACCTGAGAGCTTGGACAGGAAGACCAACCCTTCTGGTTGGAAGGGTGGAAAATTTGGCTGCTGGGTCCATAGAGATCCCAGCTCTCCCTCCAGCAGTGAGAGGACACCGTGCTGCATTGCCCTGGCTCGGGGCAGTCCTGCCTCTGCGCAGCTGAGTACGGACAGACTTAAGGAAAATGGTCTCCTTCAAGAAAATACCGCTGCTGGGTCAGGCCAAGTGACTTCAGTGCTGTGCCGCAGCTTCACAGCAATGTCCTTCCTCGTGCCTTGGAGGGCAACTGCAGGTAGAAGCTTCCAAATGAGACTTCTTTACTCTTTATTCCCCAGATAATGACTTCTTTCCAAGCTGCTGCTGGGATCTTGTCATTCCTATCCACACTTTTCCTGTGGGATTTTAAATCCAGGAGCTGCTGGCTTTTAACAGGCTCTTGAAGATTTTGCAGATCAACTGCAAATGCGTCACGTGCCCAGGACGGCGGTGGCCACACTGCCGTGCCTCCGGACACAGAAATCATCCCCAGGATTTCCCACGCAGCAGTGGGAAACTGATTGCAAGGGGGGGCTCTTGCCAGCTACATGGCTTTCGGCTTTTGCTTTAAAGACAGTTCCATTTTTAAAGTTTTTCCCTATGTTGTGCATATTAAAGGGGGAGAAGAGGTAAGACCCCATTGATGGCCACCCCTCTGGCAAGAGGCTGGGAGGAGGAAAGAAGACATTTGTTGTGGCACTTGGGATGAAAAATAAATTGGCAAGGCTGGTTGTGAGAAGAGGCTCCTCTAAAATCTCGTGAATAAACCACGCGGGGACCGTGTTAACCTCTCAGTATGAACAATGTCTATTGTTGATTAAACCTTTATTTAGAGCAAACGGCTCCCGACGGGGCAAGCAGCTCACCATGCTGCCTGGCTCCTCCGGGACAGTGTCGGAGCCACGGCGAGCCGGCCGAGGCGTCCTGCAGCGGAGGCAGGAGAGGCAGACGCTGCAAGCCCCGTGCAGCAATCTGTCATTGTGTCATCGCACCTCCATGCTGGGGTCCTCTCTGCTGACCCCAGCCCATGCTTACTTCTCCAAAATTAATTCATTGTGAAAGAAAGGCTGTGCAGGAGATCTCCACCCCACATCTCCTCCAGCTATGGGTTGTGTCCCTCCTGGCGCGTGCTGGGCATGGTGGGCAGAGGGAAAGGACTGAGCTGCCGAGGAGCCTGGGGATGAAACTGGGCATGGTGTAGTGTGAGGGTAACCAAAGTGCTGGGAGAAAACAGAGGGCACAAGGAGACACTGGACACGGTCCTGGGCAAGCAGCTCTGGGTGTCCCTGCTTGAGCAGGGGTTGGACAAGGTGACCTCAGGAGGTCCCTGTCAGCCTCAGCCGGTCTGTGTCTGGTGCTGGGCTCACCAAGGGATGGTCCGGCTCCTGACAGTCACCGTCCTGAGGGCTGAATGTCTCTGAAGGGCCCGTGAGCTCATGGCATCCCTCTGCGCTTTCTTCTGCATCCAGCCCCAGGAGCCTGCACACGCTGCGGCAGGAGCATGTCTCCCCTGCAGCAGAGCCCCCGGCAGGTTACGAACGGCCGAGGGGTGGCCTTGCTCCGAGCTGGGCTGTGCTGGCGGCGAGGTGACCGTGGCGGTGGGGGACCATCTCGCGGGCCAGGCTCTGCTGGCTGCCCCGGCGCGCTCTGCTCCTGCCCTTGCTGTAAGAGGAGGGTGATTTGCCCTGTGCGGTCGGGGTTCCCTGTGGGTGTCTTACCCCAGATCACCTCTGCTTCATTCCCCAGCTCCCCCAGACCTACGGAGGAGGGGGACAGGCGGGTGGGCACTGCTGGGCCTTGACCTCCTCCATGGGCACGTGATGCCCGGTAGTGCACGTCCGCAGAGCAGTCACGGGAGCTGATGCACAGGCAAAAGGGGGCACAAGTAACTGATGGCCAGCTATGAAGGGCTTGCTTAGTTTTTTTTAATCTATACACTAAACAGCAGGGACTTGTTTGTGCTTTTAGCCTGTTTCCTACCCATTTGGTGGGAAGGGGGAAGCACCAAGCCCGTCCTTCTGCGCATCTCCTGATGTTGGGGTCACCAGTGCGTGACGATGACCTGCAGTGAAAGCCGCTCTCCGTACCACAAATCAACGGATTTTAGAAAACCCACATCACTTTTGACAAATGCGTTGCTGAACTTCCCTGCTGATGGGGAGCACGGTGGATGCCGGTGCCACCAGGCACTGGACCAGCTGGCATGGAGCCATTCGTCACCAGGCTTGGGGTCCCAGCGGAGCTGTCGCAGACACTCAGGTGACAGCAGACGTGGCCTTGGGAGGCAGCTGCCCTCATCCCCGCCTTGACCGTGTGAGATGCTGCAGGCACCAGGGGCTTGCTGAGGCGGGTGCGTAACGATCCTTGGCGGTTCCTTGCTGCTCGGGGCTATGGAGAGGAGAGAGTATTGAAAGGAAATTTTGGTTTATGGCTGTGCTGGGCAAGGAGGGAGCCAGGGCAGCGCCAGGGACAGCTACAGCAGAGCTGAGGTACCTTCAGCTGCAGGTGTTTGGAGGATGCTGGTTGTCAGTTTATAGTATTGAGTCTGTTACGTCTGTGTACTAACTAGCCATACTGTGATATAACAAGATTTTCCACCTGTCCATACCCCAAGTTTTCTCTCTTTCCTGTTTCACCCATTTATTTTTTCTTCCCTCCCTTGGGTGGACCCCTAGGCATTATCTGCAAACCAAGGGCCTTCGAGATGGTCCCTTGAAAAGGAATTTGCCTGAAACAGGGAGTTTTCCATACCACAAGCAAATAGAGACCACAGAAAATCCATTTGCTTTTTATCCTTGTACGGAAACTGCAGGAAAGTGATGAGCAAATATAAGAAGGAAAAGACGCTTTGATTTAATAGAACAAATATTACAAAGAGGCCTGAAAAAAACCTGGATGTCTGCAAGTGGGAGCCTCTGCACAAAATTGGGCTCAGAGCTGCAGGAAGGCTAAACCCAGCCTCTCCCTAACCTCTGCTACAAATCATCTTAAACTTTACAAGGCAGCCAGGTACCACTGTACATCTTATTTGAGTCTAAGCAAGGTAAAAATTATCCCTGCTATGTGGCCATGCTTGTTCTCCGACTTCCTGCCTCTCACTTACGATGTTCCCCAGTCACCACACTTCCCATTAATCTCTCAAAAACTAATTTGACATAAACTCCCAGAAAAGTTACTAAACGGCTGCTCATATTCTCACTTCATGCTGGTTTTAATGGTTATCGAGTGCTGTTTCCAGTATTACCTCACACTGAATACAGCACTTAGGCTTATTAAGAATGTTAGGAAAAAATGAGAGGATTCGCCTTGGTTTGCTGGGTGGGAATCTGGCTGTGCCGTCGTGGCGGGGTGGCAGCGAGCCGTGCCGGAGCAGCGGTGGGCACATCTCTGGGAAGGACAACGGTCTCGTTGGGTCTGGAATGACAAACGCAGAGGTGTTGTTGCAGGCACGGAGGGGTCACCTCTGATCCCCAGCCTATGTCGCATGCTGATCCATGGGTGCTCCGCTACAGGGGAAGAGCTGATATATTTCTGCGCGTTGCCCAAGAGAGGTGATAACACTCCGTGCATGGCTTCTGCAGCCCCAACAATTTCCTAGCAATTCAGAAAAGTATTGATTGTGCCAAACAGCGTACTCATGCTTCATCTCAGAGTGAAAAATTCGGTCCTGCCATGCAGTAAATTCAGCAAAGCATTCACAATTAATGTGCAGTTCCTGGCCATGCCTTTCGGATAGGCTGCCATGGACTGATTGATAATAGGAATTTTGCTAACTGCTTTAAGAGCAAATTAAGGAACAAGTTAAAATATCTGTGCTTTGGGCACTGAAAAACAACCCCAATGAGTAAGCTTTAAGATCTCATTAGTCTAGATGGGCCTTTCAGTTGTCCCTGCAGGATCGCCCCCTCCTCCCATCCCTCCTGTCAGCCCCACTGAAAATGAACGACGTCCATGGGCACACGCAAGGACAGACTTAGGGCTCAATTCTCACTCCCCCAGGAGTTTCCAAATTCGGGCTCAGCTTATGTATGCGTACACTGGCAGGTGGACAAAGGTCCAAGCTCAGTCTGCAGTCTGACCCCACAGCAGCTTGCGCATCCATGCTTGGTGGTTGTCTCAGCTGGAGCTGAGGAGCTCCAGGAGGTCCAGGAGCAGATGGGGCTGCTCGCAGGCACTGGCTCAGCCAGGACGGATGGTTTTGTTCATGACGTCTGGATGGGCAGGGCATGGCAGGGCAGAGCAGGCTGCAGCCCCACAGGCACCCCAGACCTGCTCCTCCTGCTCCTCCTGGAAGCCACCAGGCTCACAGGCAGCACATGGAGGGGGAGCACAGCAGCTGCAGTGCAAGGTGGCAGGGACGTGGTGAAGGAGGGACCAGCACCCGCCTGCAGGGCTGCAGGTGCATTTGCCAGTACAGAGAAGATGCAATCAGTGGAAAAAAAAAACAATAATGTAATGATGAAAGGGACTTAAATGCTATTTCTGTTTTTAGTAGGTGGATGTGAAAGCTGGGGGTGCACCAGGCCTTACAGGAACAGCTAAGTGTCTTGGAAAGCAAGCATCAGTATCAATATTCACTAGAGAGCTCACGATTGCATCTTCCTTGTCATCCAGGAAAGGAATTCAGGCAGAACTCCTGATCCAAAGGAGGGAAATACAGAGGTTTAACAAACAAGATCCCTTCAGAAAACACCTCTGGGAGAGGGAAGACGAGCAGGACGTACCACAGAGCAGGCATGCAGAGCAGGAGATGCCTCGTTTAGGTCCAAAGCAGCAGTGGGCAGCGTGGGAAGGGTTTGTGCCCAGAGGACTTTGCCAGCCCGATCTCACAAGACCCAGCTCCCAAACCAGGAGGCTGTGGGGCTCTTTCCCTGAGCATCAAGGTCTGCCACTAACTCATCCTCATCGCCTCTGCTTGCGCTCACCCAGAGCGCTGTAACATTAAATTACCTCCGCAAGTGTGCTGAGGGAGCTGGCGGAGGTAATTGCCAAACCGCTTTCCACCATCTATCAGCGTTCCTGGTTATCTGGAGAGGTCCCAGAGGACTGGAGGCTTGCCGATGTGACTCCCATCTACAAAAAGGGCTGCAAGGAGGACCCGGGGAGCTACAGGCCTGTCAGCCTGACCTCGGTTCCAGGCAAAATTATGGAGAAAATCATCTTGGGTGAGATCACACGGCACTTGCGTGGCATCCAGGGGATTAGGCCCAACCAGCACGGGTTCACAAAAGGCAGGTCGTGCATGTCCAACCTCATCTCCTTCTACGATAGGGTGACCAGACTGGTAGATGAGGGAAGGACTGTTGATGTGGTCTACTTAGATTTCAGTAAAGCCTTTGACATGGTCTCCCACAGTATTCTCCTGGGGAAACTGTCTGCCC
>VXAL01010511.1:38921-136220 GCA_013399475.1 Chauna torquata | reverse complement strand
TTGGAGCAGCTCTTGAAGAGCTGCAGCCTGTGGGAAGCCCACGCAGGACCCGTTCGGGAAGGACGGCATCCCGTGGGAGGGACCCCACGTTGGAGCAGGGGAAGAGAGAGTGACCATGAAGGAGCGGCGGAGACGCAGCAATGTGGGCTGAGCGCAGCCCCCGTTCCCCTGCGCCACTCAGGGGGAGGAGGTAGAAGAGGGTGGATGAGGGGAAGGTGTTTTTAGTTTGCTTTTAGTTTCTCACTGCTCTGGTCTGTTTGTGATAGTAATAAATTATACTAATCTCCCTATGTTGAGTCTGTTTTGCCCGTGACGATAATTAGTGAGTAACCTGCTTGTCCTTATCTCAACCCTTGAGCCCTTGTCCATCCTATTTTCTCCCCCTGTTTCTTTGAGGAGGGGGAGTGAGCGAGCGGTTGTGGTGGAGTTCCACTGCTCAGCTGGGTAAAACCACCACATCCACGCATCAGGTGCTCGATGCCTTTGCCAAGGTGAGAGCTGTGGCAGAGCTATCACGCTCGCATTGCAGTGCCCCAAATCCACCACCCACTGCCATCCTGTTCCCAGAAGCAGGGAAATCTTGGCAAATGTCACTGCCATTTATTTTTGGTTGTGTTGTACACAGTGAGAGACCATCTGGATCACGCCCAGAGCTTGTGACGGTTGAGCTGTCTGGTCACAGACTCCTGCGTGGAAATGGCTGGGGCTGGCCCAGGAGGCACACAGAGGGAGGCATGGGACATCCCTTCATTCTGGTCCCACACATCTTATGAGCCACAGGCACCTCTTGTCTCCTCTGCTCTGTCCCTATCTTGTCTGTGAGCCCAGCTATGTTGTGCGATGCAGAGCAGCCCACAAAATGTATTTGCTTGGACTGATGCTTGCCTGAGCTTTCTGTTCCCAGCTTGGCAAGCCCAGAGCAGGGCTTTTTCCCTTGCTCTGCTGTAGCCCATTAACCTGGCTAAAAAACATGTTTGCAATTCCCAGAGAGAAGGAAGAGGAGAAAATTGCACATCATTGATTGGGTTTGGGGAAGACAAAGAAAGAAGAGGTAGATTGGATATCGTGTGGGGCAGAGACAGTCTTTCTCTCCTTGTGAAACCAGTGGAAGACCTTGTCCATCCAGAGCTGTGAAAACAGCAGTCCCAGGGAGATGGGCTGCAGGGGCTGTGGAGCATCGCAAATGAAGCGCTTGTACAGTGAAAACTGCATTCACTGAGGCTTACAAAAGCGTCGATAAGCTGCACCTTGGAGGGCAGCATCCCAGGGGTTACATGAGCATCTTCTCCCATCCTCTTCTGCCTCTGTATTTTGGACCTGGTGGCAAAAGCCCCTGGACCCAGCAGGGTGCACACAACCCCTGGGTGAGTTCTGGGGAGGGGTGTGCGTGTGTTTCACCTGGGATAAAAGTTGGCTCCCCTGCCAAAATCGCTTCCTTTTTCCCTGGAGGAAATCTGAAGGCTGCACCTGAGCCACCTGCGGCAGACGAAGGCTTGGACTTGTCTTGGCAGGAGGAAGGTGTTAGCCCCGCTGGGCTGGGCTGGTCGGGTGGCAGCATCACTTTTCTCTCTCCTTTCCCCCTGGCATGAGTGGACCATGACATTAACCCAAAGAACAGAGCAAATAAACACAGAACTCTGCCTGTGTGCAGAGCTACACCTCACCGCGAGCACTGGTGTGCCGAGCCCAGGTGATTGGTGATTACAAACAGAGACTTTAATTACTCTGCTGAGCTTTGTTGAAAGTGGCCGAAAGCCCAGGCAGCCCTGCTCAGCTGCCTCTTGCCTGCAGGAATGAATGAACCCTGCTTCATCCCGTCTTCTCTCTGATGGCTAACTCCGCCAAGGCTCATAGCCGTTCCCAGAAACTGTGGGACAGCCGTGGTGGCACAAGGGGAATGAGGAGACAGGGGTCACCACCCTCTGTCTACGTTTTGCTCTGCACGTCCTGGTGAACACAGCATCCTTTCCAGCATTGGCCTCAGCAGGACATCGTGCAACAGCCTGGTCTGTCTTCTCCAGGCTGAATTTCCCTTGGTCCTCTGCTGACCAGTCCCACCAGTTTGCTTTGCACTCGTCAGTGAGAGCGGTCGCTGGATAGGGCCAGCTTTCCTTCCCTCACCTTGTCCTGGTTTTCCCACCCTCTCCCAGACCTGGGGACACTGTTGACAAAGGAAGAGGTCTGCAAAGCATCCAACTCACACGTGGTCCTTGGAAACAACCCTGCATCGTTCCTGGTGCTGAACAAGCCTGGTGTGTTCCTGAGGCAGCGCGAGGGGGAACTCTTCAGAAGCCGTTTAGAGTTATTGATAACCCAGAGAGGAAATCCTCGTTATCTGATGGAGTGCAGCAGCCTCCGCGAGCAGGCGGGTGGAGCGCTATGTGCGCGGGCTGCACAAGCACATGTGAGATGCTTCACATCCCAGGGCAGATCAAACTTCTGCGCTTCTCCTCCCAGCCCAGGGGGTGGGGAAGACCCAGCGGGTCGCTGGTGTGTTTGCAATGACAAAAGGGGTGCATGCTTTAGAGGATGCAGTGGTAACACACCCATATTATGCATTGTGGTTACTAAATGCCCAAAGCATTTAGCTCCCCAAAATTCTGGTGTTCACACTCCTGAGTAAAGACTCACGGTCATGGTGGCAGTATCCATAAGAGGACAGCCTCACCCGCTCCTGGTGTGCCCAGACCTGGGGCAGTGCTGCCCACAGGTGGCTCAGCCTCCTGATAAAGCCAGCGGATCCCTTTGCACTGCCCAAGTCCACCCTGAGCTTGGGCAGGAGGATGGGGGCGAACCAACATCATCCACTTGGTGCCATGCAGTGCCAGTGATGGAAACCACCACCGAAGCCTCCAGCACAGGCAGTGCCCAGCTCCCCCCAGTCTCCTCGGTTCTCTTCTGTGGGGGAAAATGGTCTGAGATGGGTGAGACCCACCCCACGATGGGAACATCACCAGGGAAATTCTACACACGGCACCAGCCTTGCTCGGAAATTAGGAGCATTGTGACCAAGGGGAGAAGCTGCTTGGCTGACTGCTGATGAAGAGCTCTCATTTCCACCTCCGTCAGTGTGCAAATAGCTATTCGCAAAGGGAACTGGCTCAGAGAGGGACATTAACCATTCCCCCTCCCTTCCCTTCCAATGCCTGTAACCGATCCTTCAGGGCACCTGCTGCATGCAAAATGCATTTTCTTGCCAGTTTCCAGGTCAAGCTCTGTCCTTGAGACTCGCTGCAGTACCAGAAAGAGTTGTCTCTGCTCAGGGCTGTGGGGAGGAGGGAAGACAAGAAACCAACTTCTCTTTGAGCTGGGACCTTTAGGTCACATCGTATGGCAGGGCAGGAGAGGAGCACTGAATGCTTCACCTGAAGGGAGCAGTGACTCTGCTCCTGGATTCAAATAAATCTTTTGAAGTGGGAAGAGAAAACCCTGCTGTGGTTCCCTGGCCCCTGGAGCGCACCTTGTTAGAGGCGGTCTCCAGAGCCATGTGAGGTCAGGGTGCAGCAGTCTGGGGCTGGGGATGCTTCAGGGCACAGGTGGGTTCCCTGGTGGCTGAGCAGAATGAAGGGTGTGGTATTGCCCAAAAACAAAGCTGCTCAGCTGCCTGCAAAACAAACAGGATCCTCGCGTGATCTACAGCCCCATCCAGCACAAGGGAGAGAAACGATCTCACAACTTGTCAAGAGATGGTGGAAACCAGCTAACCAGGATAGCTGTCCACCCAGCTCACATGAATATGGTTTGGCCTTCCCCCTGCTTGTCTTCTCCAAGGGAAACCTGCAGTGGTCCCAGCTGATGGCCGGGGCTGCACCGTGCTGTGAACACTCGGGTGCCATCTGCAGCCTGGGCCTTTGGCACCTCCATCTGCTGGCAACCTAGCAGGGACCCTGGTGGAAATATCACAGAATAACTGAGGCTGGGACAAGGCAGGACAGCTGCCAGGTTGCTCAGGGCCTTGTTCTGCCCATGTTTGAATGTCTCCAGGGATGGAGATTCTACAGGCCTGGGCTGCGTGGACTCCAGATACTCCTGCTTCCCCAGCTCAGTGTCCTCTGTCCCATCCCAAGAAGGCACTTTCCTGGCTACATCCAGGATACACAACTCCCTTTTTATTAAAATAAAAAAATTAAAAATAAAAAAAAGAAAAAAGGAAAAAAGGAAAAAAAAAGCATCCTTGTTGGTTTTGGTTAATTTTGAATCGCTACCATCTGTAGACCAGCTGGAAGAGGAGCTACCAGCAGACAGCCCTGCAGCCAAGAGGCACAGGAGGGCTCCCTGCTCTACCACTGCCAGCAGCAGAGCTGAGAGAGAAACCCTAATTCCCTCGTTCCCCATATCTGTGTAACCAAGAGACCACTTTTCCTTGAAAAAAGTTCAAAAAGATGAGTTGCACTGTTTGCTCCATCAGTAGGTAGGGTACAGAGAGGGGTCCCAGGGACACCTGCAGCCACTTGAGGAGGGGAAGGAACATCCCCAAATCTGGGGACGCGGCAGAGGGATGGGCTGCGGACCTGCTCTGGCTTTAGCACATTTGTATGGTTTTGTGTCTGTTTTCCTGGGAGATCACTCTCCTTCTTATTCTCTTTCAGAGAACAGAGTAGAAAGTAGAAATTAGCCAACTTCAGCTTTACCGAGGGAAAAAATAATAAAAAAAAAGGGTTTCATCCTGAGAGTGCTCCAGGCCCTGAATATTCACTTAAAAGCTTTGCAAAGGAGGAGAATTCAGCTTTCAGCCTCATTAACTAACAAAGCTCCCCACAGCTCTGCTGCCGCTCAGCAGCCACCGCTGCCCGAGAGGGGCACTTGCTCATCAGGGGGTCAGGAGGGGGCTGTTTGTGAGCCTTGCTCCTTGTGCATATTAATGATGCTCAGCAGAAGTTATGACCTATTTGTGATGTCTTGGTGGAAATGCAACCAGCTCGAGGGCTCACTGCGTTTGGGGGAGCTGGTTTCCCCCCAAGTGCCCCACTGGGAGAAGGTCACCACTGTCCCAGCATCCAGCACCCAGCACCCCACCACGGAGCCATCCTTGGTCAACTGTCCTTTGGGTGGAGAGGTCTCAGGGCTGCCTTTCAGGAGGAAGTTCGGGGTTACCGAGCCAAAGAGGTGCCTGTAGACACAATGCCCTGTGCCCACCTTGCAGACGAGCCGCAGCTCGGCTGGCGGAGCCCCTTGGCCAGGTAGCCGCCAGAGATGTTTCTGATGGGAGACATCCCGTCTGTCTCCGCAGAGCTTTGCACTCTGCTGAAACGCACTTTTAGCGTAGAAACAGAAGTGAGTTTTTCACTGTAGGCTGAGGTGACCCAAACTGAGTCACTTGTGTCTGCTGAATCACAGCAGCTTGGTTTTGGGTCAGTTTGACATTTATCAGTGACAGTTGCAGTGAGGATGTCAGAGGAGCTCGGTGCTCCTCATTCTGCCCCAGCCAAGGAGGACCTGGCTGGTCTGCAGTGATGGTGGGAGGTGCTCTGGAAAACAGACGCAAGCCCTGAAATTTATGAATCACCTGAGTTTCCACTCCTGTGACTTGTTGGGGAGGCAGACACGTTTCATTCAGGACCAAAGAGGCAAATAACAGACTTTCTGATATTGCTTAATATCTTCTCATTGCCCTCCTCCTCAATGGAGAGTGTCTCTATTTTGACATCTCCATTAGGGGTGAATGAGGTAGTCGGAATTTCCCAAGGGGTGGGAATTCTCATTTTCCCTCAGGTCAACCCAAATAAATAAACAAATAAATCTGCTGCCGATTAAACCTCCCACTTGTCCCCATTCCACAAACCATGGTCTCTTGGAATTTCAAAGCCACAGCTGAGATGAAACTCCTCCAGTCCTCTCGCTGCAAAGGCAGAATACATTGCTTCTAGGGGACCCATTTTCCTGTCTTTTGGTGGTATTATTCCAGGCATTTATGTGGTCTGATCGTATTGCCTCTCGTTTCTAGCCCACGACTGCTCCAGTTTGTATTTACAAGGCTGCCAGCAAACATTCAGGGTTATTCGTGCATGTTTTGCTGCAAACACTGGTTTATTTGGTCACAGGGAGTCCCTTGCAGTCATTCCTGCACAGAACAGAAGCTTTTAGTCTGGTTTATTGTTTTTAATGCCAGAAAAAAACAGTGGAGTTTGCAAACACAGAGAGGGAAAGTGTGCAGCAAATGGCCCATCCTGATGCTGCGAGTACATTTAGAGAGGTTCAGAGAAAGGGTTGCTGGTGAGAAGAGGATGAGAGAGAAGAGAGATGGTGGTCGTATTGGATAGGGATGTGGAGAAGCTTTCCTCCAACAGAATACAACACAGATAATTGCTAGGTCTGGCAGTCCCTTGGCTCTTTGAGAAGGATCCTTGTGATCTTTGCTCTTAAAAAGGGATTTTCCTGTTAGCAAGTTCTGAACAAATCTGCACTCAGGGGGCACCAGTGCTTTGCTCCTGGACAACAGCGAGGTGAGAACTGCACCAAAATGCCCCAAAGCATCCAGTGACTGACCTGGAACATCCACGCAACCATGCAGGCGGCAAACACAGCTGCAGAGTGCGTAGTGGTGAGGGTCCTGCCGGCACTTTGGGCTCCTTGGTGCTGGAGGTGTCAGCAATTGGGATGGAGGTTACGGGAGAGCAGGGGGAGCTGTTGACAAAAAAGAGGCACAACCAAATGGAGAAATAATACATGAGAAAAGTGTTGCGAGGTGCTGCTGCTGAGCCCCTGAGCTGCTCAATGGCCTGCCTCAGAAACCAATTGCTTGAAGACATCCCTTGATCTAAATCCTGCTAGCAAATTTCCTCTGCATATGCAATGCCTCTGCAGTTAAACCTAAGAGACCCCTCTCAGGACCTAAGAGCCAGATGAGGCTCATTGTGGGTCAATATCTTGTCTCACGGTCACCATCTGGAGGAGAAAAGCCATACATCCTTCTTGCAGAGCAACAGGAACTGAGACATGTCCCAGCAGAGATCTGTCATTGCTTCGGGAGCTGTGCCATCCCAGAGGGACAGCAGCAGCGTGGGACCTGACCCAGGCACTGCTGCTTCAGCTCACAAACAGGAGCTCACTGAGGCTGCTCACAAACTGAAAAGATCTGGCGAGGCAGCCAGCTTGGACCTGGGCTGTTAGAAAGACGGATGGGGACCATATGCTGTGTTAGCATCAGGGCACGAGTGAGCAGGTTTGAAGCAGTGGATGGCTGTCAGCTCTGTCACGTAGTCTCGCACTCGAAGGATTTCAAACCTGTCCTTCGTTTCAGAGTAAGCAGTAACACCAGATGGGTACCCTCACTCTGCCTAAGCATCCACCTCCTCAGGTCCAGGGACACATCGTGCAAGCTGTCCCCTCGTGAGGTGACTGCAGGAGACGTCAGGCCTTTCTGACGCCTGGTTTGCACAGGGTAAGGATGGGAAAGAACCTGCAGGAACAACAAGGGAGAGAAAGAAAGCTGGCAATGGAGTTGTTAGGAGACAACCACTGGGATAGGAATGAGCTCAGGTGTGTGGGAAACAGGAACAACATGGATTGCTTTGGAAATGAGGGAAGGAGCTCTGCCTGTGCAGAAGGAGGGGAGCTGGGTGGGCCGGGAAGGCAGGCAGAGACACGGAGCACCCAGCCATGGTGGTGGGGGACAGCCGGCTGCAGTGAGCCGTGGGGGATAGATGGGAACACTGCTTGCTTTTAAAATTCTCTTTTTTGTTGTTGTTGGTTTTTTCTTCCCTTCTCCCTTTGAAACCACATTCCTACTGTCAAAGGTCTCAAGGGGAATTGCTGCTTTGATCTCACTTAGACTTCAGTTAGGACTTGCTGTGCCCAGAATGGGAGACCTGGAGTCATCCGAGGCAGCTGGAGGGAGCGACAGCCACGGACACAGGGACATTACCAGCACGATTCACCTTCTGAGATAGCACCGGGCTATGGTGGGCTGCTGGATGAAGGAGGTCTTGGGTGGGTTTATGAAAGGCTTCATCACCATGCAGAAGGAGGAACATGTCCCTTGCATATACCTCCAGTGTTGACCTTAGTCAACAGTCACAAGCATCAGTAGCCCCTGGATTACCACCAGGAAACCTCCTTGCCTCTAAAAATGCAAGTCTTTAGTCCCCATTAAATGATATAACAAAATCTTGCTGCCCCAAGTCCCAGCAGCGCTGCACGGCAGAGGGAGCGCTGGTTGGGCTCTTGGAGCTTCCTGACGTTGGATTTATCAGCCCGAAATGCTGCATCACCGTGAGTGGCTTGTCCTTAATAACTGATGTGGCAGAGCGCCTGGGGATGTGCAGGTAGCAGATGCTACAGATGTGCAAAACAGGACCTCTGCTCCAAGGTCAGGGCGAGGCGAAGGTGCAAGACGCAGTGGGGAAGGGAGCTGAAGGACAGAGGGACGTCTGCTTTGCCCTCTCTCCACTGCATGTTGCAGGATGAGGGAGTGAGAGTGACGCTGCTCAGCACAGGCTGAGCCTAACCCCCATCCCCAAGCGCGCAGTGGTAGAAAACCCACAAAATCACCCCTGCAGAGACAGCAAGGAGGCGGCTCGAGGAAGGGCAGAGGCATGGAGGGAGAAGAGGACTGATAAATCACAGCGAGCTCGGGCGGGCAGCTCAGACCCCCCAGAAGGACAAGGTGGTGGAGACACCTGCTGAGTGCCCAGCTTTCAGCAACCCCCCTCAGCCTACAAGCATGTGGGCTGCCTTCGGGGTTAGGAATTTATTGCACCTCAAAACTCACCCGTCCCAGACTTGTTTACACAGGCAAGACCCAAATGAATGGATTTGGGCCTCAGAAAATGGAAATTAAGGTTGCAGACTGTTCTCATTTTTTATGGCCTTTTTCTCCCAAACTTTAATCAAATGTTTCCTCAGCTTTTTATGTAGTTCCTATCAAAAAAACCATCTGCAGAAGATTTTTTCCCTCATTTCTAGTTTAATTTTTTTCCTGTGAGTGGCAAAATGTTCTTGTCTGAGAAATGTTTAATGAATTTTCTACTGTCGCTTGCCTTTATTAGCTGTGATTTCCTATTTCTGGCTATGCACTCTGCCATTCCCATGTTTCAGAGCACACTAAATTATTCAACCCATTTATTTCTGACTTTGGGTATTGTTCTGATCTGCCAGCATGCGCTGCTCAGGTGCTGATGGGAAGCTTTTCCTCATCAAGCAGGGGAATCAGCACAGGCAGCCCTGGTGCGAGCGCATGGGGCCATTGCTCCCCACCACGCTCAGTTTTAGCAGCTCCACTGCGAAGTCCTTCCCACGCGAGCTGTCATGCTCATGGGTGGCAAGCAATGATCCTGTCCCCTTGTCATCTGCGGTCCTGCTACCCCACTGACCGAGGAAGCTTATCTGATATTCAGGGGCTTACCCAAGGCATGGATGTTTGTGGGAACTGGTTGGTTTTAGTGGTCCTGCACGTGAATAGCTCCTCCAGGACATCTCTGCGGGACACTGCCTTGTGCTGTCAAGAAATCCTTTCTGTCTCCAGTTTCCCATAAATACGATGTTGTACCTGCCCCAAAAGCAGAGCAGTGTGTTAGTATTTACGAGGTGCAGCTGTTCCTAACAAGGGCAGGTGGGGTCGTTGGGAAGGGAAGCAGCCCACATGCAGGGAGGCTGTGTTTTCACACGGTGCTTTCCTGACACTTGTTTGCCAGAAAAGAAAGAAACCTCCAGGCATGAAACAAATTGGTCCTGTTTATGTACCCTTCACCCATAAAGCCATCATTTGCTGCCTGAAAGCTCCACACTGTTGGAGAAAAAGGCTTTATTATTTTTGAAAGCAGGGCTTCAGTGGGGGAGATCATTATCAGAGTTTAAGAGCTGGATGTAGACTTATCCATCCTGAAAAGGCTGATATTAAGTGGGATTCTGTTTACTGATACTCATGCTTTTCACCTGGCATAAAATACTTTGATTTAACAAAGAATATCAGTACAAAATATAAACATGCCAATTAGATTTCTAGCTGCATGTTGCATTTACCTAATACCAAACCTTTCATTAAACATGTTGCTGCAAGCAGGAGACTGAGGAGGAATAAACTGGGAGAAGATGGGAGACGGGATGTCACTCATCCTGCTTTTGCACTAAAACCAAGAAGTCCTCAGGGGCTCATGGCCCCAGACCACACAAAAATTGAGTTCTCATGCCCAGGAGCGCTTGCTCTCCCACACTCATTCTCTGCAACCTCTGTCCCCACCACCTGGAGACGTATCCAGGCCTAATCATCTTGCACTGAATCATAACAGCAATTAGGGTACGTCATGCCTGAGCCAACCCATAACCCTGCTGCGCCATTCCCAAAGCTCTGATTTGATTGCTTTGCCTTGCCAAAAAAACACCTTCAGCTGCTTCTTCGTGGTTTAAGGTCCTTTGTCGTCTGTCCCTGCCCCCACATCGTTGCTTCTCTAGCACGGAAAGCCCAGCTCTGCTTGACCTGGGAGATGGTGGGCATGGGTGAGTTTCTGGGCAACACCCTTTGGGTTTTCCTCCATGCTTTCCCTAACTTTTCTGCAAAAACTTCAGTGCAAGCACATCTTTGGTCTCTTCTGAGTCCCTCCTTAGAGGAATCCCAAGCTGTGATGTCTCCTGAAGTCCTGACAGCAGCTGGGTTCTCAAGGATGCATGACCAGAGCTCCCGCCACTGACCCCAACTGCCTCCATCTGGCTGCAGATGCCACCTTCGCCTATCTGGGATGTTGCCTGCCCCCGAAAACAGCGCTGCTTTTCCATCCAGCATTTGCACAATACTCGGTGGTGGGATCGAGTCCCGAGGAACCTCTTCAGCACTGCAACAACAGAAGTAACTCCAACACAGCTGACTCTCTGTTGTTCACAGGCAGCTTGCCTTGTTTGGGGCTAAACCCTGCAGCTCCTTGTGTTTGCATGATGCAGCATTTGAGATAATAAATCCTCTGGGAACAGAGCATGCTGCAGAATGCACCACCGAATGCCAGGGCAGGGTCTGGAAGCAGCAGAGCTTGTATTATCTAGGTTTTTCCTGTCATTTGCAGAATCCAGTCTCCGGTTACCCTAGATGAGAGAGAACCTCTTGCAATCATAATTAAATGTCACATATATTTAACAGAGTGCAAGTCTATTCCATGCTCCCTCTTCCATCTGGCTCCAGCACAGCTGCGATCTGACTCTTCACAGCCTGTGAAATGATATTAGGGCAGTTTCTGTTTATCAGAGCCGTGATTGATGCCCGCAGTCAACTCATGATATAATGAAGGGAGTTCAGGCAGTACAATGGGGGTGTACATTTAGAAGATGAAATAGTACCTTGTGAGCTGTTAAGTATGACAACATTAGCACTGGGGAGTGTAAATAAGAAGCGTAACATAAGGGCTGGTGAGTCACCGTACCAGGGAGTTGCTCTGCAGCCAATAAAGTTCCTATTCTCTCTTGAAAGAGAGGAGTTGGAGCCGGCTGACACTTCCTGTGAGTCCTTTCGTGCTGCAAGCCTCCAGTGCATTCACTTCTGCAAGCCCGCGGCCGCGCGATGGGCTCCACAGCTGGCTTCAGTGAGCCACTCTTTCCTTGACCCACGCCAGGTGGGGGAACAGGTCTGTGCTCACGGGCATTGAGTGGTTTGGTCCCCAAACCTGCAGGCGTGCCAGTGGCAATGTTCTCCACAGACTGTCAAGCGTACCTGCCGAGGGGAGATGGTCCCGTCTCCCTGCACAGAGCCTTCCAGGTGCCCCTTCTCCTGCTGGATGGCCGTTTGCCGATGTGATCCAGAGATGGATGGGGTTTTTCAGTACAGAAGTGAAATGGGCATGCTTTTGTGTACGGGACTGAGGAACCACTACGCATCCTGGCTGTGCCACGGGCAGCAGCTAGTTCTGGTAGCACCTACCTCCACGGGAGCAAGCTTGGGAAAGAAACCTGGGGAAGTTTGACTTCTGCAAGGAGATGAAGATGGTAGCAAAAAAAAAAAAAAAAAGACTTGGCCTTTTTCATCATGTTTTTTAAAATACAGAGCTGTGCAGCCAGGCTGACACGGTAGGACACGAGTAGAGTGTGTCCTACATACAGGGAACATGGGTACATCTCAGACGTCTGCTGACCTCCCTGGCTGTAGCTCTGCTTTTCCCCATGCGTGTGCTCTTCTCTGCAAGCACTTGTGGGGTGACAGGGTGACTTGGGCAGCTCTGGCTGCTTCTTTTAGCTGAGGCCTGTCCTAATGACGGTATCATGATTAACTCCATCTTTGCGTCCGTCTGCACCTCTCCAAATATTTTCCTGCCGGTTATGGTAACAATCTCTTTTCAGCAGACCATTATGTGTTGCTGTGTGGTGCTCCGTAATACTCCAGAGGTAGATGCATTTGAGTAGCACCGACAGCACAGTGTTTTGTTGTGTAGCAATGTAAGAGAGTTTGCTAACTCAAGAAAATAAGACAGGGTCTGGCCCAAGGCAGTGCACCATGCGGGACGCGGTTGCTGTTGTGGGAGGTGCAGTCCAGCCCCAAATCAGCATAGCAATGGAGCCAGGTATGCAGTCCTCACCCCGCACGCTGCCGCCTTCCTTGTGCCTGTACAGCGAGATAGTTGTACAGAGGAGCTGGGGCAGAAGGAGATAAATGTCTCAGCCCACCTTGTCCCATCGTTACAACTTCATCCCACATCACTTTCATTGCACTTGTAATTTCTCCCAGATTTCCAAGTCCTCCAGGATGATTCAGGCCTCCTGCAGTAATGCCAAAGGCTCGGACTTGCTGTGGAGTCAACCACCTGCAGGAGAAAGCAGAAACTGATAGCACAGCACATTAGGTGGTCAGAAGGGCTTAGTGTTTTCTTGAACATCATAGGTCATCCCTGGGATCATGTTGGGAAATCAGAGCTCTGTGCTTCACCCAACATCCCAGGTGCATGCTAAGCATGATATGGATATCCCAGGATGAAAGTAGAACCAAGCATTGCTTTATTTCTTCTTCTCAGTCTCCCTGAATGGAAGGAAGGCAAGAAGAAGAAATATCCCAAGAGCTTGACCTTCTGCTGAGCTTGCTCCAACCCCCTTGCATTGCCAACTCAAAGCCACCAGCACTGGCTCAGCCCTGTGTTTGCCCAGGCCCTGGAAGTGACATCTTCCATGGATCCTTCTGCAGTCCTCAGAAACCTGGCGTCCCCCAATCCTGGAGAGCTTGCTGGCACTTCTGTGCACCTGCTGGCTTCCCTGTTCCTGCCAGCAGCCGTGTTCAAAACACGTTAGATCAGGTTTGCAATTAAGTTCAGCAGGGGCTGGTTTATGACAGGTAATCACTGGGCTGTTGCTCATAGGTAGTGACAGACCTCACAGATTACAAATAATTTTGATGGCTACCTTGCCGCATGCCAGTTTGTATCTCCATTTTGGCTGCGATTTCCCTATTTGAGCTGACAGCAGCTCTCGCCATCTGGAGAGAGGTGTGCTTCTCCTTGGCGGAGCTGTTCAGCATGGAGCTGCTGGAGTGTCATTAGCAAACATCAGCAGCTGGGAAGCGTCAGATGTTTATTTCCCCACAAGCTGTTCTGGGATGTCTATAAATAGAAAGTGTGCTCCTAAGTGACCTGAGAGCGAAAGCATGCTAGATGACCACAGCTGGGTGACCCAAGAGCAAAAGCGTGGGAGGTGTCCATGGTGGTGGGTTTCAGACTAAACTGAGGTTAAAGCTGAGAGCCTGGCCCAAAGACACTTGTTAGAAGAAGACCTTTCGCTCTCTGTGGTGTCTTGCAACAAGCCCTTGATTTCCGCAGGTGAGGTTTCACAGTCAGCTTGAGCTAATGGCAGCAGCGCTTGGTGAGCAATGGACTCTGGCATTGGAAAATCTCCTCTCCCAGGGCGTCCTGGCCATGCTGCTCACCCTGGTGCAGCGCAGGGGTTGGTTTGGTTGTGTGACTCAATTTGGCCAGAGACTGTATTTATTTTCAGCCACAGCTCTGTGGTGCAAGTCCCTGGGCAGCTGCGTGGAGAGGAGTGGGGTGGAACAGGGGGTGGATGGGACTCCTCTCTTCAGGCATCAGCTTGGCTTGGAAACAGCAACCTGCAGAGCCCATGCACAGAGTCTACCTTGGAGTACCACGGACCCAGAAGAACCCTCTGTTTGCCTGTCCACCTCGGACGAAGCCCATTGACCTGTACAAGCCCAGGGAGCTTTAGAAAAGGTCTTTGCCCTGCAAAAGTCCTGGCCAGAGAGAAGATATCCTCTATAAGCCACCTTGTAGTTGGGAGAAAGATGTTCCGTAAGTCTGCCCACTTTGGAGGTGACCAAGAGACTGCAGAATTCAAATGTTCCCAGATTGCCTCTGTGAACAAGGTTCTGAAAGATGGAGGTGGGGACAAGGTGAGCCACTGGACCTTTGCCATCTCCGGTAGGAGACATTCCAGGGCCTATTTCTGTGATAATGCCAGCTACATCTAAATACAGCTATCTGAAAGAGCTAATCAGAAATATTCATAAGGACCTTGTGCCTGTAGGGGAATTTGGGCTCATTCAATGCGAAATATTTTACAGATATGTTTAGTTTCAGCAAATCGCTCTTTCAGGAAAAGTCCCCAGAGCAGAATCTTCTTATAAGGCTGAAAAGGCTTATTTTCCCTTTTGGAACTGCTTTTGGGGGTTTTAATTTAAGCACGTTATAACAACAACAAAAAGAAAGTCCCAAACCAGAACAGCTAATTGTCCTCTCTAAATCAAAAGCAGAACAAGATCATTTGGCTTCCTGAAAAGTTTTTGAAAATGCTTCCAGACAGGAAAAACTATGGACATATAGAATTGCAGAAGAGAAAGGAAATAATTCTTGTCCGGATCTGGGGTCTGGCATGACTCCTGTGCTGGG
This sequence comes from Chauna torquata, assembly GCA_013399475.1. NCBI lineage: Eukaryota > Metazoa > Chordata > Aves > Anseriformes > Anhimidae > Chauna > Chauna torquata. Next base: position 121,419 of record VXAL01010511.1, on the reverse strand, counting down.
GAGAACAGAGTGATTTTCCAGCATCAGCTGCAAAAACGCACGGACATTTCCATGGTGTGGATCACTACTCGATTCAGTGCTGAAGAGTGAATTATCTCAAGACATCTGTGTCCTTCTGGTTTTATTAAAGGCATCAAACAAGGAACCAGCACTACTTAACTACTTTGTCAGAGAGAAGAAAACCTCCTAGAGCAGGAATATTGACAGAGTTTATAAACTCTGTCCTGACCTTACTTCCTTCACATAAACTTGCTGGCTGAGTCAGGACAATAAATCTGCTGCGCCTCACTCAGGAAGGGAAATGATTATCCACCTCTCCGTAATGGAAAAGATTTTATTCTGAAGCCCGCAGTGTCGGTGATTTGCAGGAGGGATTTGGGTGGCAGTGATGCTCTGGCATTAATGCTGGTCATGAGAAGGAGAGATGAGCAAGGAGAAAAATCTCAGCTGAGATACTGATGCGATACCGATGAGGCATGGAGAGAGAAAGTGGAGAGTGTGCTGGCCCCTTAGGAAGAGCCGAGGAAAGAAGGATTTTGCACCGATACATAATAATCAAACACAAGAATAAACAAAGTACAGAGAAGCAGGACCTGCTTGGAGATTACCAATACCCATTAAATAAAATGTTTGCGCATCTTTTGCAGAGGTCTTCCCGCCGGGACCTTTGGGGAGTGCAGCAGAGGATGGAAGATGTGCTCACTCACCCTGGTAAAGCTGTTAGATGTGAGGGCTGCAGCCAAGGAGCTCTTCCCATGGTGGACACAGCCTTCGTGCAGTAGAGAGGCAGAAGCAGGGTTAATTTTCTTCTTGACAGCAAGAACCAAGAGCTTATTTATGATGGACAGCAGCTTAGTGGAGCCATGTTTGAACAGCCTTATAAAGAGCAGAAGTGGTTTGAAAGCCAGTCAACACATTTTTTTTAAAGCCTCAGCAGGCTGTAAGCAGAGTTTGGCTTTGGTGCATGGCAGATGGCTCAGGAGATGTTCCTCTGCTCTATACATAGTAATTTTTGACCTAAATCTTTTGTCTCTTGCATGGGAAGCACATGTATTTTTGATGATGTGGGAGATTTTCAGAGGTCTTCAAGGACAATTCTTCTGGAAAAGGAAGGGGGCAAAGCCCGTTCCCAACCCCTGGCTGGACAGTGACCCATCCCAGAGAGCAGGCTGGGTATTCTGCATCTTGAGGATGTGAGCACAACCGGGCCAGACTCATTATACCACTTGAACATCTTTCTGCACCACCCTGATGTTTTGGTGGCCATTTCCAGGGTGCAGCTCAAGGCTCTGGGGTCAAAATGACCTTGGAGCCCAGTTCGCCAGAAATACCTGAACTGGAGCTTTATTTGTCCCCACGTGTCCACCTCTACAGCAGTGTCAATGCTTAGAAGCAAGACATGTTTGAAGAAGATGAATCCCAGCTTCAGTGCAGCTGTATCCCAGATGAGCAAATCCATGACCACAGGAACTTCTAAAACCTATTTAAAATGCAACGCTTCCCTTCTGCAAGCACTGCCTGTTGGGCAGGTACCTCCAGGGGTTATTTCCAGTGCTGGTTGCTCATCCACAATGCCATGAGGAGCCTTAGAGGTGGGACAGCGTCTGAGGCCGCCTTCACAGAACCGCAGAATCACAGAACCACAGAACCACGGAATGATTTGGGTTGGAAAGGACCTCAAAGCCCACCCAGCTCCCACCAGCCCAGGCTGCCCACAGCCCCCCCCAGCCCGGCCTCCAGCACCGCCAGGGACGGGGCACCCCCAGCTCCTCTGGGCAGCCTGTGCCAGGGCCTCCCCGCCCTCAGCGGGAAGAATTGCTTCCCCAGGGCTGACCCGAACCTCCCCGCTGTCAGCCTGAAGCCGTCACCCCCGGCCTGTCCCCACAGCCCCGACACAGAGTCCCCCCCCAGCTTCCCCGCAGCCCCTTGAGGCACAGGGAGGCCGCCGGGAGGGCTCCCCGCAGCCTTCTCCTCCCCAGGCCGAACGCCCCGGCTCCCTCAGCCCGACTCCCCAGGAGAGCTGCCCCAGCCTCCGGGCACCCTCGCGGCCTCCTCTGGGCCCGCTCCAACAGGTCTATGTCTTTCCTGTGCTTCCTCGGGCACAGACGACGCAGGGTTTCCGTGAACCAGCAATCCCTACAGCCCGACGAGGAGGATGTCGCAGGGCCACCTGCAGTGCTGCGGGCAAGAGATGAGGGCTGGTGGCCCAGGGTCACCCTGCCACCTCCGCGTTGCAGCCAGCAGCTCTTTGCTTTCTCTCTGCAGGCTTTCAACCCCCTACTTCTGCCCGTGTTTAAAGAGGGAAGAAGAAATGAAGTCGTCAGGGACGTGGTAACACAGGAATCCTTTCAACGTGCTAATGCGCTTGCATTAGTGCTAATGGGCACCACCACCAGCGGGCTCTCAGAGGAGGGAGGACACGGAGCTGACCCATGCTGAGTTCCTCCAATGCTTCCTTAATCCAGCCGGTCTTTAAAGTGTAATGAAAACAGCTCCTGTTTACAAATAACCAGAGCATTGCAGAGTTTTGTAGCCGTCTTGGACTTCCTCACTCTTCGTTCACTGCTGCCCTGGGTTGCGGGTTCTTCCTTGCATTGCCTTCCCAAATACCCCCCCCAAATCAGAGATCAGCCGCGTGTCCTGTTGAGTGGCCATGTTGTCTGAGCTTGGTCTGATTTACTGAAACATTTGCAAAGTGCAAATCCCGTTGCCAGTTATGTAACTGAATTATCCTTCCATATGCCAGACAGCAATTCTACAGTTAATTGATTTTAATCTAATCATTTGTAGCCACTCTCCAGTTTTAATCAACCCTGCCCACCCCCAGCCCACTGTTTTGCATGAGCCATCTTTCCAGCGATTCCTGTTTTTAATTATATGAAAGCATGGTTACGTTTCATTAATTCTTGTCACATTACCACAACCCTCCATTTCCACAGCCAGAATCCAACCACCTCGGCATCATCATCCATTACGGTGCACGAACAAGAACAGATCCTTGTTCCAGTCTCATTAGATTTTGAATGTTAATCAGTGAGGCTCAGAAGAGGCAAACTGCAGTTGCTCACCCCTTTTCCTCTTCCCCAGCCCTCCTTTTCCCTCCTCTCCTCTCTGCAGCCTGAGCAAAGCCAGGGTCTGGCTCTGAACACTGGGGACCTGCGTCTTGCCTGGTGGCAACTGCTGTGGGGGCATCTGAGCCCAAAGCAATGCCTGTTTTGCAATGTGCCTCATTTTCCCTTGAGCAAAGCACGTCCCAGCCAAGGGACAATCTCCTGCTCATTTATGCTCCTCTAGTCCCGGCTCTTGTTAACAGCATGAAATGCGTCATCAGGAATGGTCAAAGGGAAAGGCACAATACCCCGTTGTGCTGGTTGGGGTGTAACGTGGCATGGCTGCGAGTCACTGTGCAAAATTTGGGTGGTGTCCGTAGGCAGTGGATGGCGGAGAGCAGGGGTAGGGAGAGGAGGAGGAGGGTGGGAATGGACCTCCAGGAGCATTTGAGAGGGCAGATTGCACGCCCTGGGCCAGGCAGTGCCTGCAAGTGAAGGCCAGAGCTTGGATTTGGTGCAGGGCTGGACAAGTGACTCTGTTGGGGTTCATTGGGACATCCCTGGTTAGCACTGAGGATTGGTGTCTGGGCAAGAGGCAGAAGAGGCAAAATTCCCATCTGTTCAGCCTTGTTTTGCTGAGTCCAGAGCCTCAGCAATGGTGGCCCAGCACATGGCCCAGTTGGGATAGGCAGGGTGTCCATGACCTGTTAGGAAGAGCTGGGTCTGGCCAGCTGAATCGGATCTGATTTTTTATGCAAGCGTGGAGCTCACCGGTGCTGAACTTCATGGCTTCTCCTCCTGCTCCACGTAGCTCCATATTCCCAACCCAGTTTCCAACAGGAACACAACCCGGTTGGCTGATGGAATGGTCTGAGTGGATGCCCAGAGATCAGACCCATCACTGCTGCCCTGGTAGGGAAACCCTTCCTGCTCCCATCACTGACCCAAATGGCAAAGTGATGCTGAGATGGAGGCATCGTCCCAAGACTGGAGTTTGAGGGACAAGCAAAGGCACAGGAGGATTTTGGCTCTAGAAGCTCTCTACCTGTGGGATCCCCATTTATCTGCATGACCCCAACCATGGGGTCCAGTTTGTTGCTACCTCGCCCCCAAAAATGCCTAAGAAAAATGAAGGACTGCTCCATGGCTAGCGGGAAACAACAGAAAATTCTACTATTCAGATGGGAATATGGATATTTCCTGTTCCCCAAATATCTTTGCAAGGATCCACTCGTTCCAGACTGCCTAGGTTTAGGATGGGGGGAAGGAGATGCTGGGGGTCTCGTGAGGGCTGTCTATGCACCCTCCCTGACACCCCACTGATGATGTTGGGGGACACGGTCCCTGGAAGTGTCCTGGCCATGGGGCTGGAGCCTTTGTGTCCCACCACGGGTCTCGGGGAACAGCAGGGCTTGTCACAAACCCCAGCGCAAGGAGCAGCCCCAGCTCCAGAGGGACAGGGACCTCACGCACCTGAAACAGAGCAGAAAAGGGAGCCAATCCCTCCAAATGAGGAGGTGTCACGTATAAATAATGTATTACCAGCGGGCTTGTATAACGAGGCTTTATGGCCTGCTAATAAAACAAACAGTAGAAGTCTCATTGCTGTCTAAGCTAATGTAGCCAGCATAAGCAAATAATTTTGGCTCTGGGGATGACTTTGTGTTTAATCCTCCCTCTCAACCATTTAGGCCAGTTTTATACAGATATGAATTATTGAATCCAGTCAAACCTGCCCTGCTATCCAGCTAGCCACAAGCTCCATTGCTGAAGACTTGTAGTAACACTAGTACAACCACAGCAATAGCACCCTCATAGGGTTTCTGTATATATATATAGATGAGCTAAAATAAAAACTATGATGAAATTGTAAGCTTTGTGCTGGTAATTGTATAGATAATCCGACTTTCACAGCACCTCTACATGTAATGTGTGCATTTTGTACATGTTTATTATGCTATAGATAATATTACATTAAATGTTCGCATAATTTCTGAGATTATCTAGCATGAGGCAAAATGGAGAGTACTCCAGCTGAGTCTCGACATCAGAGACAGACTCCCAGCCGTGAAAGCCTTGGTGGCTGGAGCAAGGTGGGGAGCACAGATGCACTTTTGCTTTTCAGAGGGAGCTTTCTCCCTCTGAAAGTTCAAAGGAAAGCACATTCCGGTGTCTGCCTAGCCCAGGATGAGCTCAGTGGCCCAGAAAGGCTCATGAGCTTTTTGTTGTCGGGAATCCTGTGTGGCTGGAGCGTAGCTGTTGCAGATGATTAGTGATGGAGACTGACTGGGCACAAGGGAGCATGATGCTTGTGCAGGAGGAAGAACTGCCTGGACCTCAGTGGCTTCTGGGGGTTTTGCACTGGACACCAGAAAGCCCCATCAGTGTCCCTCCTCCCCTGGCTTGCCAAATCCTTGCCAAGCTGAGACATACTGAAGCCACATGAACCCATTTTCAAAGCAGTGCTGCTGAGGACCTGATGGATCTCTCCTAGCACCTCGTTCTCCACTGACCACTTCCACCCCAGATCTTCACTCTCCAGCTCTGGAGAGGTGGCCAGAGCCAGTGGGGAGTAGCAAGCACCCAACGTCATGTGCTACAAGTCAAGGGGGCTGGACGGGTGGACAGCAGAGGGCTCTCGAGCCCTCAGCAAGCACAGATGCCCAGCTGGAAGGATGCTAAATGTGCGCTTGGCCACTCCATGAAACTCATTTGGGCCAGCTGCAATGAATCAGCTGCTTGAAATAGTGACAGTGCTAATAGGAATTTACTTCTGCTGGGGGGAAAGCGGTCCCTGGTGAAATGCTGTTCCTTCTGCTGCCAGAAAGGTACGGTGTGATTAAGTATGACCAGGTTTCCTTGCTGACTCCACTTCCACCTAGTTATTTTTTTCTAAAGCTTTTCACAATAAAGAAGGAAAAAAAAAAAAAAAAAAAGCCCTGTCAGCTCTGCTGTTGTGCAGCGAGCTCGTCTGGAAGCTCTGGGGGGATCTGTCCCTGCCGGATCCTCCTCTTCCCATTCCACCATCCCTCCCTGTAGAAATGCAAAATAACCTGTTTTTGGCTCAAATCAGTGCATGGGAAGAGAAATCCCCCTCCCTCAGGCTGGGTTGGGAAGAACCTGGATTGCTGAGGTATTTCAAGTGGGAGTGGGGGGGATACCGGACTGGGTTTTTCACACTGGGGGGGCATTGGGCACTGGTGGAGTTTCCCTTCCTCTTGTTTTTCCTGAAATCGTTCTTGCTGTCTGTATCCCCTGCAGAAAACTGCTTACAGCAGAGCCCTGCTTTGGGGAAGCAGGATGAGGCTGTGCGGAAGGGGCAGACGGCAACAGGGGATGGACCAGGAGCTGGACCCGAGCTGGATCAATGTCCTCCTGGGTGGCCCCGGGCAAGTCACGTTGCTTCTCACGTTCCCCATTGGCCAAAAAGGCGCGACTGCCTTCCCTAACGCAGCAAAGTTGCCCCAAAGCAGCGGCGGAGGGTTTCCCACGCAGGGCCTGGGAGGGCTAGCTCCCCTGGGGCCGACGTTTCCATGGGCTCGTGAGCCTGGGTTGTCACCGTGCTTCGGGTCCCATCCCTGCGATGAGGACAAGGAGACGTTTGTTTGGTGAAGGCCGTTTAGGAGCCCAAGGGGGGAACTTGGAAGCCCAGGTAGGAGCTAGGTGCTTTCTATGCAGGCTCTGCCCGGTGCAATGCCCCCGGACACCCGCCAGTCCCTTGCACCCACAGACCGGGCAGACCCAAAGCTCTGCCGTGTGCGTCCCCAGCCCCAAACGAAGCTGCCCCATCCGAGGGGGCTGAGCTGGCGGCCACAGCACCGCTTCCCCGGCCATACCCGACCCTGCGGGGGTGAGGGTGGCAGAGGCCCAGGGTTATCGCTGCCTTAGCAAAGTGGGGAAGGAAACTGCTAATAACACCCCGCTCCTTCGCTCCTTCGTCTGTTGTGGAGATTTGCCTTTCTCATTTACGTGTAAATAAGCCCTTTTCTTTCTGACACCGAGCAGGTCCTGCAAGTAACTCTGAGTGCAGAGCTCATGCTGCACGCCAGTAGAGGACTTGAGTGTGCAGGGAGAGGCTGGAAGAACAAAGGGCTTTCGAAAACCTCATCTGTCTAATCCCGTGGTGACCTGACATCATCCTCAGCGTGGAGAACAAGGTGGCAAGCCTGCGAGCACGCCGCCTCTGCCCGACCAATTAAATCGTGTCCACTCCATCATGAATTATGCATCTTTGCATTTCCATTTCGCTGCTGCTGCTTATTTGATGAAATTCGCCTCTGTTGATAAGGATTAAGCTACCTGCTTCAAAGCGTTGCACTGTGCTTAGCAAGGCGGAGGGAGAGGGTGTTGCATGCCCGGAGCAGGGCATGTGCCGCAGCGGCTTTCAGCATCCTCCTCTGCTGCCTCCAGGAGCTGGGATGAGAGGCAAATGCAAACCAAGGGTGGGCACCCAAGGGCAAGAGGTTTCAGGGAGGTCGGGGGGTCACTTGCTGCCTGGACATGGTCCTGGGCTACTCTAGGTGTTCCTGCTTGAGCAGGGGTTGGACCAGATGACCTCCAGATGTCCCTTCCAACCTCCACCTTTCTGTGATTCTGTGACTTTTGTATGGTATGCAACACGCGGAGGTGGGCTGGGGGCTGGGGGCCTCCCCCTGGGTCTGGCTTGTCCAAGCACCGGTACTTGGCAAACCCTACCTGCCAGCCCTGCGTGGTGAGCAGAGGTGGTGCTTACACCTGCTCTCTCCTCCTCATCACACCTTGCGGATAGGAGGGGAGTGATTTATTCAGATATCATAACCTGAGAGGCTGGCACCAAAACCATCTCCTTCTCTGCCTTCATTTGTCTCTTGTCTTGCCCCTGGGGACAGTAGCCAGTGTGCTGTCCCCTGCACAAGCCATAGATCTGCTTTGGGCAGGGGCCAAGCCTGCATCTAAACCATCAGGAGACACAGCCCTGACTGGAAGAGGTCATGGGTTAAAGACGTGAGATGTCATGGAGCCATTTGCAAATATTGGTCAGAGTCAAACACAAACAACTCAGTGCGTGTGGACTTGCTGCTGTCTTTAGTGACAGAAGCCTGGGAGGATTTGTTCTGGTTAAACACTGTCTGGAGAGGAGGAAGCTGTGTGTGTCTGCCTTGGACATGTTTGAAAGGTGTGCGGTGTCCATGGACAGTCCGGTTGCCCATCCTCAAGAGCAACATTTCCCCTGGGCCCTCCAAGCTCTCACAGAGACAGGAGCATTCCCACAGCAGGTGATCCTGAGAGAGAGCTCTTTGCTGGGTAAGAGGCTGGAGGGTACCCAGAGAAAGGAGAAAATAGGGCCAGTGTCAGGGAACACCAGCAAAGGCAAATGCATTTCTGTGGAAAATGGTGATCACTTGTGAAATCAAGAGATTGGGAGCCAAGTGTTAAGATTCGGACGTTTAAGCAGCAAACGCATGTCCCATCTGGGACGTGGGTGCCGTGCATCCTCGGGGCAGCACGTGCTGGCAGGGAGGGATGTCTTCTCGCTGCCAGCAAGGAGCGGTGGGGTCTCTTCCATCAGCTTGGCAGCTTCCATCCCAAAAGCTGTTAACAGGCTTTTCCTTTTTTTTTTTTTTCCCCCGATACTCTGTCTGGAGGAAAAGAAGGAGCCACCATCTGCAATGGGTCTTACAATGGAAAGAGACACAAGGTAAGAGTGGAGAAGAAACAGCTAAACAAGAAATAACCAGTCTTGATGTCACCCTCCAGGGCAGCGGTGGCCCAGGAGGAGAGGACACATCTCCTGCCTCCTCGTTCCCCTCACAGCAGATATTCCCAGGCAGGGTCCACAGCAGGCTCATGAGTCTGGAGGTGCAAGTGGAAGAGGGAATCTCTGGGAAAGGCTGCTCTGAACCATGTCCATGCCACAGTGCTTAACTTCTGGAGGATAGAAAATCATTCCTTCCTGGAACATGCATCTTCCCTGCCTCCTACCAGCTGAGGTCCCTTGCTTGTCCCCTCTGAAGGCGAGCTGAAGTGCACGCATTGACTCAGCCCTATCTGAAATGCTCCCACTCTATTTTGAAAGAGCTTTCTCTGACGGCACCGTGACATAACTCACAAATACGACACACACAGAAGCAATGCATCCGGACAGCCAGGGAGCCAATATTTGCTTGGGTGTTTATTTTTTCAGAGGAGGAAAGATTGATGGGAGAACTGGGCACGTTGCTGATGTAGCCCTGCTTACCCACAAAGCCCATCTCCCTCCTCTGCACGACGTGAGCACAGAGGCAGTTTGATTAAAGCAGCCCCCCTGCACTGTTACCTCTCCACACTGCGGCTCACCAGCCCACCGCTGCCCAGTACACCTCTGAGGGTGTAATACCTGACTTGGAGTTACTTTTCTGCTGAAAACCAAATCAGCGAGGCTGGATTTCTCTTAACCTGGATCGTTTCGTTTCCCTTGTCCAGGTTGCTGCCATGAGAGGTGAGCTACAAAGGAGGGGTGACCCAGAACAGCCGAGCAGAGCGGGATCTCCTAAACTCTCCTAAACCTCCTTTGCTTTCATCTTCAGTGTTGAAGGCAAAGTCCTTGCACGATATTCAGTGCCAGCAAGTCATCAGCTCCCACAGCTCTCTCTCAGCTCTCTCACCAGTGTGTAAGTGATTTTCTTGCCGTCCTCAGCTCTTGAGTGCCTTCCAGCCTCGTTTCTTCCCTGTTCCTGGCTTGTCTGCACCCCTGCACTAAAACACCTCCTCAGCCTCCGGGGCTGCTTGCAGTGCCTGGCAGAACTCACCTTTCTTGACCACTCCATGGAGCTTTTCTGCCAGCTGATACTATCAGAGGACTTTTTTTTTTATCTGAGGGCGGGTCCTTTTATCACAGAGAAACATAACTGCTGCAAAACTCTTTCTGAAGATTTTTACCTGCACTAGCTTGAACCCACACAGTAAGTATATGGACTTCATGCCTGCACAGCTCTCAAGTGCAAGTTCAAGAATCTCATTCATATGGGTGACGTCTGCATGAATGTTTCTCCATTCTTATGCATTGAAGGGTAAGAGCTTTTTGAACCACAGGTGGGTCAGATGTTTCTGCAGGTGCCTGTCAGCCATGACACCAGCCACCAGACTGGCTGTCTGCACCAAAGTGTGGGTAATTTTCCTTAATAAGCCCACCAGAAGATGGAATTGCTCTGCTTGGCAGCTGCTGGTGTTGCCTCTCCCCGTCAGAGTCTTGTCAAGCCACGTGCAGCTCTGACACATCCCAGGAGCTGGCTGGAGCATCTGCCCAGCCCTGCCTTGCTCTGATCCCACCTGCCCACCCAGAGGCTTCCCTGGGTCTGGCAAGTAGAGCTGGAGCAAGGGGAGGACGAAAGCATCCCCCCATACACACCCCATCCCTGCTGAAGGAGGCACTGGATGGAAACAAACCCAGGACCTGCCGGCTGCTCCTTTTTCTGTGTGGGCAGAGAAGTTGGGCATGGACATCAAACTGGAAGGAGCCTGGGGAGCGACATGGGCAAAGCACGGGTGGAGGGTGCTGGGGAGAGATCAGCAGAAGGCTACACATTTCCGTCTGTATCTTGGAGCTCTGCCACAGGTCACAGGGAGCACCTATTTCAGTGTAAGACTGAATAACGTTGGTTGCCCCACCGTTGGTGGTGGCCACCATGAGCAACCCAACAAGCATCCTGGGCTCCAAGAGGGCCAAGCATTTGGTGCTGCCCTGACGCTTCCAAGTCATGAGGCTGCCCTGCTTGTCTCCCTCCACCTTCCCATCTTTCCAGATACCAGGCACTGAGCTATTTGAGGCCAGATCCACAGCTTTCAGATCAGTGTGGACAACCATGTGGTGCAAACGTGATGAGGAAGCCCATGCACAGCCTCCCACCCCATGTTGTGACCCCCACTGCATGGCAGGAGACCCTCTTTGCCCAGCTGCACCTGAAGAAAGGGAATGGAAGGGCTGAATCAGGCCACAGTGAGTTTGTTCAGAAGCTCAAGAGGGGGCTTTCCTTGCAGCCATGGGGTCCGTAACAGAGCTGTGCCCAAAGACTGTGATGCAGGTCGGGCTGCTTGGATGATTTATACTGGAGGGCATGAAGCTCTGTAGAGTCTCCAGGGGAGCTGGATGGATTGGTTGCCTTTATCTCTGATTTCTTTCCCCAGCAGTTTGTCAGTAAATCAGAGAGATGTCAGATGTTTTCAGCACCTGCAACTTTTTTTTGGAAGTGATACAGAAGTACATAGGTGACTTTGAGAGTGCTGAAAAAAGGAAACAAGAGGTTAATAAATCTTCATGTAAGCTATAGCCATGCCAGTGTCCTTACCCCATTCCTGGCCTTGAACAGAGGTGTGACACCCACTTATTTCGCAGCCACCCTGTGAAGCTGCGCTTTGAGCTTCTTCTAAAGAAAGCAGAGGTGGGTACACCTTGGGAGAGGGGGAACCATGCCAAAGGTGGGAGATTGCTGATAGTGGTGATCTGATAGTGCTCTCCATCCTGACCCTCTGTTCCCTGCACTCAGCACAACCTCAAGCTTCTGTTCAAAGCCCAGACAAACCACGCGGGCATCCCAGAGGGGAGGTGGGACACTCTGCAGGGCCGGGAGGGATGGTGGGTACCCAGGCTTGGGCAGCTGCATCCCACCCGGGGTGACCGTCAGCTCCCAGCTGTAGGCACTGGAGACGTGTCTATACACGATGTGCCTGCAGAAGTAGATGTCCTCCTGCATCCCTGTCCTCCTGGCCTCCAGCCACGCTAGCATGGCACAAGTCCCCATGGTCCTGTGTCCTCTCTGACCGCCCTGCGTGGGTGGATGGCTGAGACACCCCAGGGGTCTCACGTGGTTCCAGATACTCGTGTACAGGCAGCTGGACTGAGGGCAGTGGTTTAACGGGACACATGGGTATCTAGGCTCGTGTGTGAGACACCCGAAGCGTGCAGGAGACCAGGCAGGATCACAGGCAACCCAACCGAGTCCAGCGGAGGTCGGGGTTATTGATAGCTAGGTGCTCACTTCAGGGTGAGCAGAACTGCTCTCCAGACTCCACCAACTGCAGTGACTATCTGCATCCAGCATAACAGGAGGGTAGACACTGAGCACACGTGCAGGCACTTCTCCTTGGAGACCTACATCGATGTGCCTACACGGGTGACCCAACCTGTACCCACATCTTCCACCGAAGCGAGATCCCCGAGGATGCTCCATGCCAGAATAACCTTTGAATGGTGTTCTAACTGCTGCCCAAAAAAGATCTCTCCACTGCCTCCGCACTACAGGTCTGGCCTGCAATTTTTGGGGCTGCCCCAGGTCCGGACAGCCCATACCCACACGTGTGCTAGCATGAGCCTGCGGCCCCTTTCGTCATTCCGACTCCAAGATGCGTGCAGCCTTCTCTCCCACTTGCTCCTCAGCTTTCCCTCTTGAGACAGGTGTGGCTGCCCCATCAAACAGTTAAACCTCACCTTCTCTTTCCTTTGCACTTTTCAAACTCTTTTCCAGCATTGCGGCTCAGCACTGGAAAGGATCTGCCATCTATTAATTAACTCGGTACCTGATGAGTGTCATCTCGCTGAGAGGATTTTTGAAGACAGCACTGAAAATGATTAAGGGCTCGAAGGGAGTGATTTATCAATGGGAGATTAAAAGAGTTAAATATGTAAAGCTCAAGTGAATGATGGCAAAGGAGAATCTGATGGTGCAAAGTGGTTTGAAAGGTATAAACACCCAAAAAGAAGTGGTGACATAGCTGAGATGGAGCAGCTCAGCAAAAGCCCCCGGGGAGGCTTGGGGCAAGCAAGGCGAATTGCTCTGCAAGCCTGCGGGTCCATGCAGGGCGCTTCCAGATTCACTGCTTTACATTAAATGCAACAAAGGATTATTGTCTGTAATGCAGCAGGGAGTAAAGTGACATTGTTAGAAGGCCAGAAACTCGGTTTCTCCTCCCTTTTCCCCAGCACAGGCTGCTTAGTGCCTAAAATCACTCCTTGCTCAGCACTGCTGCATCTTCCCAGCACTGACAAAGCAGGGACCTGCTCAGGACTGTACAGACTTGCCCTGGGGCTGGCACGTATTGCAAATGCCTGTCGAGGCTGAAGCACAGTGAGCAACATCTGCTTTCCTCTGAAGCACCGGCTTTTGCTATCATAGATTTGATCAAAAACTTCAATCTGTATGCATTGGTCAGATGCTGTCTCTGCAGAGCAAGGTAAATGCGGTGCTGGAAAGCTAGAAGTCATCCAGGCTGGACAAGGGCACAAAAAAACCGCGCTCAGGGCTGTTAACAGGCAACATCCGCCCAAAGGAGCTATGGATGGACTGTGTTTCCTTCCCATTTGCCATGAGAAATACAAGTATCCTGTCTTGCAGAAATACTGGTTTCCAGAGCTACTGGTTTCTTTGTCTTCCTGTTTGGCTGCGTTCATCTCTGTGTCTTGGAGGGCTGCAAAATGTGCGCTGCTCAGACCATGGTTAAATGATAACCCAGCTCATGAGTTCCTTGGTGTCAGTCCGTGTAGCTGGGAGGTCACCGCCAAACTGCTCCTGTGTCCGTGCTATGAAGCATCATGTCCTGGTCCTTTGCTCGTCTCCCCTGTTTATCTGACCTCACTCTTGCATTGAGCTGCTACATTACCCAAAGCTTCTAGAAAGTTAAAAAAAAAAAAAAAAGAGAAGAAAAAAAAAGTGTTGCTGTTAGTCTAATTCTTAATCATTTTTCCTTTAAAAAGTTTGTACCTCTTAAACCAATGCTAATTATATTCTTCTTATGGGCAGCATTTTATCAATACAGACAACTGGGACTGGAACACCAATTAAAGTCAGGGAGAGAAGAACTACAGAGCACCTGATTTTTTCAAAATTATGACATCAGCTTAATTGCAACTTTCCAATCCATTTTCCCCCCAATTAATCTAAAGTGCTCTATTCTTAGGAGAATTTCAGAGCCGTGATAAAGCAAGTCAATGACCTGTTTTCTGACCCTCTGCTAAACCGCTAATGACTTTTTTTGGCGGGTTTCATCTCCATTTTAATTAATGATGGACACAGGCAAAACCTGGTTAGGAAGTTGTAAGCAAAGTTGTGCTCTGCCTTTTGCTGCTGGGCCATCCACTTTGGTTTTGGATGCAGAGAAAAAAAGTGGCTGGGACGACTCAAAACTGAGATGTCATCTGCTGCAAGGTAAGTAAATAGTGCAATCAGTGCTGGCGAGGGCACCCGGCTGGACAGATGGCCCCTCTCCATCTAACTCACATCAGGACTTTGCTGCACGGCTCTTTAATCCGCTGTGTTGGAGCAGGGCTGCCCTATTTCCAGTATGAAGAGGTGGGGAACTGGTGCTGGCCGTGGGGAGAGGGGGAAGCAGGAGCCCTGTGCACGTCCCTCGCCAGCTGGTGACCTCTGGTAGGAAACCAGCTGCGAACACCGCACCTCTCCTTCCTGCATCCCCCCAGGGCTGCAGCTCACAGCTCCCATCCGTCCTCTCCAGAGCTCAAATCCCCCAGTGCCTGCCCCATCCCTTTCCTTCCAGCCCCTCATTTCCCACCACGCAGCTTGTCCGCTCTGCCCTGCAGCCCCGGCCCTCCGTCTGAGCTCCTTCTTCATCCCTGGACATCCCCAGGCCCCTCTCTTCTACCCTGCCCCACCAGCATAACAGCATGACTGGGACCAAAGGTCTCCCCAGACCGATGTCCTGCATCTAAAGCAAGCCTGCTGAAGAAGTCAAGCACGCAGTGATGCTGCCCCAAAATGCTCTCAGAAATGCCTGTCCCTATTCCCAGGCCCTTTACCTCCTGGCCCTCCTCTGGCTTTCCCTGAAGAGGCAAATCCCATCTCCTCCTCCTCCTTCCTGGGGGATTTCCATCACTTGCAGCTTCCAACATCTGTACTTACCAAAATCACACTTGAGAGGGATGCTCAGGGCAGCAGGGAGGGCGTGTAGATCTGTAGCTGAAACCACGCTGAAATACCCGATTCCTTCAGGCTTAGCGAGTGCTCACACACGTGGATGGGAGAACCACTTTCTGCACTGACCTCCCAGGAATGCAACCTGCAATTACCCGCAGTGCTTAATTGCTAGCTCTCCCCCAGACTGTGCCAGCCATCTCTTCTCCCAACAACGCTGGGACACGGAGCAGGGTGGCACAGACCAGGGGTTGCTCCTGGGAGGCGAAGTGGTGAACCCTTTGGATCTGGGGGAGCAGAAGGTTCAGCAGCGTGGGCACCTCCGTGCGATGCTGTCGCCTCACGGGGTTTAGCACGACTCCCGCCTCCCAGCTCGAGCTGCCAGCCCTGCTCACGAGCTCAGCTGTTTTCGCAAGAGCACGAAGAACCGTCGGTGTGTGATCCGCTGCTTTGCACGGGTCATGAGAGGAGCGAATGTGGCATTTTGAGAGTGCCACGTAATTCTTTAAAGCAAAGGAAAATCTCCACAGCCTTCAACAATCTGCTCTAGCAGCTAATTACTCTCCATGCTAAAAATGCATGCCTGCTCGCAACTTGGACATTGTCGGCTTTAAGTGCCTGGCCCTTGCTGCCTGCTGGCCATGAGCTGGTCAGAGGGAAGCCCCCTCATGTCCAGTCTTCTCTGTCCTTGTTGGCCAGCCTGGACAGCAATTTAAAACCTCTCAACCTTTGCCGTAATCATCTCCACAGCCAGGGCTTGTTTCGTCCCTTGCTGTAACACACGCTTTTCCAGCTCCTGAATCATTCTTATACCCTTCCCTCAGGTCTCTCCCATTTATTGTGAGACATTTTTAGACCCTGGACACAGGAACAGATCCATCACTTCAGAAGGGCTTCCCAGAGAGTGCAGCTACGGCTGCCGGATCTCCTGGGCCCCAAAAACTTCCTCTTCGTAGCGCGTCCCCGAGCTGGGTCACCCCCAGATTTGTGGTGCTCCGCAGGTGGGCTGCTTGTGGCACACAAGGTGCAAACCGCCGGGAGTGTGCGAGACCGGAGCAGGTACCCGATCAGCAGAAAACGGGACTGGGAGGGACTGGGGGAGCTCTGCTAGATACGTGTTGTCCCATAGAAGGGGACCGTGTGGCAAAACCATTCCTGGATGACACCTGGCTAAAAGCCTCCAGCGACAGAGCCTCCATCCCTCTCCCTGCAGCAGCAGAGCCAGGAAAAGCATCTTAGCCCGGTTCTGCCTTGCTGCAATTTCAGTCCATGACTTCTCGTCCTGTCCCTGGAAGAGCTCTTTATTCTCCCCCTCTTTGCGATGACCTTTTGCATAATTGAAGACCGCCATTGCGTCGCCTCGCAGCCGTCCTTCCTCCAGATTAAATGACACCCGGTAGCTCGTGTTCTCCCAGCCTCTGATTATTCTCACTGCTGTCACACGAACACTCCTTGGGTTGTCCTTGAAGTGAGATGTTGACACCAGACACAGGGTCCAGCCGTGGTCTGTGGGTGAAGAGGCAAAGTGCCACTTCTGCGGTCCCCTCCTCACTGTGTGAGGGGCGATGCCTGACGGATGCCACGGGGTGATGCTGCTCCTGCACCCCAGGGCCTGGCTTGCAAGAGGACGTTGCTTCTGGCGATTGCGCCGACCAGGCTTCCCAGCAAGGCTTGATGCTGCACGATCGTGGAGATAAATGGGTTGTGGTTCTCCAGAAGCAGCTTCACTCAGGGAGCAGTGGTGACAGTCCTGAAATTACTGGGGACATTGCTGTCACAGAAAGGAAGACTGAGGATGTATGACAACAGGAAGGCAATTAAGTTGCTCCTGAGCTATCTGGAAGTGTGATGTGCCATTCATCTGTGCCAGAAGCCCTTGCATTTATCAAAGCTTAAAGAGAATCAGACATAACTGACCTGGAGGAAAAAAACATCACTGAGAAGCAATTGATAGTTGTACAAATGATGCAGGTCAGATTCAATTCTCTGTTCACAAAGGAAACCATTAGAAATCACTGAACCAAAGTTTTGTTGGTGATGATAGAAGGAGCTAATGAATCTGCAAGTTTTATGAGCAACCGCCTGGGCTGCTGGAGCAGAGTGATTATTGGGTAGAGTATGCTATTTGTCACGATAACCCTATCTTATATTTGAAGCACTCTAAAGGAAAAAAAAAAAAAAAAAACTATTTACAAACTGCACCAAATTTTAAAGTCTTGAGTCTGTTTTTCCTTGAGACAAATATTTAAATATTTCTGAGGGTCAAAATTTATACACAACGGAGCTCTTTTTGGTGCATTCACGGTATGTTAAAGGCCCCAGTATCATGCGGTGCAAAGCAGCCACCTCAGGGGTCTCTGAGAGCTGCTTTCCTCCATGATGTTCCTTCAGACATGTACTGGGTTTGTTTCTAGGTCAAAATGCATTTATTTCTGGAAATCCCCGACGTAATAGCTAGACGTATTGGCCCCAATGTGGTCTGGTGCCCAGGCAAAAAAATCCCCACAAATCTATTTTGCACCGTCTTCTCTCTTTTCACTAGCCCGTAACAGAGAGAGTGTTTGCACTCAGAGAACAGACTTGCTCAGAGCTTGCTGGAGACATGACGGAGGAGAGAAGCCAGGAGCATAATGAAAGACGGTGGAAGCACTGGCTGAGGAAGCAGAGAGAGCATTTTCGTTCTCGTAGTCTCAAAAAGCTTCTAACTTCCACCTGGAGGCAGCCAGGTTGGTCTTAAGGATTTCATACAAAGACAAAAAGGTCACTTGAGTTGGAAAAATCTGTACAGGCTTGAGGATTTAGCTGCAGTAGCCTTGACCTTACGGCTTCTACTGTCACTGCTGTTCCTATTCACACCCGTCCAACCATGAGCTCCATAGCCAGGCTCCTAGTTTGTGTGATTCGCTTGGAGATGAAGAAGATAATGAAGAAGAAGAAGGTGAAGTATCAGGAGAGTGTGCATCTCTTCTGGCACCTATCCTTTTCTTAAGGTTGGATGCAAAAAATTCCTATTTCCCACCAGCTCAGACAAAGACCGTTTATAACCGGAAGGAAAACGGGCCTTACTTTCTCCCAGATAACCTGGTGCAGTGGGAAGAACATTCCTATGGCCATAGCACCATGTGCAAGTAGAGCTGGGGGGACCGCAGGAGATGCCCTAACCCAAAATCGACTCCAGAGGGTGGTGGAAAATGTCTGGATTCCCCTCCCTTCGTCTCCTGGGCCAGGAGAAGGGCTCTTCAACATCTCTGCTCACCATAGCTCCTTGCTTTGCCCTGGAGGCCAGCAAGCAACTGCATGCTGGCAAAAAGCGTTGTGCTTTGGCAGGGGTGAATAATATACACAGCCAGGCAGGGAAGGACACAGATTTCTTCTACATGTTGCGAAAAGGGAATTTTTCCCCATTGCTCTTGTGATTTTTTCTTCTCAACCCTTGTCACCACCCTGGGGCCCACCGGCTCGCCTTTCCCTGTCACCCTCGGAGCTGTTAGCAGCGTCCCTGGGAGACCTCTCAGAGCGGGAGAACCAGCTCTGGTCCCAGCAGGGTCCTGTCCGGGCCTGGCACCACGTGTGATGGCACGTGGATGTCTCCTCGGCCACGGGGACAGTCCTTCAGGCCGGAGCTGCAGGACCAGGAGACGCATGTGGGACTCGCATGGGGTGCCCTAGGAGCCGCTTTCTCCCCTGGGTTTTGACCAGAAGCCTTTCCTGCCAACGCAGCTGCGCAAGTTCTAACGAAAGGTTTTCCTGAGGGTCTTTCTTCCAACAGAAAAGCAATTTCCCAGTCGGTTTTAATTCTTCTTGATATGTTGTCTCCATCTTGGGTACTTTGTGGTGTTAAATAGCTGCCATGTCTCACTGCAGGAGAGCACAAATCCCTGTATTTGTGCCCAAAAGGGGCAGATGTAGTCACAAGTGAATCTGCTTGTTCTTTTTCTGTCTCCCCCTCATCTCTGGTACTTGAACAAGATTTCTCATCTTTTTCCTCCTTGATCTTTTTTTTTTCTGGTTCTATCATCTTATCCTCTTTTCTTCCTTCACTGGGTTTCTGGAGTTCCTACCTTTTATGCACAAAACCAGCAGCTCTCTTTAATCAAGCACAGCAATTAAAAAATTCTCAATTACAGATGTCATCCATGTCGCCATTTACTCCTGGCTTCAGGATTTTGAATTCACCTGTTATTTCAATGTGTGAAGAAATCTGAGAGGAACTAAGAACAAGAGGATTGGACCACAGGGAGAGAGCACCCCGATGAGTGGCATCCCCTCCTCCAGCAGCCCCAAATTGTTATCCCTGTGGATTTGCCAGCTGAGAGCTTTATCCCAATGCTTTTGCAAGCTGACAGACATATAGTTTGCAGCTTGCTGGGAAGCCTTCCCTGCCCTCCCTGGGCTAAATGAGGAGACTGTAAGCAAGAAAGAAGATGACTTTCCTGGGGGTTTTCACATCCGCATTTCAGCACAGAGGAAAAAAGATGATTATAGAAGTCATAAAAGGCTGGAAACCAGCTCAGGCAGCCATGCCAATGCTGTCTTGGCAGTCAGACTGCCTTCGGCATCGCCTGTTCCCTCTGTGTGCACCCCAACCCTCCTCCTCCTCCTCTCCAGGCTGCTCTGACGGGCCACAACGAGATGTGCCAAGAAACTCTCCCTTCTCTGAACTCTTGCATATCTGATGGGGACAGATGTGGGAACAGTGCCCAGAGGGAGAGGGGACCACATGTATGTCCTACGTGCTGGGAAGCTCTTTTAGGACAACTTTAGGACAACAGGTCAACTTTTCGTCTGGGTCCTTGTCAAGAGGAGTGAGGGCTGTCTGGAGCATGAGCCATCATTTGAGACTCCTGCTTTGGGGTGACGTCTATCCCAAACTGAAAATGCCTGTTTCCTTTCCCTGACTATAGGTTGGCCCATGGATGGTGCCTCTGGGAGAGCTGTTCCCATGCTGCGTCTTGGATGAATCCCACTGCAATGCTGTGGCCATGCTGTCAAACCCCCTGTGCGGCTGAAGATTTTGTTTTGGCCAAAGACCTAGTTTTGCTTGATTTGGAGGGAGACTGTAGCTTGCTTTTGGGAAGGTGATTCCCAGAGGAACCAATGTTGCATCCTAGAAGACCAGAAGACACAGAGTGGTACAAAAGAAGCATATCTTTTTTTCATGATCTGAGCTTCTTCCCCTTTATGGTAGGCGAATGTGGAAGTGAAATATGCCATCTCAAAACCAAAGCCTTGCAGCTCTCTGCCCTAGCAACTAGCCGGGGCTGAGCCACAAGCCCCAGGCTTTGCCCATTATCCTGTAGGTTGCTTCACTGCTAGACGACTCCTGGCACGCTTCTGTGTTTTTTCCGGACCATGCATGTGGCTTGGAGGCCAGCACAGGCCAGAGCTCAGCCAGATGAGCAGTTCTCCTCTGCTGACCTGGGCCAGGCTGTGCCTCTCCCCTGTTATTTACTAACAGAGACTAACGGAGCCTTTAGCAGTGAGTCAGTGCAGTTGCACGGGGTTTGCTGTGCAATTTAATTCAGACGTTCCTGAGCAACGAAGTGTGTTGCAGTGAAAATGAGCTGCAGAGAGATCATAAATCTCTGGGCTGAGAGTCAGAGGGCTGCGGAGAAGTGTCTGATGCTGCTGTAGGGCTGTAACCATCAAGCACATGCTTTTGTCCCTTGGGACCTCGGAGTCCCCCGCACAAAAGACACGGATCCAGTTGCCTAACAGATGTGCCCTGTGCAGTTTGAGATGCCCTTGGGCATCCTGCTTGGCTCCAGCTGCCAGCCACCATGGCTTCTCACAGGTCCTGCCTGCTGGCTGCTCACCCCACGCTGAAGTCTGCATGTGGGGGACCGTCTCCCACGGGCTGAGACACCTCAAAGTCAGGCAGCAGAGCTGAGCTCTGGAGCAAGGCACCTAAACGCAGCCGTGGGCATCCCTGTGGGAGCTGCAAAACACTCTGCTGCTGTGCCAGGAGGAGAGCGAAGGGAGGGAAATGTCTGAAAGAGGGCAGGAAAATCACACAGAAGGTCTCCCACGGATTTTAGTTGACATGAAGGTAGAGTTTGCTTTGGGTCTGCTCACAGCTTTCGAAGTTAGCGGGCTGGAGGTTTTCCAGCAGGAAGGCTTATTTGCTCAAGTACTCAGGCAAATGAAACTTCAGATCCTCTCTCCATCCTTACTGCCCGGGAGCATCAGACTCATGGTTGTGCACTCATGGTGCAAGCGTCCCTGTCCCAGCACAGCTCCTGCTTCAAAAGGGGGTTGCAGGAAAAAACATCGCTCTCTCAGGATGGATTTCACAGCGTAGAGGATCACTCCATGCCCAAGGAGCCAGGCTGGGCTAACCACAGCGATGCTGTCAGCTGTGGCCAGAGGATTCAGCTTGGTGCAGGCTGGTCTGCATTCACATAAAGCTTTTCGTAAACGCACATGCATAAACTGCAGCATCGAGGACTGTGCAGCTGCAGCATTTCAGAAATTCCCTGCACTGCTTCAGAAATTCGCTGCACTGCTTTTCAGAAAATCTCTACTCTGCTTCTGTTCCAGAGCGGCTCAAGGATTCCCAGTGTGCATTCATTGCACCTGTTCAAGGGACCCTAAATCCTTTTGGCTACCTTGGGGTGTTGGTTCAGAGAAGATACAGCAATCTAGCAGCTCAGGAGTGTGAAAAAGCAAAGCTCAGCTTGGCTGAAGAGCACGGAGAAGGCACGGCAGCATCCCTCCTCCTCTTGACGTCCTTCTCAGACTCCCACGCTGCCTTTTTCCCACGCTGGAGTGGTTCTGTAGACTAACTACTGGGGTCTGGGGGGAAGGAGGGTGTCTTTGGCATGTGCAGGCACATACATGCAGACACACAAGACCGTTGTGCTCCTTGAGTTCTTGTGCAAAACCATCGGCTTGCTCTCTTTTACTCCTCGTTATTCGCCCATCCCTCTCCACTGGCACTGAACACAGGGCTCCGTGATGCGTTGGTGCCATATTGTGCTCCTTATCCAGCCTCTGCCTACTCTGCACCTGGGATTTCCCTGAAGGTTCTCGTTCCTCCTTGGTTTGATTTATACAGCCGCATTAGATAAATGGCACTTACACCGTCTATCCTTGCTATGACAGCCTCGCGATCTGCGCGGTGTATTCATTTCTCTCCCCGCTGAACTCGCCAGTCTTCACTGGAGCGTGCTCAAACTAAAAGCAGAGGGGGAGAACTGCAATTACTCTCTGCTGCGATCAGGGGAACATCGTGAAACAGCACGGGAACACATGCAATGTGAGCGCCCTGGCGATGGGTTGTCAACGAAGGTCAGGGCTTGAGGGGTGGATGGAGAAGCTGAGAGGAGGCTCCTTCCTTGGCACAGATCACTGGTTGTGTGGTTTCTTTTTTCGTCTTCTTTCCAGAATTAATGAGGATGACAGAGAATCGCTGCTCACCGCAGTGATAGGTGTCTGCGTGTGTTTTGCTTCCTCCCGGTGACTTCGATGCTGTGCTGCAGATGTGCTCTGGTACATGGTCAGCAGATCTCTCCAAGTCCCGAGTCCCCATCCAAGGCAATGGGGCACGATGGCTCATGGAGGCACAGCCAGAACGGTGGTTCCTCATCCCAGCCTCTTCCTCTCCAACCTTTCCACGCCAAATCCCTGCTCCTGTGTCCCCCTTCATGCTGTACAGTGCTGATGCCCTGGGGCACCTTCCCTTTCATGTTCCATCTGGTCCTTTCACTCCTGCTTTTGCTTTTATTCAATTCTTTCTCCCTGCCTATTTATTATTAATATATACATTTTCTGCTTCATTTCTTCCTCCTTTTCTAATATTTAAGTACATCAAGGAAATGGGTAGGTGGTTTTTTTTCTTTTTTTCTGGCTCAAAAGATGTTTTTAATTTAAGGCTGCAGCTGTGCGTGGACCAGAAGGGATCAGAGCTGGGTTTGAAAGCCCCCATCACCCTCCAAGCTGGGATCAGCCCCGGCACGTGCTACTCTCCAACACCCCCAGCACGATGCGGTCTGAGGGTGCTTGGGATCTGCTGTGTTTTACAGAGCTGTGTTCTTTAAGACTTGGCTGCTTATTTTGTAAGCAGCGCTTAACAATTGCAGCACCGCTGTTGTCTTTGGAAGGGTTTAACCCCACTGCCTGCAGAGCTATTGTGCTCCTCGGCTATTTACAAGCTGCATCACCCGGTGGAAAGGCAAGCCCCGGAGGGGACTGCGTGCTGGCCTTTCTTCCTGGAAGAGACATGCAGAAGAATAATGAAATATTTCCAACTTACAGAGGCTGGGCACTCTGCAGTGGCACATGTTCCTGGTCGGAAAGGGATGTGCTGGGGAACATCCCCTTCCCATTGCCTGCACAACCCTCTCGCTGCCCAGCCCATAAACGAGCGGAAGGAGCAATTTCCCTCCAGGTACCCAGAAAGTCTTTATTGTTATACATTTCTGGAGAAAAATAAACATAAAATTCCTTGGTGGAAGGAGGCAGGGCAGACTGCACATTAACCCTTGTGCATACTCCTCCCTTTGCCCTCTCCCATAGAGGCTGTGTGGGCAGAAACCATCCTGGTCCATCACAGCTTCTTCTGTGTCTTCTGCTGAGCTGCCCGGTGGCCCTGCAGCAGCGGCAGCTCGTGTGTGCCCCCTGGGATGTGCCAGCCCATGGGATGCTCTTGCTGGATGGGGCGTGCAGGAACAAATTTTAAACATTTAGGACCCTAGTGCCTTAAGTGACACTACACATCTGCATTCATATACCAAAATCTAGACTTTAAAGGGAACAGAAATAGTGCACGTGGAGACATGCGGACATCTGTATGCAGAGGATTTGATGGGCATGCTGGATCACCCCCCAGCTTCAGAACAGAGGGGTGAGAAAAGATGCTCGTGGCTTGAAAATTATCGTGGGCTCACCAGTCACTGGCTCATTCCTGTGCTCTGCACACAGCCTGCACGTTCAGTATGCCCAAGCCTCAGGAGAACGCGTGTGAGACCCGTGCCCGGGCAGCAGGGCCAGGGGGTGGGAACGGGATGGCGGAGACCACAGAGGACACCAGGATTCGTGGGGAGATGTTACGGCTTTGCAGCATGCTCTCTGCAGCTGATACCGCGCTCCAGTTGCCATAGACTGCTGGCTTTTTTTAGCCGCTCCTCAGTTCTGTGTCTGCTGTTCCCAGAACATCTTCTGCAATTGCTCCCTTGAGGTATGGGGAATCCTGGAGACTTTGCAGCTTGGATTTCAGGGAACGGCATTGGCATGCTGGGCTGTTAATCACAGCTTTTCTCCAGTTTCCTGGAAACAATAAAGCTGTAATTTCCTCTGAGCCTGCCTGTCATTACCACCACGGTCCCCCACACACCGCCTTGTGTGCCAAGATGCCTTCAGTGTTGCTTAAGGACAAAGCCCAGCTTGGACCCCAGGTCCCGGCTGTGCCACATCGCTGCTGGAGATGACCGACACAGGACTGTGCCTCTTTCTGCTCCAGGTGCAGGAGATCGATGCAACAGGACTCAATGCAAGACCTGGAAGGGACAGTGATGTTTCTTTAATCCAGACGGACCTCAGTCGTTTGCTCCCAGACTTCACCCACTCAGTCTCTGCTGCCCACATACCTGCCAGCACCAGGGCGTGCAAGCCCCAGGTCTGCTCAGGATCATTTATGTGCCATGCAAGGGACAAAGATAGCAAAATATCCAGTCCTCTTCGCCTCTCTCCGGTACCTCTTGGCTGGCGATGACAAGCTGTTTTTTGGAAAGGGGTGTGTAGGAGCATCGTTTGCCTCAACATCTTGCTTAATTGGGCTTCTGTGAATCTAAGCTTCTGCAAAGCTTCTGCACCTCCTGGGCTCAGCGCAGCTCCATCCTGTCCCACTGGGACAGCAGGATGAGGGCAGCTCATGGGACCTGCTGCCACCTCCGTGCCACCCTCCCACTGCCATCACAGGCTGGCACACAGTTGTGTGAGCTGTACTGGAGCGGGGCCCGCCGCAGCGTGGGAGGAGGGCTTTCCCCAGCTTTCCCAGTTTGGTGGTTGTCAGGGGTGTCCCCATTTCTCAGCCTCCCATCCCTATCTGCCTGGCGTCAGTGCTTCTACAGGTGCTTTCACGCTGGCGTGCCTCATCGCCTCCACCCAGGCTGACCCCAGCACCTCTGCGGCAGACCCCTGCAGGGGGCTGGTGCCTCCTGCACCCGTGCTGGGAACACTTAGAGGAGATGAAGAGAGAAGACCTTTCTCCAGGACCTGCTTCTCTGGAGGCTCTCTGAGAGCAGCGAGACACAGCAGCTGATAAGGAGTGTTGTCCTTGGCTGTCATGACCCGTTCCTCTCCACCACCCCTCCTCCCTCCCCTCGGTCTCTGGGCTCTCCATAGGCTCTGCCATGCTCATCCTGCTGTCTCCATCCCTGGAGGTGCTGATGCTGCCTCTGTGCTTTCAAGGTCCTTCACGTGTGTCCCTTTTCTGGCAGCCTCTGAGCCCCCAGGTCACCGCTTCATCCACATCTCCGTGTTTTCTCCAGGGCTGCCTGATGGAAAAATCTATCCGCAAATATTTGCAGGTATCTGTCTATGTGAGTGCCATTTGGATACGTCCAGCCGCCAATGTGCAGTGAGGTCGTGGTGCTGGCGAAGCAGGAGAGAGGGAGGGTGGGGAGGGAAACCTTTATTCAACAGCACGTATAACAGCCAGAAGATTTCAACACCAAGTTGAGCTGGGGAATGGATTTTTTTTTTTTTTTTCCCTGAGGTTTGCTTGGAAAATTATAACGGTGTGCACAGCTTGGAACCATCTCAGGTTCTGGTCTCCTTAGCAAATGACATTTTAACTAGAAAAGTGAGGTGAGAGGGATTAAAATGTTATGACAGCCTTTATCAGCGCTGTCTGAAAGCACTTCTGTCCTTCAGTGCCCTGAAAGCAACAGATTAGGACGAAGCTGGGAATATTCTCAATGACGCAGTGTCAGCTCTTATCAGATCTGGGGGATAAAGGATGTTGTTCTCTCGCCACAGTAATTTCAGAGCCTCCAACAGCAAGCTCTCGCACAAGTTTGTTATAAGTGCATTAAGCCCCAAAGACGAATTTCATATTTCATGAGTAATCATTACTCAACCTGTCGCTAAACACAGAAGAGGCTTCCTGATTTATTCTGCTCTGTTTGTCTTGGACCTTCAAGTGAGCACAACTGGAAAAAAGAGGGGAGGGCACTTGGAAGTAAGTAGGGAAACCCATTCAATTTAGCAATACAGGGACATAGTTTTATGTCTCAAGGTGCAAGGGATCATTTCTTCTCCGCATAGCACAGCAAGTGAATTCTGGTGAATGTCAATTCAATTTAAAGTCATGATGGGATGCTTAAAACTCTTATAAGGAAGACCCAGCACATTGGCCAAATCCCAGCCTTCTTATATACTCTTGTGCATTCAGGCAGCTGCCATCCCCCCGTGTCCTGCCATGCTCTTGGCCAAGGGACAAGGAGGTCACCCCATAGGGACGGCCATTCCTCAACGCACAACTCATTAATTCTTTTATTTTTTTTTCCAAAAGAATTTTGAGATGCAGTGGAATGAAGAAAGGTTTGTAAATGGCAGGCCGTCTGTGACGTTTGGTGTCACAGCTCTGTGAGGAAATGTCGACCCAAGTCACCAGGACTGCAGTGCAAGTTCCTCTTTAAAAGGACAGCTAAATGCCACGCAGCACTTCAGAGCAAGAAACGAGGAAGGGAGTCATCATAAAAGTGGCTGATAGGGATGATTTTCTTTGTCCTGGTCCAGTGGTGCAAGTACTGCTCACAAGTAAAGCACACCCACGCAAGCAGTAGCACCTCACAGGATCGGAGATATTCCTTTCTTGGTTTCTGTTGCCTTTTCAGCATCTTTTAGCACCGTTTTGGAAGGCACAGCTGTCACTTACCTCTCCCTGCCACACACCAAGCCGGCCCCGAATGGTGGTGGGTCACTGGTCACAGCCCAGAGCAAAGCCGGCCGTTAGAAGACAGCAGTATTTCCTGCAGGACAGTCTTTGCTTGATGACCTCCCGTCCAAAGAGTGGTGCTGACCCTGCCCTACTCACCTCATGAGCTCTCCCAGAGCCAGCTGTTTGTATGACTGCAGTTTGCTTGGGAATATGAAACTCTAGAGATGCTGTAGAAAGTAAAAATTTGGGGTTGATACCTGTTATGCAGTGGAGAAGCATCTCTGCCACTTCTGTAGTTGGGTGCAACAGGAGCAGCTCAGATCCTTCCTGAAGCCACAAATCCCTTGGCTCTCTCACTCCTCCTCTCCTCTGGCACGACGGAAAAGGCAGGTGATCCTTTCTTTGCAATATTTCCGCGTGAGACCTCGACATAAGACCTGGAAAGCAGCATCAGATCCGACCATGTAGGTGTGATTCGGTGACTCTCTACCTGCGACAGGACTGCAGGTCCCTGAGCCCTCACTTCACCTTGCTCCCGGACGGTCTGTGTTAACGGAGACACCGCAGGGGCTGTGCTGCCGGGGTGGCACAGCCCGACGCCTGCTCCCACACCTCCCCTGGTGGCGGGGTGGGGAGCCAGGATGAAACCCTGGGATCCATCTGCTTGCAGCCCCCCAGGCTGCTGGCTCTGCTCCTGTCCCTGGACCCAGATGTGGGATGAAAACCCACGGAGCGAGGCTTGGCCGTGGCAGGAGGCTGCCTTCACGCGTGCTTGCACAGCTCGGTGATCGCCAACACAAGCGCGACTTTTGCTAATGCATTTCCATGTCAGGGCTGCCTTGCTTTCATGTCGCCCGCTGGGGAACAAGCCACAGGACCCGTCTTGCTGGGACACAGGTGCTGCCAGGTCAAATCACAGCAGCACTTTGCACTGCTCCGTAACCTGCCTGAGGTGCTGGACCACAGCAGAACCCCCAAAAGAGGTTCTCCTGCTCCCCATCTGGCAGATGCTGCTTTATAGGATGAGTTTTTTCTTTCCTTTTACTTTTGCAACCATGCCTGATGTAATTCTGGACGTTACCAATATTGATGTGAATCTTACATCCTTTTAACACTCAAATAAAGTCTTGGGTCTTTACTGGGATTTAATATCTTGGGAACAGTCCCCTCTTTTCTGCTGCTCCTCTCCACTTTCAGAGCCTGGAACCTTTGGGTTGGAAGGGGGTCCAAAGGCTCATCTGTAACACAGTCTAAGGAAAGACGTTGCCTGTATCTACAGCCACCTTGTGGCTTTGGATTAGGCAGATGGGCCTCATGGGGTGCCCTGCTCGAGCAGAGGTTGGGCCAGATGACCTCCACAGGTCCCTTCCAACCTCCACCACTCTGGGATTCCGTGACGCTGGTAGGGACATCTCCTGTTCCTGAAACCTTCCACCGATGGGGACCCAGGGCTTCAGAGTCTGCCCGAGCACCCCGCTGCAGTTAACGTTTTTCCCAGCCCTCCACCTGCATCTTTCCCCAGCTGACGACTTCTGCGCCCGAGCTCTCCTTCCTCGGCGCGGCCGCTGGCTCTCCGCGTTGCATCCCGGCGCATCGATTTCAGGCCATTTCTCCAATTTGCCATGAATGATTTGAATGCTAATCCTGCCATCCACAGCACTGGAGACCTCAGGCAGAAATTTTATTAGCTCCTCTTTGCCTCATTATCCAAGTCGTTAATTAAAATATTGATCAGTGCCAGAGACAGGACAGACTCTTGTGCAATTCTGCAAGATAAATCCTTTTGGGTAGGCAGTAAACTACCCATAACCCCTGGAAGTGAAGCTTTCCAATTATTCCTGCCCTTTCTCCTTCTTTTCCTCCTCTCTGCACGGTAATTTCTTATGAAATTAGTTAAGCTGATAATTAGTTTATGGGAATATTTTGGGGTAGTGCCAAAATCATTACTGCAGTCAAACTATAGCACAGCTTCTCCAGGTGGGCCAGCTACATGCCCAAGGGAGAAATTAAATGTTTGATGTGATCTCTCTGTGACAATCCATGACACTATTCTCCAAGTGCCTGTACATGGATTAATAATTCCTTCACCATCTTTCTGGTGGTCACGGTTGAGATGGTGGGTCTGCATCTCCCTGATTTCTCAGTTTTCCCTTTCTAATATCCTCCAGAAACCCCAACCTCTGTGAATTGCGGGGTTAATTGTTGAGGTTCAGTATTTGCTTGGCTGATCTTTCCAGTATCCTAGAGGTAACTCACCAGAACCTCCTACACTGAGTATTCCTACCTTTCAGATACACGTGTATGTACCCTTTGCCTTCCTCTTCCCCAGATCAGGGACTGGGTTTTCTCTGGCAGCTCACCCCAGTCCCAGGCAATGGCCAGGCACTGGGATTCTCTGCGTTTCTGCTACAAACCGGGTCTTTCTGATGAGCATTTTCAGGAGCACGTTTCAGGTTGCTGGGGGCAGTTTGAGTGAATGTTAATGGAAATGCTCGGGGGGTTGATACACTTTTCTTTTCTTTTTTATTTGGCACTCTGCGAGCAGTCACCAAACCCACATGGGACCATCCATATCCCTGTGATGGAAAACCTGCTCCTCTAACAGCAGCAGGCGAGCAGGAGAAATCCCTTGGGCTTTGATTGCTGCAGAGAGGTGACCAGAAGCACCGCAGGGAGAGAACTAGCAGAGATAAATAGACCGAGGGGATGCTAGGTTATTTAAAAGCTTCGGCTTTGCTCTTTTCCAGACGAATGAGCATCGTGCTTAGCTATAAAGTAGCTCTCAGCTCCACAAGTACCTTGGATCGTTCCCCGCTCAGACAGACAGCGATGAACCAAGTTCATTGAATCTTTGGCAAACTCTGCTGACGCTTTTCTCCAGCCTGCAGAGATTTGAACCAACAGTGAATATTCAGGAGTTGAAGAATACAGCCTTGTGGATAGGCTATTTAGTAGGAAAGGGTTAAAATGCCAGGGATGGCACCAGTGCTGCTGTCCACAACGTGCAACTTGTTGGGAACCCTCATGGAGACAGAGGTTTGGAGTTTGGGTTCCTCTGCCACAAGCAAGAGCTTTAATCACTGGGAAATTGGATCAAGAAGGAGGGGTGCTATGGTTTCCTAGGCAGATATCTCCCTCACACCTCCTTGGTGTTCATCTCTGCTGGGTTCGAGCAGCAACCAGTACTGCACCTCTGCTTTGTGACCCCAGTTTGAGGTGCTGGTCTCCAACCTTCCTTATGGAGGAGCTTCTGGGGAAGGTTACCACAGCCATGAGCAGGTCCTTGCCATGCAGAGCACTGGAAATGCAGCTGTGCCCATTTTGAGCCTTTGTCTGGGCTTGGTGAGACTGCAAGGCACCCAGCTCCACCTCTGCTGCTGGACAGATGGAGTCTGGGTGCTGGCCAGGGGCACCGGCAGAACTGCTGCATTAAGCTGTCTCAATTTAATACTCAAGAAGAGCAATTACTGAGTTTGCTGCTGCATTGTGCTGATCACCACAGCCTCTCTCATCTCTCCCCTGCAGTCGAGCAGTGCCTTGGGCGTGCAGATCCTGTCCTGGACACAGCGGTGCTGCAGTGCCACTGGGTCCCCAGGCTGATTAGGGCTCGGGGTGAAGCTGTCCTCCAGCTGAGCATCATCACCTACCTGCTCTGGCCAGTCGTGGGGCACTTTCAGAGATGTATGAAGGAACCAGACAGAGCCCGGAGGGGACAGCAACGGATTTATTAGAGGTTTAGAAAACACAAGCTAGAGGGAGAGGCTGGGTCTGTTGACTCCAGAAAGGGGAAGGCCAAAGGGTAATAGATAAATAAAAATAAAGTTGCTGTCAAGAGGATAACAATCAAGTTTTCCCCTGTGTCTCCCAAGGAAAGGCAGGAGGAAGTGTCTTAATTTTGCAACAGGAAAGATTTGAGCTGGGCTTCCCGATGCTCTGACCGCTGGGCAGGCCAGCTCTGAGAGGGCTGGTCCATCTTTATGTCACTGTCTCAGCTCCTTCTGGTTTGAGGGTGGCAGATGGCGACTTGCTGAGACGCTTTGGGTGGTGCCTGACTGTCCTGGGTACCGCTGCTCTGCCGGCACCGTGCTGTCCTGGCTACCAAGGGATGCTGCGCAGCTGCTGCTGCAGTTTGTGAGGGCTCGGATGGAAAACACACGGAGCAGGGTTAGCTCTGCCAGGAATCTGTTCAGGATCTGTTCAGGACTGGTAACAGAGGAGGAGGAACTGGGTCCATCGGGGAAGGTTCTGGGCTGGAGACCTCAGGCCATTAGACACCTCAGGGCACTAAAGCAGCAGTGCTCTCTGTGGGACAGAGGCACCCACCTGCTGGCCAGATCTGTCAGTTAGGGAGGTTTGCTGCTCACCTGGAGACCAGATCCATCATGTTAAGGAAAAACTGCCAAAGCCCACCCAAATTTCCAGCTTCCCATGACTGTCATCCGTGTGGGCATCAGTGACTCAGCCAGGGGACACTGTCAGCAGATAAAGGTGAGTACAGGGCTCAGGGTGTGAGCAGGAGGGGAATGGGGACCCAGGTGGTGATCTCCGTCCTTCCACCAAGGGGAAAAGCCTGGAGAGGTAACAATTTCCCGGTGTAGATGCTACAGGGACTGAGCAAGGTGATGCTCTATCTTGGAGAAAAACTGACAGCAAAAGCGGCCACAGAGACAGCTGGGGATACAGCTACAAGACGGGTGAGCTCAGGATCTGGAGGAAGGCACAGCAGGTGAGCGTCAGATTGGCTTCAGGGCTTCAGGAAGACAAGTTTTGGCACATTTAGAGAATTTCTAGGCAACATCTTCCAGGAGCAGCCAGGGAGGGCTGGAGTTCCCAGCACAGAGGGGTGGTTTGTAACGAAAAGTTATAAGAACCCATGAGAAAGCATTGTTTGGGGCAGGAAGACCAGGAATTTCAGGGGAAGGTCATTGACAAGGAGCTTATTAATGAGTTAAAACACAAAAAAAACAAGCATGGCACAGGAGTGAGGACAGGCAATGGAGGAGTGCAAATCCATTGCCTGGGCTGTTAGGGATATACTCCAGTGCACCAAAGCCAGGCTGGAGCTCAGGCCAGTGAAGAACAATGTGGTAACAAGAAGGAATCCTACTGGTGTTCTACTTGTGAAAGAAAAGCTCAGTAAAAATGTGACTCTTTTGCTCGATGGGGAAAACACTTGGCATCAGATGTTACGGAAAAGGTTGAAATACTCGGCAGTCTCATAGCCAATCTCTTTACAGGCAAAGCCATCTCCGAGACCTTTGTGTGCCCAGCATGGCTGGGGAGGAAAATGGAGAGCCCAAGGGAGGAGCAGGGCTGCTCAGAGAAGCCGGAACATTCACATCCATGGAGGCAGGTGGGTTTCACCTGGGGGTGATGGAGAAGCCAGCCGATGTGTTTGCAAAATCACTCTCAACCATCTATGAAAAGTGGTGGTGATCTGGGCAAGTCCCAGACAACCAGAAAAGGCTGATGTTACATTCATCTTTTAGAAAGCCAAGGAGGAGAATGGTCAGCTCCATCTCGCGGACAAGTGTGCAATCAAGCCAGCATGGATCTACTGAGGGCAGAAACTGCCTGGCCTATCGGACTGCCTGCTATGAAGTAGCTGGCTGAGAGGATGAGGAGGGAGTGGCGGGCGTGATGCACTTGGGCTTTAGTGAAGTTTTGGACTCTGGCTCTCCCCATTCTCATTACAAAGCCAAGAAGATGTGGGCGTGTGGGCAAAAGGATTCCAGATGGGTTGAAAACCAGTGGGACTGCCAGGCTTGGGGAGCTTGACACTGGCTCCGTATCCAGCTGATGGCCGGTGGCAAGTGGACTTATTGATCCCCAGGGATCAATACTGGTACTGATGTTGTCCAATATCTTCCTCAGCAACACGTATGATGAGACAGAACACATCTCAGCAAGTCTGAATGAGTTACTAAATTAGAAGAGGTGACAAAATGCTTGGCACAGCTTCAGGCCAAAGGGACTTTGAGAAACCTGATGGCTGGGTCAACAGAAACCTCTGCAAAGTTCATCAAGAAGTGCAGGGTACCTGGGCCAAAATAAACCCACTCAGTGGTACGAGCTGGGAACTGCCTGGGTGAGAGGGGACCCACCAAAAAGGATTACAGTGCATGCCAAGTCAAATTCAGACCAACAGAGCACTCGTAATAAGAAAAGCAAACTGGAGAGCAAACTTAGGAGACACTTGGCCAGCAGGCTGAGGGATGTTTTATGCCCCATACTCAGTCCTGGTGAGACCACACCTGGGATATAGTGTAAAGTTTTGGGCCCTCCCATTCAAGAGGGATGGATGGGGAAAATCTGGAGAGGGTCTGGGGAGTACCTGGAGCACATGGTCAGTGGGAAGAGGTTGAGGGAGCTGGGTCTGTATAGTCTACCCAAAAGGATGCTAAGGGAGATCCAGAGCCATCCTGCAGCCATGTGAAGGGCAGTGGTAGAGAGATGGAGCTGAACTTTTCTCAGCCACAGCAGAAGGCATGACAAGGGGCAAGAGTCACAAGGTGTGGTTTGGGAGGTTCGGGTTGGACACTAGGAGAAGCTTGCAGGAGGAGTGGTGCAGCCCTGGCCCTCTCATCTAGTGCTGGCGATGGTCCTGCTGACCAGGTGACCTCCAGAGGTCTCACAACATTTCTGTGATTCCTGGTCCTCAGAGCAGGACAGCTGAGCACTTGGAGGGCTCCTACAATGCTATATTTAGAAAGTACTTACACTGGAGACTGCATTGCACTGGACACCAGCTACCCCATTAAAAACATGTAGAAAGAGTGCCAGCGTATGATGAAAGGATACTGTAGACCGCAGACCAATCTGCAAGGGATTGGTGTGAACGGAGTGGTTTAGCTCCTGGTCTGGATGCCGTTGCTAGTCCTGCCTTACAATAGCTTATCGCCTCTAGGCTCCCGGAGCACAAAGGAGCAAGACCTGAAGTCAGAGGAGTTATGGCCCAGCTGGAGTGACTTCTGTTATCCTCCCCTGTGCAATTTTTAGCTGTTGCCTAAGGTATATCCTGAAGTGGCTTGTAAAATCTGCTTTAAACCAGCTCCGGGGGAGTATCTCCTCCGGGGAAGAGCAGGCAGAGCGCAGCAGCAGGGGGCAGGTTCCCCAGGTGTTACACCTTCCGTTGCTTCCTTTCTTTGCAATCCCCCGCCCGCCTCTTGCTCTGCATTGAACACCCCTTGTCCTCCTCCCTTGGTGCCGACCACCGTGCTGCGTTTCCTGGCTTTTATCCCCCTCCCCGCCAGCAGCGGCAGCCAGCCTTTCCAAGCAGCCTTTCCTCTATCTTCCTGTGCAACTCAGCCGCTTTCAGCACAGTTCTTAAAGAGCACAGAAGAGAAGAAGGGAGAAGTGTTTTCATTTCTCTTTATGGAATCTCCAGCCCAAATTAATGGAAATTACCACAGAAAAAGCATAATAATGGGCCTACAATTGACCACAAAGCCACGACCTGCTGTTTGCAATTGCCTTGGACGCTTATGCACAGAGAGCTCTGCTCTGATGGAGGGGTACTGAAGAAAGAATTTTGGCTGTACTGGCTTGTGC
This sequence comes from Chauna torquata, assembly GCA_013399475.1. Taxonomy (NCBI): domain Eukaryota; kingdom Metazoa; phylum Chordata; class Aves; order Anseriformes; family Anhimidae; genus Chauna; species Chauna torquata. The sequence goes on along the minus strand of VXAL01010511.1, from coordinate 87,055 downwards.
GTTGCCTGAGGAAAATCTACGATGTGAAAATACTTAGATGATGGCCAGGCCGTCCTGTGGGTCGCTTCTGCTTCCGCCAGGAGCCCAGGAAGCCTGGGCACAGCTCCGGCTGAGGGATGGAGCGGTCTGCCCGCTGCCTGCACCAGCACCGCAGAGGTAGCTGAACTTGCTCTTTGGACTAGATGATCTTGAAGGTCCTTTCCAACCCTGTGATTCTGTGATTTATTTTTGCGTGAGGCTGTCTGTGACCAACTTACAAGACAAACCTCTGCACAAGGCTTTTTTCTCTCCCCCCCCACCCCTTTCTATAAGATGCCCTCTGAGCCTGCCCGGCAGCCCGGTGGGACTGGTCCATGCAGCACAGGATGCAGCCAAAGAAACGAGCAAAGGGACGGCAGAGATGTTCCAGAAGGACCATGCTGGTGGACCAGGACTCCTGGACCTGTGTGGTGGCCTCTGGAGCTCTCAGGCATGGTCTGGTCCACAGGTGAGGTCGGATGACTGGGAGGTGCAGCCTTTCTGACTTCAGCCCCCACCCAAGTCCTTCTCCCACCCCAGCCAGGGGTATTCCTGGCAAAGCACATTGCAGCCCTCAGCTTTTCATGCTGTATGAGACAAATGGTGTTGTTATTAGCTTGCTATGGTTTGGAAAGTACCTTGGAGCGGCTTGAGGTTGTGCTGAACAAGGCAGGAAACCACCTGCAAGCTGCGGACTTGCACTTAGACAGGAAAGAGCCCTCTTCTCTGCTGGATGCAGAGAGGATGCCACAAACTTGCGTCCTCCAGGAGTTGGAGAAACCACTGTGAACATCGTGGTCCGTCTCTTCTCTACTCCTGTCCAAAAAACCTCATTCCCATTCCACACCTCCTAACAAATTTGTTTTGGAAGCATTTTTTACCTTGTCATGGCTTGAAAACTGAGAATAGTGCAAAACCCCCAGATTTGGCTTTCGGATGCTTGTGGTTAGATTCACAGAACCACAGAGTGCTTTGGGTGGGAAGGGACCTCAAAGCCCACCTGGTCAAACCTCTGCCGTGGGCAGGGACACCTCCCACCAGCCCAGGCTGCCCACAGCCCCCCCCAGCCTGGCCTCGGGCACCGCCAGGGACGGGGCACCCCCAGCTCCTCTGGGCAGCCTGTGCCAGGGCCTCCCCGCCCTCAGCGGGAAGAATTGCTTCCCCAGGGCTGACCCGAACCTCCTCTCTAGCACAGTTAGCACATGATCCTTGTCCTTCCTTGAATGGGGCCACCTACATCTCTGCAGCATGAACATGTTCTGGATGAACAGTCTGGTGAAACATCTAAACCATCCACTTAACCACTGGGTTTTCCACCCTCCACCACCGCCCTTCAACACGCACCCCAAACCTTACCATTGAACCTGCTGCCAGGGTGTGAGGAGTTAATGAATTTTTCTCCATGGTGTATTTTGTTTTTCCTCTGCATGTCTGGGCTGAGCTTAGAAGTTTTGGTTTTGCTACTGAATTCCATTCTGGAGCCAACAATTACAAGTTACCCAATGGTCTGTAGCGGCATGCTGACGGGATGAGACCAGCAACGCAATTTGCACTTGGGTGGGAAGGAGCCCCGAGATGGAAAGAATGCAGAAAATAGAGGAAGCCGCACCAAAATAATACCAGACTCGATCTTCACTCCATAATTACAGCTGCTTCTGACAGTAACCCCTTCAAGGAGCACAGCAAGGCTGCCTGGTTCTGTGGTCGCGTGCGTTAACCATGAGCTCTGCCCAGTCTGCAAAAGGGCTGGGCTCCCCTTCTGGTCCTGCACCCCTGGGAAAAGTTCTGCCTTTCTCAAACCAGAATACGGGAAGGAACCTTAATGCTTACATGCTTCAGTAGGGTCCTTTGACAAGCATAGGTAATGCCAAAATAAGAATTATTATTACTACTGCAAAATGCAGCTGTGTTGCCGAAGTGCTACAAGCCTGCAGCTGTTGGAGTTTCTCTCCTGGGCTGGATCTGAGGTTCCTGTGGGTGCCCACCCTTACTGCGTCCCCTCCCCAGCACCCTCATCCCTGCCCCTCACCACCCGTCCACTCCTGCCAACAAAGCATCTCCTACACAGCAGCTTGGTGAGGCATGTGAGCTGGTCCTGGCAACAGCACCCAGCCCGGACAAAACTCCCATCATCTGGATGGGATCAAAAGCATCATCTGGAGCTGGATGAAGCCTTCAAGACTAGAGACCATCTTACACCACAAGAGCAAAAGGAACAAGAATAATCGGGATTTGGCAAGGCAAGGACAGACCATCAGTCATGGAGACATATGGGTTCGGTACAAAACCATTTCTTAAAAACCATTTATTAAAAAAAAAAGACAAACCCAAAACAAACAAACAAACAAAAACAATCTTTGGATATGTGGCTAATGGTCAGTGCTGGCATCATTGAGACTGTCAGCAGGAACAAATGCTTTGGAGGCTATAAATCCGGAAGACTGCAGCGTCCAAAGGTTAATGTGTGTGGACTAACCCATGTGAAGGGGCCATCTCCACCGTTCACGTGGAGATGGGTGCAGAACAGTGTATGGATGGGCTCCCAAGGCAGTACAGAAGAAAGTGGGAAGCAGCCCCACCATCAGTCGCTCCAAGCATCCATCCTTCACAGTTCAAGTGCAGGGTGATTCACACGGCTTCACCTCCCTGGACTTGGATCACAATTCACATTTTTGGCATCAGACTTTGGATTCTGGGCTCTTTATGGTGTTTTCTGCCAGTTTCTTCTTCTCTGGGTCTGCCTTTTTCTCTGCTACATTCTTGGCTTCCCTCTCCTGCCTCCTGAGGATCATATACACAGTCACGAAGCACAGGAAAGCACCCACCTCAAAGAAAACCTGGAGACCAAGATACCTGTGGTGTGGAAACACAATAAATCAGGGCAGCAAGGGCTTTCTTATGTGCACCAAGCACCAACACCCAATGTCCCCAGGCACCCAGAAGACACCAAACATGTGGATGGGCTGCTCAGGCAGAGCTGGTCCCATTCAGCTGCAAGCTGGGCTCCTAAGAAGGATGGCAGAAAGAAGAGGAATAGCCATCAAGCCACTTCTCCTTGGTGTTACATTAACAGATCACATCTCCTGGTAAAAAGGAGGCAGACAAAAACATGTCTAGGGGTTGGGGGTGAATAGGACTCGCTGCACCTACTGGGCAGGGACTCATTTAACAGCAATGAATTTGCAGCAGGGATGGAAAAACACCTACAGCTCCCTTCCAGCCTCTCCAGGGTGCACAGGTCAGTTTTGGTGTCCCCTGTGTGTCTGCTCGTCAGAAGATGGGTTCTAGGGTGCAAAGCAGCCTGCATGGACCCTGCACCACCTCACAGGCAGCATTGAGGGTCACCCCTGCTGCTGCATCACCTCCATGGAGAAGGGGTCGGGACAGGCTGACTGCATCTCTGCTGGTGAAATGAATAATGCAGGGAGTGCTCCTGGAAGTGGACCTCCGTGGTCTATAGCACTAAGCTAGCATGGTCCTCGGCATGGTTTTGGCTCATAACAAAGACTTCTCTCCAAGTCTTTCCTGGGCACCGCTGGGAATTAGCATGAGACAGAGGGATGTGAGTGCCACTGCTTGCTTACCATAGAATAGAATAGAATAGAATAGAACAGAACAGAATAGAATAGTTCAGTTGGAAGGGACCTACAAAGATCATCAAGTCCAAATGCTTGACCACTTCAGGGCTGACCAAAAGAGCATATTATTAAGGGCATTGCCATGGCTTATAAGACCATGTTCCCCTCAGCCCTTATCCCCACCACCAGCCCTACCTGTGCCTGAAGAGGTTGTTGTCGTAGTATCTGCAGGCTGCTTTCCTGTCGCACTTCTTCTCCCAGAGGATGCAGGTGGTGTCGATGGCACTGCCGTACAGAACGGGCCCCGGCATCCACGCTGCAAGCAGAGGGGGCTTTGTTATGTCACGGGAGCGCCTTTAGGACAGACCCAACCCTGGCTGCCTTCCCATGCGCTAAGAGGATGGGAGGTGGCTGGGGAAGGTCTTTTTCTCTGTGCCCCAAGAAGCCACTGGTCCTGCACAGCATGCCAAGGGCTGAATGTGTTTGCACCCCACTGAGATGCAGGAAGGTCCTTCCTTGTCATCGATCTTTGACGAGGGACCATCGCTCATCCCAGGAACAGTGCCAACCTCCTTTCTGAACTGCACAGGTACGTTCCTTCCCATGACTGCATTTCTGGGGGCCTCCAGGTGAAAACGAATTCCCACCATGAGAAAAATAACCAGTGGGATTAGGGGACATGATTTGCAGCCACCTTGATACGCCAGGGGCAACCATGGGAGTATCTGCACACAGCCAACAGCTGTTCTCCTGGACCCAAACTCACTCCCTGCCCTCTTTCATTTAGCCATGGAGGTGCACTCCCATGGAGATGCCTCTTCACCTCCCCACCATGCACAGCCTGCAAGGCAGCATCTTTGCCTGGCTTAGAACAGTGTGAAACTCTGAATAAAGAACATTTCTGCAGCTCTGGGGCTGCTCAGGGATGAAATCCATGCAAATTCCCAAGAGCTGCCATGATTTTCCAGGATGGCATTTCAACAAATTTTAATTTACCTAAAATTCTCAGCAGCATGAACTGTATCCCAACCGCAAATGATTTGTCTTCAGGCTGGATGCTCCTGAAAAACAAAATGGAAAGCATGACTTCTCACAGTTGTGCAAGGATGGATGTTTCCCTCCCTGGCATTGCAAGAAGACTTGCGGCACCCTCACCCAAAAAGTCATCCTCCAACTCAACCACCAAGGACACAGGGCAGCTCCCGCTTAGGTCAGCAGAAAGGATGTTGTTTCATTCGTTAGGGCTAGAAGCTCACCACAGCCTTTTCTTGGCCTGGAAAACCTACCCAACCCTGCAGGAAACAGGGAGGAGCCCAGCTAAGTATTTTTGCTTTTAATTTAAAGAGTCTGCATGAATAAAACACAGAGGCCCACAGAGTCGCTGGCTCTGCCAAACACAAGGACTGCTTTCTGTAACTGAAAAAGTGATTCATCCACTGAGGAAGTGGCCTGAGTGCTGTCCCAGGGTATATTTTGGTGGCACCCCAGTTTTCTGAAATAAACATTTCAGACTGTGGTTCCTGCCAGGGTCACACTGGGGAGAGGACCCCCAGGGGCAGCACTCCCTTTCCTCTATGTCTGGTGCATGCAGAGCTCACACATGGCATAAATAGTGATTTAATATTGCCTGGGAGTCGAGGTAAAAATAGGTTTTAACCACATCTATTCCCTAAAAAGTGACTGTTCTGAGTGCATTAACCATGGCAATGGGCTTGGAGGTATCATTTATATATGATATGCAATTAAACCTCCTAGCTTAACAGAGAGATGCATTAAAAAGTGATTAATTAATGGTGTAGCTCGTTAATAAGGTACCAGCTGTGGGTGGGGAGGAGGAGCAGGAGGGCTGCTGCACCAAAGGGGGAAGCTCTGAGCGCAGGACTGGGGGTTGCTGAGGGCAAATGCGGGGGTCCTGCGAGTCCCATGGGTGGGTGGAGGTGCCATGGGTGCCCGGCACGCTGTGACACCCTGCCACCCACTTGCTGCTCCTGGGCTGAGCCTGCTGCTGAAGACCACGTCACCTGCACGAGCAATTGGCCGTGCAGCACTGGTGGCTCCATGGGTGTTCAGCAGCACCAGCCAAAGGGACATCAGAAGAGCCTTGGTAGCCTTAGCTCTGTTAGTGCAGGGTCTGCAAGAGCAAGTCCCGAAGGTCTCTCCTGCTTCAACATTTGAGACTGGAGCTGCTCCATGTTTCTGGCCTGCCCAGACAGGCCAGCTCTTTGCTAGCAAAGCACAGCCTGCTCCCAAGGCAGACACAGCCCAGAAGATGGACTGACACATGCACTGCCAGATGAGAGGAGCAGGGAAGCCCTGTTCTCCGTTCCCCTCACCGATGGGTGGAAAAACCATGTAAAAACAACAGGAGCAACTGCTCACCCCATGCTTTGGGGGAAGCAGGGCATGAAGCGCAGTATGGGGATGATTCAACCCTCCAGTCCCTCAGCTGGGGACAACCTTCCTCCCCACTGCAGGGACTCCTCGGTTTTCCAACCGCAGCCTCTCTGCTGCCCTTAGAGGAGTGCTCGCACCCAGCCCCAGGCCACCCTGGTCTGCTCACCTGAGGATAAGCATGAAGGACGGTGTGTGGGATGTGCTGGCGAGGATCCCTGCCAGGCAGGAGAGCACCACGAAGGGCAGGAGCAGGTGGGAGCAGCCGGTGCTGCAGGTCCCGGGCTTGGCAAAGCCCATGAGCCCGTTCTCGGAGATGCAGCTGCAGTTGGTGTAGTTCTGCAAAGAGGAGAGAAAACCCAGAGGCTGCTGACTTGATCAAGGCAATGGGGATGCCAGGTATAGCTGCCAGCTGTTGTAGGCAGGGAGTGTGTTTGGGTTTTGTGTGTAAATAATTAGCAGTAATTAGCACTCAACACTTCAGGGAGCAGGAAAAAACAAAAGAAAGAAAGAAGTACAATGAATCTGACAGAGGACAGATGACTGAGTACATGAGGAAAAATGCCTTCCCACCCCCAAATCCAGCTTCCAACGTGCTGCCACCTCTGTCAGGAGGTCCCAGTCCCACCAGGTCCCATGGGCATCACCAGGATGTCGCATGCGTGAGCTCATACAGCCGATGGGGAAGCGGAGTTGGGACCACAGTGGTGTCTGGGTCTGTATCTGTGCTTCCAGAGGCACTTGGACATGCTCCCAACCCAGACACGTCCTTGTCTTGTTCATGTGAGCCCCAGCAATGCCTCCCTACCCCTGCAGCGATCCTTCTGCGCTCACACTTCCAGTCCTTTGTTTCACGCCTGTTGTGCACTGAAGATGCTTAGGCACAGGTTTATTTAAATGTCATCATCTGTCAGCCGAATGCTTTGGCATTGTGCGTAAATCTGGATTCTTGGATGGAACAGTCTCACCCACAGCTGATAAAACATTCAAACCTGACGTGAGCTCACTGGCTTGTGTTATATTTTTTGGCAGAAATCTCCAGGGGAGCAGCCTGGGCGCTATCCCCCATACCCATTTTGCCTCCTGCAGGAGGCCTCCTGTGAGACCCTGCATCCAGGGGTGATGTTGAGCAGGGCTGGCAGCCGAAGCCGGCAGAGGAGCAGCCCACCCGTGGCGCCTGGGAGCTTTGCAGAGCCCCGGCTGGACAGGGCTGGGTGGCCCTGGCAGGACCGTGTGAGCAGGAACCTGCGCTTTCCCAACATGCACACCCAGCTCCTGTTTTCGCAGCGTCCAAGCTCAGCATGGTGTTAAACCAGAAAACACCTCCTGGGGGAAAATGCAAAACCTCACCTTTGAGAGAGGGTCATAAACAACCAGCACTCCGTTAGCAAAGGAAGGATGCCCTGGGCGAGGCAGAAGATTTTTTCTATTTCTCCAGCTTTTAGTTACAATTCTTTCTCTCTCTCTTTCTCTCTCTCTCTCTTCTAACAGAAAAATTCATTGCATGGAAGAGACTTCTAAATAAAGAGGCCATGATCTTAGCGTTCTGGAGGGGGACAGACTCACAGAAGGCTGATCCCAGAGGCAGAAGCAGCCCAGGGTCTCCCAAAACCCCGCTCCCCATTGCTGCCAGGGGAAGAAGTGTGACTGATGCCCATACACGAGACCCGCAAGGATCCGCTCCCTGCTGAGTGCAGGAGGGAGATTTGGGATGAAAGGGATCACAGCCCCTCCTCCCAGCTCCAGGAAAGAGGATTTAATATTTCAAATTAAGACTGGTATTTATCTTCTCCAGCCATCTGAAATGAACTAAACCAAACCAGGCTCCTTCTGTAATCATTGAGGGAGATGTGGGTCTCCAGAGGACGATCCATCCCCTCCATAGATAAGTGCCTGTGATAGCTGAGATGAATTCGGGCCAAAGCCGTTAAAAAAAAATGCAATTAGATAAATTAAAGCTCTCTTGATCTGTATGATTGCCACCTTTTCCAGAGAATAGAAGTCACAACATTTAGGGCACTTGCATAAAGCCAAATGGAGAAAAAGGGCTGGAGATGCCTGGGGTGGAGTCCCAAAGCCATGCTCTGCTTGCTGCTCTCATCTGAAACCTCGGAGGATTTCACAGTGGAGAGTGTGAGCCCAGCTGCAAACCCCTCCGAGTGGCAGGGACAAGCCACAAAGCTGCAGGTGGCCCGTCCCTCTGAGGCTCGTTGTCTGGGATGTGGTGCCACGAGGCCGCTGCAGCACAGGGCAGCTCTGTCTGCTGGGAGAACCACCGGAGAAGTGGGATGAGGAGGAAAACCAAGAGCATCCCTGCAGCTAGGCTGTGATTTGGGGGCAGGAAGGGATGGCAAGCGGCCAGCTCTGGGTTTGTCAGAGCAGTGTGTCAGCCATGCCCAACAGAAACATCTGGCAATTGTTTTCTTAAGAGACAGAGAGGCTCCCATCAAATTGTGCAAATTTCTCTCTTAGTTCTTCGTTATCCCCAGCTTAGACCCTCCAGTCACCCAAATTTTGGGATGTCTGCTGACCAGCTCAGATCCGACACAGCTGGCAGCAGAGCGACGTCCCTGCTGCCACCCATGGCCACGCACGATGAGAGCAGAGCGGGGCTCAGAAGGGCCGTATCAGAGACAAACCCCATGGCACGGAGATACCCGCCGTCCTGGGTATCATTCGTTGATACCCCAGGACTGAGGTTTGCTCTGCAGACACCTGGGTTCAGCTCCGAGTCCAACGTGGTAAAGGAGCAGAGCTCAGCATCTGCAGCCACATCTGTGCATCCCAGGGAGATGTAGCACGGTCCAGATTCTTCATGCTGGCTCAGGGCTTGGCTTTTGTAGTGCCGCTTTGGGGTGCAGTCCCTGTGCGGGGGAAGCTCTCGCAATTGGGTCAAGGTGCATCAATACTTGGAAAGAAGATTTGGCAAATTATCTAAGTGCTAAAGAAAGGAATATCGCTGGCTTTACTAAGGAGTATTTGCATGGCACTGCAAGGGTAGCCCTTATTTTGTTGTAGCGTGTGACTATATATAACGATACGTATAATGACTGCAGGACTGGGAGATGTTCAGGAACAGGGGATGTCAAAGGGCTGGAGGTGTCTTTTACAAGACAGCTGAAAAGGATCTGCTGTGCAAAAGGCAGGCACAGGCATGCAGAAAAGTACATTTGGGACTAAGCTCTGGCAGAAAATGTAATTGTTATTAAAATGAAGTGTTGTTAATTAACAAAATGCTGCTAAAAAGTGCCCAGCCAGTCCCATGCTGCAAATATATCCTGTGCCAAGAACACAGTGGAAAACCGTTTACCCTATATGCATTGCTAACATTTTTCAGCTAGGTATTTGAATTGGCAAAGGTTTCCTTATTATTTACTCGCTGAGTAGTATTGCCTGGAGACCCAACAGACAACTGGCTCGGCGAAAACCCAGCCCTGCCAGAGCTACAGTGGCAGGCAGGAGAGGGGAGCACAGGGCAGCAGAACAGCCCGGCCAGGGCTGCAGACCGAGGGAAGCCAAGAGCAGAACCCACTTCTCCACTAAATTCTCCCCTCATGCAGGCACTTGGATCGACCGCTGGTACTTATGGATAGGATGTGCACTGCAAGTAGATCACAGCATTTTAACCTGCAAATCTGCAAGCAGAAAAGTAGAACAAGTTGCCCTAAGGGGGCCCTCCAGGAACATTCACTGAAGGTCTAAACCTAATCACTTGTCTGTAACGATCCTGGAATAGTAAACTCACCGCTTTACATCTGTTTCAATGCCATTGCTAACTTGGAGTTACTGTTCCCTGACATCGTATTTAGCTGTGATATGAAAGCATAAATAAATGACAAGTCTTCCCGATCTAAAACTGGGAGAGAAACCATGCTAAATGTCCGTGCTATGTGAGCTGGAGCAATGGTCCCTCTGGATTTGGCCCGCCCAGACCATACGGAATTGCTACCTGAGTCCCCAAAGGTGAGATTTACCACCTCTCTCTTCATCCCTATACACGATCTACAGATGCCTGATGTACGTTGCGGCATGCAGCACCACCAAAAGAAGTTATATGATGGAAACACCCAGGCCATTTTTCCTGCTGAAGGTATCGGCAGTGTTTTGGGCTAATACTTCCCCCCTACACTGCTGGAGGGCAGTTTGGGCTGAGAGCAGTTTTGCATTTTGCTGTGTAAGCCCCAAAACCACAATAGCCAGTGGCAGTCCAAGCACGGTTAGCATGGGTGTTATGCACAGTTGCTGACAGCATGGGCAGAAGAAACAGAGGTAGACAAGTTGTTTGAAAACTCCTTCATTCTAGGCTTTGAGCAGCTTTTTGTGTCAAGACAAAGAAAATAACTATTGGGTGAGCAGTCTGGGTGATACCTGCTGCAGGAAAATGGAATTATATGAAATTGTGTCACCTGCATTGATATTTTGCCTTCACACTTTGCAAAAATGGAAACGCTCAGACCTCATCCTGTTTCAGAGAACGTCAGGCATGTGATATCTAAATTAGGAGCCTGGTTTCCATAGGTCCCTATTCAAGGAACACAGATGGGGCAATTCACAGCAGGAGCCTGGTGGAGGTGGGCTGGATCACCCCGTGGAGAAAGCGTCCCTTGAGTACGTGAGGTGTCACACTGGTGACCAATGGGATTAGCCCTTCCCTCACTGCTTGTCCTCCTATGCCACCACAAGAAACACAGCTAAGAGAGGTGACTTTGTTGGTCACAGCTTAGGGTGAAGGGAAAGCAGAAGGTCCTTGTGTCACCTATGCAAAAAGTCCACTCGAGCTCCCGGATAACAAGGGAGATGTTGCAGCTGGGGTCTCTGGTGCAGGACCTGAGCTAGGGTGAAGCAGCGGATGGGCAAGGACACCCTGCTGTCCTAAAAGGCTGGGTGTCTAAAAGGATTCTGCCTCCTGCCTTGGCCAAGAACCTGTACTGGCACGGGCTGTGTTATACAGGAAAGTGCTGAGAGACACCATCCGCAGGGGGGGTTCCTGGGACGTTCTCAACCTTCCCCTGCTCATCCCACGGGGTGACGCAGACCTGGTGCAACGCTAACAAACTTCAGAGACCCTAGCTGCTGGGCCTGAGCACTGCACTGGTCATCGCTCCCCAGCAGTCCCAAGCCAGGACACTGGTGCAGTGGTAATGACTCACCAGGACTAAATTGTTTTCGACATTTACGACTCCGCAGCCGGCATAACAGGGTGAGATGTACTCGATAGCGTTAGAGCCGCAGATGGGGTTGTAGGCTTTCTCGGGGCAGTTACACTGGAGGCTGCACTCCAAGGAGTTGTGTCCAAATTCAGAGCTACAACAGAAAGAACATATTAATGTGTGGTATTGAACATCCTTAATATGCATCTTATATAGGAGATATACTGCATTTATACAGGGATCAGTAAAGAAACATTGCTTGCTTAATGCCAAACCTCTCCCATAAGGAAGGACCCAGAGAAATTCTGCTATAAACCCCCAGAGCCTTTTCGTGATGCCTGGGAAAAACAGCCTGGCCCCCAACGGTCGGGTGAGCTGAGGGCTCAAAACAGCTTCCACTGCGGCCACAGGAAGCCGAACAGATCAGCTTGCAGAAACTTGGCTCAAGCCTTTGGAGAAGACAGGCAGCGTAGGGAAGCAGCCACAGCATTGAAGGGACGCTCCCAGGGCTGGCCTCTGGCCACGTTATTCGCCTTGTGAGTAACGCGCTGCACTTTCCAAGATGAAATTTTTATTTTGTGCTATTTGTGCCAAAAATGCATTCACTCGGGTTTCACAGCCGGCCAATGAAGCTAGAACGAGTGAGGACGCAGCAGATTCAGCGTTTATTCACAACAGCTTTAATTCCCAGCCTTGTTCTATCGCCGTTGGCTGTTTTGCACAAGGGAATATAGCCAATTCTGGATATTCTGTGTAACTCCCATCTTAGCCCCAAAGCACGCGGCTGGGGGTGGGCGATGCCCACCCACCCAGCAGTGAACCACCCCCGTCCCGCATAGCCGGAGCTGTCGGTACCTCTCGCTGTAGGTAACGCCGGCGACCTTCTGCGTGGGGCAGCCGAGGAAGAGAAGGGGGAAGGCCAAGAGCAGGCAGAGGAGCATGCCGAGGACGCACATGGCACTGCACTGCCTCAGGGACATCTGGAACCTCTTCAGGATGGCACCACCCACCACGATGCCGACCATCGCCCCAGGGATATTCACGGCACCTGGGGAAAGGCAGGCCCTACACCTTGGTGTCTGTCCTCCAAGCCGTCTCAGTCCCGGAGGATTTATTGTGGGATTTCTCTTTTTCAGCGTCATTGGTCTGGAGGGGACCAAGGTTTTTTGCAGAGAGACTTTTTGCAGAAAAGGTCAGAAAGCAGATTTGCAAAGACGGCCAGATCGCAGAGTAAACAGGCTCTGCATGGGTGCATGGAAGATGTAGGAGCTAGTGTAAGGGTGTGGTTTCCAGCAAATGTGATTTTTTTCAGAGAGGAGAAAATAACCAGTAAACCTTGAGAGGATATGTAATTTCTGCATAATGAAACCTTTGATATAATAATGTGCCTGCTTCTGTTGTCATCGATACAAAACTGTGAAGGTTTCCATGACAGACTTGGAGTTTTGAAAAACCCGCCTTATAATGGGATACTAAAGAAGTGCGATGTGTTTAATTCATCAAAAGATCAGCAAGGAGGTTCTCTTCAGCCATAACTAAATACTCAGTGAAGGAAAGGATTTCCAACTACAGAAAGCTTTTTGTCTAACAGAAAAAGATGAAGCAAGATTCAGTAGCTGGGAGTGAAAGCTGGATAAATTCTTACAAGAAATACAGTGCACATCTTTAACACCAAGGATAAACCAAGCCTGGGAACAACTCAGTAGGGCACATCAGCAGAGAAATCCACTGCTTCAGCATTTAACCTTCCAATCTGCTCGCTTCGTTCTGATTTATTTGTTAAAGACTTTAGAAGATCCTTACTCTGAGTACACATACTACTTGTTTAAAAATACCTTTAAAATACTTCTGTGTCTCTTCTCTAGACCTCTGAATGCTCCAGCTGATTGCCAGCTTTGTTCTTCATATTTCTGTTACTGTGACAAGCTCGCACAGGCAGGTCCCAGCCCAGGACCGTACATTCTGGATATTACAATGCAAGTAAAAGCAGCCTGGTCTCACGAGAGCCTATCCTGCTCATAACTTTGTCCTTTCCTTCGTAACAATACCAACAGCAACAAACTAGCCCAACTTCTACAAGCATTTAGTCTAACAATAATAAACATTTCGAGGGGTTTAGAGAAGATTAGCTCACCAGCCGGCCTGGTCTCTTGCTGCAGTGTCTTCAGAATGCATGCGTGCATTTTTGCTGTTTTTCATTTTATTTGCTATCTACTTTTTTAAAGAACCTTAACTAATGATCGATGTAAAGTAATTCCTACCACAGAAATGTGCACAATTCAAACATGATGTTTCTTTGCTCCCTTAATGCAATGAGTTGGTCTCCTCTCCCTGCATATAGTGAGCCGCTTTAGATAAGCATTTCCCAGGCCTCAAAAGGTTTTATTTTAGCAAGCCCAGGCTGCAGTGTAAAGGAAGGAAGGTAGATAGTACCTGAGAAGTGAAACAGGCAAGGGCCTCATGCTATGTCTGTCTGCAGGGGACGGAAGGAGACTGGCAGCTCCACAGGGAGAGGCGCTTCTTAAATCCTCTCTAGATGATTTTCCTTAGAAAAATCATCCTCCTTAAGGAGCTCAGAAGCTGGCAAGCCCCTGAGCATGACAGCAACTCTTACCAATGATCATGTTGGCTAAGGACGCCGTGAGGGAGAACTGTCTCTCCAGGAACTTCCCCATGAATGTTGCTAAACCAGCAACCATGGCTGAGAGGTTGACCTGAGCCAACACCACCAGCAGGAAGACGGGGTGGCGGAGGTTCCGCAGCAGGACCAGAGGAAAATCTGAAAGGAAAAAGGGAAATCAGCTGAAACAGAAGGGGTGAACAGCAAAATATTACTCTGTGGAACATGGCGAGGCTTTGAATTTCCCTGATTTTTTTTTTGTGCAGAATTAACTATTTAGAGGAAGTGAGCTCTTCGAAAGATTTCCTTTATAAAAGGGCAGAATGTGTGCTTTTAGGGTTTATCATTTCGGGGCTTGATTATGTGACAAATTGGATATAAAGAAGTCAGGATAAAGCACCAGGACATTGCAGAAAACACCTGAGCACTGCAAAAGAAAATATGTGGAAAATCTCTGGTTGAAAATGTTGATAAAATCAATCCTGTTCTGCATGGCATTTTGGAGTAAACAAATCAGGCTTTTGTAAGGGAAAACTCTTCCCATGAGAGCATTTTTGGTTGCTTCTAGTAATCCAATAGCAGCCATAGCAAAAGCACTGATTAGGCTAAAGGCAGAGACGCAGATGAGCAGACACGGTGGTGTGATTGTTGGGTCATTTGTTACCCATGGGACAGAGACCAGGAAATCCAGTCAGGCCCCAAAAAAATGGTTTGCTGCAAATTAGCTTCCCTCTCCGGTAACAGCAGCCTTCTAACAAGCCATGTCTTGTGGGAAACTGCTGGAAGCAAGCTCTGAGTGAAGCATCGACCCAAGAAAACTAATAGCTGACCTCGACGCTTGGGTGATGTGCTCAAGCAACCCTGAGCATCTCCTAATGCAGAGGACAGATCTTCTGTAGCAATACCTCCTGCTAGGCTCTTATTTAGAGCTGCCAGGGACTTGGGATGCCCTAGGAAAAAAACAAGTGCCTCTGGGATAGCCTTCTAGCCCCAGCTGAACTTCTGTGACTGCCGCCCGTATCTCCTGCCTTCAATGGATGGGCTGTACCGGGGCGGCTGAGAGCAACGTGGAAACCTGGATGTCTTTCCCCCTCTACCCACGGGCAAGTCCTGAGGGCTGCGGCATCGAGTGGTTGCACACATGGCCCAAGTAAACACAGCCTCAGTCCTTTTCCCTGAAGCTCTCTGGCACAGCTTCTTCTAAAACAATTATGAAAAGTAGCTGGGAGGTCATTAAGAGTTAATTTATTTGTTTGCTGCAGATGTAATTTTAGTGTCCTTTTTGTTTCAGTCGTGAAGATACATACTTTTGATTACAGGCAAGAAAAGCACCAGCAGATTCCCCTGCTCAGCAAAGGCATCCACCCCGCTCCCTCCCCGCAGGAAGTGGGATGCTCGGCGCTGACACCCGCCAGCTGCAGCTCCCCAGCCCGGAGCGATTTCTCCTTCGTGCAGAGCCTGAGCCTTCCTTCTGCTCATGCCTTCGCTCCCCCTGATTCATTGCCTTCTCCATGCTCCTCGTCTGGCTTCGCAGCACACAAGCAAAGGGCGCGCATAAAGGCAACTTCCAGACAAACAGCGGATAAGCTTCCCAGATGAGGGCTCTGAAAGCCAATATGTTGGAGCAGAGATAAGGAATTAACGGGGAGGATTAATGCGAGGGCCTGACATAAATTAATGGTGTTAATTCTCAGCAGCTCACAAACAATTGGGACAATCTTTATATCTGCTCCAGCAGAGGCTGCAGCAGGCAGAACCATCTGGTGCTTGCCTGGGAGCTGCCCCAAGCTGTGTTTGTTTTAGATCTTTTAGTCCTAAAAAGTCACACAAACAGCACAGACTCCTCCATAGCTGCGAGGGGGTGACCCGTACGCAAAGGCAATGCTTGTGTTCATGAAAGCATCGCCTCCCCAGCTCAGCACTCTGCTCTCAGGGCTGTGCAAACAGCTCAAGACGTTGGGGAGCAACAAACCCAGGGCTCTAGAGAGGATCCAAGAGTACAAGTGCAAGAGTCAAGGACCCTGAAACACCAACAAGCTGGAGAGCTGGGGTTTTGCAATCAACCAGAAAGGGAACGGGCTGTGACAATATCCCAGTGCTGGACCAACGTGGACCTCAATGAAGGGAGGTGGTTTTGCTCTTAAGTACCCATGAAGTCCTTGGGTTTTTTTTGAAGCATATTCCTGGCCAGTTTGCATACTGGAATGTCTTAGACATACTGCAAATATGAGACCTCCAACTGCTTACTAAAAGATCTCCAAGAGCTAATCTAGCCTTTTCAGTGGAAGATAGTGGGGATCTTCTACAAAATGATTTATTTTTCCTAGGGTTTTTCAGCCTTTTCAATCAAACTACCCCCCTCTGCCACCCAGACCAGAGCTGTAATGCTAGGACAGCCAGCAGGTCTCCCAAGGCACGATGGCAAGCAGCAAGAGTGCTGTTCTTTGCCATCACCCTCTTGTTACAAATTTGGTCTTCCTTATAGCTCTGGGAAGGAAGCTGGCCAGATACTAAAAGCAAGTGGAAAAAAGTTCTAAAAACTTTAAAATAATAATTAAAAAAAAATCCTTTAAACCGCCGTATGCATCATAGAGAAACAAACAAGTCACAAGCCCCGGGTTTTAATTGCTTTGACGATCACCTTTAATGGATTAATTCCCAGTATGTGCGACAGAAGCTGCATATCCTCCCAGGTGTTTTCGACAGAAGCCTAGAAATTAGCAATGGAAATGACTTCTAGCTAGCTAAATCCCACTTTCCTGATTACTGTGAGCAGGTCCAAGGGCTGCAAAAGGAGTACTTTGTGAGTACAAGGAGCAGGGTGCAACCCGATGTCATCCAGAGCATCTGTGCAAGAGCCAAGACCATCCCCCACAGTGCTTTGACTTTCCTCGTTTTGAATAACTCCAGCAAGCGGAGCCTGCTCACTTCTTGGGTAATTGACCTCATTGTTTGGAAAGGTCCCCAGTGCTTTGCCTGAGTATTTATCCTGTACACAGCTCCATCCTGTTATTGCTGATTGTGGATGGAAAAGCTCTTCCTGTCCTTGAGGCATAGTTCCCAGGGCTTTGCAAACTGCTCTCGCTGCTCATCACACCTTCTTTGAGAAAGATTTAAAGCCCAGTGGCTTCCAGAGAAATGGAGAACACGAAGCACCTCATGGGATGGGCTCTAATCCATCCTCACTTTGTTCCCAACAACGTAAGTGGCAAAAATTCATTGAAGCCTTATTTTGCTCAGTTTCCTCCACGCGCACTGAAGCAACAGAACAAATGACAAAATGCATTTCCTTCTCCATGATCATACTTCATTTTGCATCATTTAAGCTGAACTAAGTGACTAAAGAGCATTTCTGAACATCCTTCTCCTCCAGGTCAGCTTAGTAATTTAAGGCTTGCCTTTGCCAAACCTTAAGCAAATGATGAACTCTTAAAGGCATTCCTCATTCTTACTTAAGGAGCAGCTTCAAGTGCTTTGCTGAATCACAGCCCCGACAGGCAGCGTCGGCCTCGCCTGGAGTTTCCCCACGCTTGGGCAGGTTTGCAGAGGGAGCTGCACTTTCAGCAGGGACATTTTACAACCTGCTTGTGGCATTCAAGCACCAAGCAGAGGGAGGACGCTGTGCAAGGGATGCAGGAGGAACAGGACTGAAATATCATGCAGAAGACCCGAGATGGAGGTCAGATAAAATCTTGTGTGGTCCCTGCTTGATCCAATCCCTGGTGAGATCCTAATGCTTTCCTTCATCCCAACCTGAACAGGACACCCGCAGCCATCGGCGTGGCCGGCTGCAGAAACGCTACCCGGGGTCAGCAGCACAGGGCTGCCTGTCCCAGGGGTGGCACCAACGTACTGGGTAGCCTGGGATGGGGAGAGCCCATGGAGGCTCCTCTTGAGAAGCAGATGGCCCAGCAAGAGGATGAGGTCCAATCCACCCCTTCCTGCCAATGCCCATCTCCAGCCAGTAGCCCGTAGATGACCTAGCACTAACTTCTTTTGACTTCACCTAAACTGGCCCCATCTACACCACCACACACCAGCGAGCACCCACATTCTGGATCTAGCAAAGTTTTTGTCAGAGGTAGGTGGCAGCACAAGGCGGCATCAGACACGACTGTTCCCCCGTTTCTGTAACCAGGGGTGTGTTGAGCTTCCCAGCACTGGCTGGTGGAGCTCAGACGTGGCATGAGGGCACAGCAGCTGAAAGTGCCTGCAGAGCTGCTGAGGTCCATCAGTAATGTCACCCTGCAAAGGGAGCGTGAGGGCCAGGGGCTCAGGAGAAAACTTGGGTCAGAAAGCACCTTTCTGCAGTACGCTCTACTGGGCACGAAGTCTGAGCCCTGCCATGGTGCACAGGACAAACACAAGCAGCCCTCAAGAGCCCTGGGATAAACACTCGTCGCTTTATCCCTTTGCCCATGTCTCAGCAAGTCCCAGCCCTGAGCTTTGTCATTTCTGGTATTAGAAAACCCCAGAGACTTCAGCAAGATTGCTCTCCTGGCCAAAATTACAGCCACTTTATCATTTTCAGGATTGGGACTTAGGGGATAAATTCTCAGAAATAATGAATTTATTAGCACGGCCCTGATGCAAACCCTGAGCACAGGCCAGGTATTCCCTTCTCTCTCCACCCAGGTGCAGGGAGCTCATTTTTATTCATTTTTCAGCGGCAGAGAGCAGAGTGTTGGTGTGAAAATCCCATCCGAACACTATAAATCTGTTCCCACGCAATAGCTTCCAGCACTGGTGTGCTTGGTGCATAGCTTGGCACCCTGGTTTGCTAAATGATAGCACAGCAAGGTCAGCGGGGGAAGAGCCCCCCGGCTTACTCCTTTAACTCAGTATTAGGCTGTGAGCAAACGGTGCAAATAGCAGAATAAAAACCTGCCCACGCTCATCTGGCTGTGCCTGCCCTGCACTGACCTTAATAAAACAGAGAGTTTCCAATAAATGAAAGGGATAATACCCAGGAAATATGGAGGCAGCTGACATGGATTGACTTCACAGGGCCACTTTTCTTAAGTAATTGCCAAAGAGCCAAGTATTTCTTTCAAACAAACCTGACCCCTAGCTGTAGCCTCCACAGGCCAAAGCCCAGCTGATTCCCTTCAGCTCTAAGAGCCTCCCTGAGCCCCCTGATTTCGAGACAAGCTCATTGCACTGCATTAAAAACATCCTACACAAACAAGCAGCTGATTTTAATTGCTCAGACCCTGGCTCCAGGCAGCACCAGCTATCCTCAGCAGGACAGGCAGGGCAGCCAGGCTGTTGTATTGCCACCAGCCTTGAAGGACAGGATCTGAGTAGTCTTTTCGGGACTAAGAGCTGCTAGCACTGCTGGGGTGGGATTGTGATCACCTGGAAGCCGAGCAATAGCAGCTGGTTGCACCCAAGCTGCAAATTGTGGTCTAGCTGCACATCTGGAACACGATCATCACTGGCACAGGCTGCCCAGAGGAGCTGGGGGTGCCCAGTCCCTGGCAGCGCCTGAGGCCAGGCTGGGGGGGGCTGTGGGCAGCCTGGGCTGGTGGGAGGTGTCCCTGCCCACGGCACGGCTGGGGCTGGGGGGGCTTTGAGGTCCCTTCCAGCCCAAACCACTCTGTGGTTCTCTCTCAGAGATTCTCTTTCCCTTTCTGTTGTTCTGCTCCAGGCTCACAGCTTGCACCTCGCTTTTCTGCCTGGCTTTGGGCTCTGAAGAAGTTTTGTTCTCCATTTCCCATTGCCCACATGAGCCATAAAGCCACGCCATGTTGAGCGCTCCCACTCCCAGAAGGGGAGATGGTGCTCAGCTGCCCTCGTAGGATGCTTTGATCAGCATAGGGTGGACTCTGGGATGCGTGCAGACCTGGAAGAGATCTGTAGGCTGAATTTAACCCAGAAGTATGCCCAAACTGTGTCTTGAGGGCTTATCTAGGAGGTTACTAGCATTGCAATCTGCCCATTGCCAAGATGGATGGATATGCAAGCAGAGAAATCATAGAATCACAGAATAATTTAGGTTGGAAAAGACCTTCAGGATCATCAAGGCCAACCATCAGCCTGACCTACTGAGTCCCATCACTAAACCATGTCCGTTTTTGCCACATCCGCATGTCTCTTAGATACCTGCAGGGATGGGGACTCCACCACTTCCCCGGGCAGCCCGTTGCAGTGCTTGACCTTACTTACTGAGGGTGCACTCAGTTCCTTCACCCAGACCATTGATCAAAAAGTTAAACAAAATTCCAGCCAAGCAGGAGGATGCACAGACTTACGTTTGATGAACTTGGTTAGAGAGAGGTTTTGCACGTGGTCGGACTTTGACCTGAGCTGGCTGAGCAGATCCTTGCTCTTCTTGCTGCCACTCTCCTTCCCACTTGTCACCTGGGGACAGACGAGAGTTTGTCACTGCCAAAGTTCCCACTAAACTTGTTTCTTCCACAACTGCATTGCTGGAAGAAAGGAAAATCTCCCTCCTGAATCACGGCCTGGCTCTCTGCTGAAGAGGGAGGGACAGACAGCAGCCCACGCTGCTTCTTCTTGCAGATGGAGCTTGCAATGCTCTGGGCTCCGCCAGCAGCATCCGCGGCTGCTGGGAGAGGCCAGGCGAGAGTCCTCCTGCCCGCAATGCACGGCTGCTGCGCCCTGCCAGCAGGATGAGAGCATCCACGCAGACATCTGCGTTACAGGGGTAAGAGCCAACTTTCCCCCCTTTCCCCACAGTACTGAATCACGTCTCACAGATATCCACGGACGCAGAAACTCAAGGAGAGATGCACCTGGACCGCAGGACAAGGTCCACCCAAAGCAGGTGAAAGGCACTGCGCTTTTGGATAGAGGACGAGCATTTCCCCTGAGTCTCAGTGCTCACCGAGCTGTGCAAATGCCTTTGCCCCTGGTACCAGCAAGGAGAGTGGGCAGCAACTACAGGGAAAAAAGGCACAGGCAAGGAGGGGGTCTGGGACGGAGATGCTGACACAGAGGCACTGGAACGGGGACGTGCCGAGGGCATCGGACTGTGCTGGGCAGCTGCAGACCCCTTGCCTTTCCCAGCCCTTTTCCACGCTTCTGAATCCTGGGAATCCCAGGTGAATTCTAGTAGCTCTGTTCTCTTCAATGCTTTTGGTGTTTTTTAGCCACCTCTTTTCCCCTGAAAAGCAGCAGTGTGGAAGGGACCTCCTCTCCCTCTGTGGAAGGGGCCAGATCCTGCCCCCTTATTCCAGACCCCTTCTTCCTTCTTCATTCAGGGGACCACCGCCTTGCAGCTGGAGGTCAGATGGGTCCAGGTCTCTGCGCTTACACCTCTAATTTACCCTTGGCTGGTGATTACAGCTTTGTAGGGCATCAGTCCAGGTGCTTGCAGGACCTGCACCCCTGCAGTCCCGCTGCCACTGCTCTGAAGCAGAGAGGTGCTGGAGAAAGAGAAGAGGTGGAAGATGGGCTTCTTGGATCACCTGAGCTCCATCCTGGCCTCCTTAGGAGCTGAGCACTTGTCCAAGGGGAGCATCCAACCTCCCCGCACACTGCTCCCGCACCAGCAGGTGGGATGCCAAGGGAGGGGAAGATTTTTTGGATGCGCGTCACATCCCCTGTTCTGCAGGCTTTTAGGGGACTCGCTGGCTGGAGGGCACTAATTAGGTGACAAGTGATGCTACACAAGTATAATAGCATAGAGTGCTCAGAGGGAGTGCAGTTTTCATGGAAAAAAGCATGGTGTATTTTTAGCCAGCAGCCCTGAGCCAGCAGAGCCCTGTCTCTGACGTCCCACATCAGCTCAGCCACTGCGCTGCTGCAGCTCCTGACACAAACTTAACATGAGTCAGACAAATGAGTTCATTCGATAGAAATCAGATGTTCTTAATTGCCCAAAAGAACTGGACAGCTTGTTGGCTAAAATGAGCTCTTTTTCTCTGAAAATAAGACTGATTATTAAACACCAGAGAGGTCAAAATGTCCCGCGCTGCGAATGCCACAATCTCTTCTCAAGAGCCTCTGCAAGGCAGCAGTGAGATTTTTATAACCCCTTTCCTCATTGTCGTTGGTAGAGCTTGGAGATTAATATACTTTTTTCAAATGCAAAACAAAACCCAGCTTCCTTTCGTTTTTCCATTAGAGTCTCTCACAGGACCAGAAATGCAGGTGCTAAAACTGCAGTGTTTTCCAAAAATGCATTCAAGCTGTTACTGACCGTGGCTTTCTCAGATGCCAGCTGCTGGCGTTTCAGAGGGTAGCAGCCTGCTGGGGGCTGCCTGCACATCCAGGACAAACCCACGTCCCCAGTCCTCAACCACCCAGCCCAGGATGCCTCATCGCGAGCAGGACAGCTCTGTGCGCATCTGCTGCCTTAGCACCGAGCAGCAGCTGCTCTCTGCGCACGGAGTAAAGCCTTCGGGGAGAAGGCAAACTCCTCTCCCCTCATCGCCTTGGACCTGTGATATATTTCTGCTGCCTGAAACGATCAGGAAATGCATTCCTGCAGGGTGAAGCAGGCACATTCAGACCCTGGGAAAGCAAGCAGTGGAGGGAATGGGGTGAATCCTGCCCACTCGCTGGGTGCTGTCATGCCGCGCTCCTGCAGCTGGGGATTTTAACATTATTCAGCGCGGGTGCTTTGGCACACCAGAGTCGGCAGGTGAAATAACACAGGCTGGTTGTTCGGCGCTTCCTGGTCGGCCACTGCTGCGTCTTGCCAAATGAAAACACATGAATGTGGGAAACGTCTTGCAAAATGCCCCTGCATCTGGATTTTTCAGGATTCTTCCTTAGAAAGTGTGATGAAGGGGGTCCCACTGCATGCCTGGTTTTTGCAGTGGGTTTTTGTCTAACACTGTCTGGCTTCGTCTGGGGGTGGAAGAGGCACACTGGCTTTTGGGGAGCCCTGTTTACCCTGAGGAATCATCAGCAAAAGCAGACATTTGGGAGGCTCCCAGTCTGCAGAGTCCCCCCGAGATATGTATCCTGGGGGCCCGGTGGGCACCGAGCTGCCCAGGGGCTGGCCGGGGGCCCTTGGGCACAGAGGGCTCCGGGGGGCCCGGGTGCACGGGGCAAAGCGCTGCCCGCAGGGGCAGGGGCAGGGGGGGATCCTGCCCCTCCGCTCGGCGCCGGGGAGGCCGCCCCTGGGGTGCCGGGGCCAGCGCGGGGCCCCCCTCTCCGGGGCGAGAGAGGCCCGGAGCTGCCGGAGAGAGCCCGGCGCGGGGCCCCGAGGGGCGGGAGGGCCTGGAGCAGCTCTGCCTGAGGAGAGGCTGCGAGAGCTGGGGCTGCTCGGCCCGGAGAGGAGGCGGCTCTGCTCCGGGGGAGCTCGCCCACGGCCGCCGGGGCCCGCAGGGAGCCGCGGAGAGGCCGGAGCCGGGCTCTCGCCGGCGGTGCCCGGGGCCGGGAGCGGAGGAGCACGGGAGGGGCCCTCGGGACGCCGGGCAGCGCTCCTGTGCCGCGCGGGTGCCGGAGCCCTGGCACGGGCTGCCCGGAGAGGGGCTGGGGTCTCCCCCGTGGGGGTCTCCAGAAGCCGCCTGGACGTGGTGCTGGGCCAGCGGCTGTGGGTGGCCCTGCTGGGGCCGGGGAGCAGCGGAGGCACCCAGAGGTGCCCCCAGCCTGGGCCAGTTTGGGAGTCTGCGATCACAGGATCTCCGGATGGTTGAGGTTGGAGGCACCTCTGGCGGTCATCTGGTCCAACGCGTGCTCAAGCAGGGCCAGCCGGGACAGATCCCTTCCTGCAGCTCCTCAAACACCCATGCAACTGGTGCTGACCTCTTGAGGGGAGACCCTGTGTTTTGCATTAGAAGGAGCATCCCTAACCTGACCTTAACTGGGGGAAATCCTCCATTTGCATGCCCGGACCTGAATAAATCAGCTACAACAGAGCAGGGCTGGGAGCCAGGGGAGGAGCAGGACCTGCTTTGCAGGAAAGGTGGATGAAGGTGGCTCGCCTGCAAGCTGAGCTCCTGACTATTGCACCTGTGACAAGCGCAGCCTGGTTTCATTGCGATACACAGCAGGAAGAAGGGATAAATAACCTGCTCTATGACAGAGAGGTTTTCTTTGCTTAATTTGGGGCTTCTGCAGAGTTCCTCTCTAGCTGTGCAGAACCTGGAACTCCAGGCTCTGTGAAAAACAAGGTCAGCGAACCTATTTTGGCATTAAACAAACAAAATGTAAAACCTCATAGCCTGAAAAAGAACTAATTTCCCTCCTGACAAGGTCATGCTCCCTACAAACGCTCCTTTATGCCTCTTCCAGCAGATGTGGGTCCCACCAGAGCCCGTGTCCTAGCATGTTAAAATAGCCAGCCCGCAGCCCCTCAGGCGAAACTGGGTGATTTTTTTTAGCTGCCATTTGTGCCTGTCTTTAAAGCTCCCTGGGGAAAATCCAGCCATCGAGGCCAACCTAAGGCAGGCACCTGCATGCCGGTGCCACTGTTCCACCCTGCCACTTGACCTCCGGATGCTCCCCAGATCGTGCCCTGTGTTTCCAAGCTGCCTTTGCTGGTGCTTTAGGGGCTTTAATAGGGGAGCCCCAGAGCACCACAGCCCCAGGAGCTCCAGGAGCAAAGTTTCCTGACAAACACTTTGATTTCCCCACCCCAGCTCTTTCACCTTTCTCCACCAGCTGATAACAAGGAGAGGAGCAAACTTTTAAGGGTTCATTGTGGGTTATTTTCCTTTTGGCTGTTGGTGTGCCCTGGAAGCACACCAGCTCACTGCTGGATCAATGTGGGAAGATTAGAATACATGTGGACAATTTGTCCCAAGACAGAAACTGGAGAAGTTATTTTTCACTTCCTCTCCCCAGGGCTGTTGCACAATGTCCCTGCTGCACAGAGGGCACTGGATTTGCCAGTGCCCTGCCCCATGGCATGAGGTGCTGCCTAGATGGATAGGTTTATCCATGGGGGACAGGGGATGACTTCCTAACCCTCTGCTCTGCCGCATAGGTCTCCTCCAGGTTGTGGCTGCAGGTCCACCTTGGTGTTACCCTCTGTCCTCAAGCATCTCCTCAAACTATGTAGGGGGGGGATTAAAAGCAAAACCTGGAGAGATGAGCAACAGGGGACGCATCTGCCCCAGGGGAAGAGCAGAAATCCCAGCAGGTACACTTTGGGGGACACCACAGAGCCATTGCAGTGCTGCGTGTCCTGAGCACTCCTACGTTTCACATCCCTTCAGCCCCACCGTGAAATGCACCCCAAAACCCATTGCTCCATTCTGCGAAGGATTTCATCCACTGGCCATTCCTGTCCTCTCCATCCCATCTTACGGGAGATGGACCTGCTGGCAGCAGGACAGTGGCTCCATCCATCTCTAGCAGGAGAACATGAGTGGTGGGTCCTGAGCAGAAACCACAGAGCACAGTGAAGCTGGCTACAGAGCTGAGCAGCTCGTAAAAATAAATGGACTGGATTTGCTGAGCTAGATGGGGTTTGCACTGATGTACACTGAGCAGTCTTGAGCTGTACCATGAGGTTCCCTTCAGTGCCTTTCCTGTAATGCAGTGACATGGTTCCTTTCATGTTCGTGCTTCCTTTCCACCCTGTTTTTGCACTTCTCCAAGCTGAAGCACCACACATGAAGCCTTGAGATGAAGCAGGACCTGACATGAAAGAGGCGTCATCCCATTCATCTCTTCTGGTTTGCACCCACGTGTCCCCAGCTGGATGGGCTACCTTGGGTTAGGGGCTGACAAAGGCAGATGGGTCACAGCAGCCCGTTCTCCCTCTTTGACAGCAACGATGTTTAAATGAATAAAGGGAACCCAGTAGGTCTAATATCTGTGGACCTGGGCGAAGTGCAACATGTAGCACCATATGGGAAACTGATAGTTAAACTGGAAAACGGGAAAACATGAAAACTAGGAGACAAAACACAACATTGCTAAATAGAAGAGAACAGAGCATCCCAGACGGATGGACTGAGGTGCTGTGAGGTGCTGGTGGCTTCCTTGGTGGCTCGGTGCAGAAGCCTCAGCTAATATTTTCAGTAATCCCCTTAGCATAGCAGGAAGATATGTCATACTTAATATGCATAGGAGAAGGAAGATGGGAATTTTGCGTACCGAAGGGGCTGGGATACCATACAGGAAAACCTAGGCAACTAGGGGGCTGAAATAACAGAAACCAAACCTAACTCTGTGCAAAGGGAATAGCCATGTACTTAGGGCTGAAAATCAGGAATTTCAGCTGCACATCTGGAAATAAGGAGAACAACAAATAGCTCACGTCCATCTCCACATAAACATATGGTGCAGCCACGGAAGGAGTAAGTGTGACGAGGAAGAACAGAGGATGGTGTTTCCAGGAGAGCTGGGGAAGTGCAGACTCCGCTGCAGTGAGCTGTGTTGGGAAAACCAGCTTCTGGCTGGGATGGTTGAAAAACGGTTCCTGGGATGGAGAAGCTCTCCACACTTGCTAGTGTCCGTCGCTCAGCAGAAAGAAGGCTTTCTATAATGCACCAATATGGTAATGAATAGAAAATATTTAATCAGGATTCAGGGCAGAACAGCAAACTCAAGACTAAACTATAGACTGGAGATTAGACAAAGCCTTGCGACACACAGGGAAACAAGTTTCTGAAACTACATTCTGGGAGGCTTGGGGGGTGAGCACTGGTGAAATGGGCTGGTATCTAAAGGGGATTGAGTGACAGCGAACCAGAGCTGCCGGGGCTGGGACATGACAGGGGCATGTAGACCTGCTTCCCACAAAAACATCTGAGCTTTCTCACAAAGCATCTGTTTGCATACAACGTGTGCTGGCTTTGCAGGGGAGGCTTTGTCAGGGCGACGAGGAGGTGTCAGCCACCCCCTTCTCATGGTGCTTGGGAGATGGTTGGCTTTACATGACTTTGGAGTGTCACAAAATGAAACCCGAACAGGCAGATAATTGGGTGTACAAGACAGATCTTGCACACCAGGTGTGCTGAACAAGGGTAATGCCTCTGCTTTTGTTTAAGGTGCTCCAGAGGGCACCTCTCCCCCTTTCAAACCCAGGGATTGACGATAGAGCACTGAGCAAACTGGCTACTCAATAACTGGAAAATCCTCAAAGGCTGTAGTTCCCCACAGTCCAGGACAAAACCCTGAGAAATGGTTCAGGCTCATGAAAGCAGCATTAAACTGGAATTATTGGAAAAAAACAAAAAAACTGGTCTTGACTGGAAGCAGTTCGTCCGATAAAAGCCTGTTCCCCTCATCCTCCACCTGAGATCATGGCAACTTTATAGCTTCACTGTGGTTGTCCCTCAAGTAGTGTTATTCAGGATACTTTGGTGCTAGAAACCTGCTGACGAGTTTCACAGCAGAGGAACAAAAATGTTTGGGCTCTGGACTGACTGATTTATGAAAAAGATCAAAAGAGGGGTCTGGAGTGATTGATTTATGAGAAAAGATCAAAAGAGTGAACTCTCATTAGTGTTAATGTGAAGTGCAAAAGTCGTTCCAGGAACTTCAAAGAAAGAAGCTGTAAAGTAAAGGTAAAGCTGAAATGTGGTCGTAGAATTAATCTAGATCTGTCTTGGCTGATGGGAGGAGGCAAATAAATCTCCAAAGAGACAGAGTTATTCACTTTGCTGGATGATGTCAGTTGAGGAGGACGGGCCTTGGTCTGGAGAGACCACCAAGAGCTCAGATGATTTATATTGAGAGAGCCAGGAGAGAGAAAGGAAAATGAAGGTAGGATGAGAATCAGAGAAGAGAATTAGCACTTTCAGCAGCAAGAAGGGTGGAGCCGTGGCCCAGTCTTTGCTATGGCGATCTTGTTTGGTGGGCTCTGCAGTGGGGAAAGGTACTCGCAGCTTGGTGTGGACACCAGGTGGTGCAGAAACATCTGGGCTTCACCTGTGGACAGCAGAGCTGCGCTTTTCCCATGTGTTATCATGGCTGCCGCGCCTGGATGTATTGTTTGTGGGACAGATACTGTGCTGGGCCTTTGCAAACACGGGGAAAAGCCCAAGCTGATGCCTTCGAATGCTTGCAAATCCCACACGACTGGCAAAGGGCAGCTGCTCTGGCTGGGGCAAACTTGGGGTCAATGCTTTATCAGCACTGAGCTTTGCCTGGAGACACACATTTCTTTCCTGTGTTGCGTTTCTTTCCCACTCTGCCCATCCTTTCTGCAGGGTTCTGCACTTCATCCCCGGCTGATGCTCTTTTGGAGGGGAAACGTTTCTCTAACGAGCTCAATGGTGGGTGCAGTAACTGGGTAGCCCTAGAAATGCTGCTGCCTCCAGCTCACTGGAGAGGAAAGGGGACTGCCCTTTGCAACAGAAAAGCAATCGTGTTTACACCTTTAGCTGATTTACTGCAGGGGCAAGCAAGAGAAAGAGATTTTTTCTGCAGTACCTACAGAAAATCACCCATGCAAATGCAGATTTCCTTCAGAGCTTTGAGTGCTTCCACAGCAGATAGAGGTTTTACCCACAACAACTTCTGGGAAAGTTTCTAAAAAGGCATTTTTTTAAAGCAGGACCCTTTGCTGCTGCTGGCAATGCTGAGACCCTGATGGGATGGGCACAAGCCCAGCCACTGGGCTCACCTGGTCCTGGCATCTCCTGCCCTGCAAAGGGGAGGCAGAATTTTGCCATCATTTAGAGTGTTTTTCTATATATCTTTTTTAACTGTAAGCAGTTTCCAAAAGCTTTCTGGGGGAAACGGTAAAATGGGGAGAAATTCAAGTAAAACCTGGGTTGCAAAGGGATAAATGGATGCTTGGCCACGCTGGAACATCCCTTGCAGTTACCACCCAGTAGAGCAAGAGGATGTCCTCCTGCTGTTTTTTTTTTTTAAAAAAAAATCACTATTCAGCCAACCTCTGGAAAACTCTGAAAATCTGATCAAACTGATCAGAATGCAGCACTTGAAAAAGTACAGTTGGTTTAGTTTGAGGCATGTTATTTTCCCTCAAGAGCCATTCATGAAATTAATATTCTCATCAGCCCTAATAAACAACCTTTCTCCTAAGACAAAGTGTGCCCCCCTTGCATGCTGAGCAGGTTCTGCTAATATAGATCATCTGTAATGATTTTAAAGTGAACTAAGCTTCACAAGGATAAATCAGACCGATTGTATTTAGTATTGCCCGCATCCTGCAAAGCACTGATTAGTTTCCATCCCGTTATCTCGCAGGACTGCAGCTCTGTTAGGGAAGCTAACAGTGTGTACAGCCCAGGGTTGGATCACTACATCCCCCAGAAATGTAACTGGTACAACAGGTCACATTTTACAATGTAGGTGAACCCTAAACCTCTGTAAGAATTGCTCATCACTGCAGAAATCCTGGAGAAATGAAGAATTATTCTGCACCAGGCAGTGCATGTACTTGTTTAGACAAGAAAGTTTTGACAGTGTTCCAAGACGAAATATATGTGAGAGGCAATTAGACAGTCCGGAGCATGGCCAAGACATGGAGATGAACGCAATTTCGCTGACTGAGCACATCCAAGAAACTCCAACAACCAACAGCATTCACAGCCTTCCCACATCATGCCTTCCTCTAAAAGAACAATTTGTTTTGAATTACTCTCCACAACACACCATTTGCCAGAAAACTGGGACCCGCAGCCAGTGAAGCACTTGGGAAGCTCACGAGCCATTTCGTGTGCTGGCACAAGCCCTAGCGCGCTCACCAGGGCTCCAGAGAGGTCGAGACCTGGTAGCAAGCACAGAGGTGACAAGCAAAGCCGGATGCTGGAGCCCCCTGGACAAGTAAGTGCTGAAAAGCTTTTTGGCCGTGGAAATGAGACAAACTACCTGCCAGCCTCAGTATTTCAAACACTCCCAGGGCACAACCCACTCCTAGGGAAAGGCCAGTGGTGCATTATTTATATTTCCTATGAAATGGGACTGATTTCTTCATCAGGCACATGTGGCTCCTCCTAAAGGGAAACAAGGGCCAGCAGTGCACCAGTTGCCACCAGCACCCAAAAGAGTTAAGGCAGAAGGAGCAGGACAATTGCTTCCCCAGGGAAGCGAGGAGTCCCACCTCCAGGTGGGCCACGGTGGTGGCTGTGAGAAGGCAGGACGTCCATCCGCATCGGGCTTGCCTGGTGCTATGTATTCCTACACAGAGGTGCTACTTTGGTGTCCCACCATGAAATTATCACACCCATTAAGCTGCTTTCACTGGGCTGGGTTTCACTAAGCAAACTGGGCTGTGCTTAGCATAGAGCCAAGGTGAGAACATCTGATGCTGGAGAAGAGACCAAACCACAGCTCACATCTGACTTTGGGAACGGCGTATTTGTGTGCAGTGCCACAAGGATGAACCGCAGCACCTCTCCTACCTCTTTTGGCATTTCCCGCGGGAAGAAGAAATAAGGCACCGCAGACACGGCCACGAGACTGGCTGCCACCAGGAAGCCAAGCCACCAGGCTCCGACCCACCGCGGGTCTTTGTTCGTGAGCTGGACCTCATCTGCAACACAAACAGATGGAACAGCGTTTAGTCAAAGGCGATCGGAGGGACCCCAAAGGGATGGTGCTGGGTGACCACAGACACCCAAGACGTCAGCGTGCTCCACAGTGGTGGCTCCCAACCTGAGGAACATCAGCTGTGGGGTCTGAGCAGCATTTGCACCTGGCTCATGCCATGCTGCTAAATCTCAGTTCATTCTTCAGTGTCACCGGGGTGTCTAAAAACCCACTCAGCCCTTCGGATGGGGGTAACTGGGACAGGGATGTCCTAGAGCTAGACAGGCAAAGGAAAGTGTTCCCTTCACAGCTTTTCCAGAGAAGGGATATCCATGTTGTGAAAATGCTTGGAAATACTCCCTTAAGAGATTTAAGCCATGATATCTGTCAATGCAGAATGAAAAAATCCTTCCGCAAGATTAAAATGGAGCTAACTGCAGTCCCTAACTTTTGGCATGTCTTAGGTTTTTTACCATCTAGATACCCACACAAGGACCCTCTGTTCACAGCAGGACGGGGACCTTGGAGCTCTGCCCACCATCCTCGTCCATCAGCCATGCCTGGTTTGCAGCTCAACCAACGGAAGCTGCAATTTTTAAAAATGTTTTAATAAGGATTATAACCCTCTCTCCTGACCACCTTCCTTCAGTTTGCCCAGCCTCTTCTCCTGTCATCCTAAGGGCGCTCTTCCAAAGATAACATTTACTTTGGGGAGGATACCTGACATAATAAAATATGACATGCAGAAGCCAAAATGCAAATTCACAGAAGGGTGAGTCTGAACTGGGAAACATTTCTACAGAGCACAGGATACCCATTAGATAGCATTCATGAACAAGCCCAGGAGATGAGTCTTTCCAGAAGCCTTCCTTGGCTGTGAGGTTTAACACGAGTGAGCTGTTCTCACTGGGAGTATAATTAAATCCGGAGTCAGTAGTGCTGTACAGCAGGTACTGCCATATCTAATCTCCCATCTCTGGAAGTAACAAGTGATAGGTCGAAGAAATTTGATAATCCCTCTGCACGATGCATTTAGCAAACTGGAATTTTAAATCCCTTGCTGAATAAACAAGTTTTTTTCTAGGAACATGAGTTTAAATTAGATTGGGCATTAAGCAGCCACAGCTCGCTAGCTTTCCCCAGTAGGCTGAAGATATCTTTAGGCTGAAGTTTGCTCTAAAACCAGTGTTCTCCAGTTCTGGCTGCTTGGGCATGTTTCTTATCAACATCCACCAACAGGAGATGGCTTAGAAGGATTGAGCATTGGGATGGGCAGGCAGACTGTGAACCCTAGTCCCACTTCTTCACCTTCAGAGGTGGATAAGCCAAGTCCTGTGCAATCTGCAGACCCTCTGGGATGGTTGTACAAGGTACTACTCTGCAAAGGCATGGACAAAGCCCTGGCCAGAGCTCACCTCCAGGAGTGAAAGGGTTGGACATAAAGTGTGTGCAGGTGTCTGCAACTCAATGGAAACTTGAAAGATGTCTAAAATGTGTTTTACCAAAGATAATAAGTAGAGGATTTTGGGAAATGTTTCCTTTCACTGCAGAGAATGGAGAGCAGAGTAAGAAACTGCATGTTGGGACTGCCCATGGAAGGACCTGCTGTGCTGCTTAGAGGAGCAGTCCTCCAGGAGGAGGATCTAGTTGAAGAAGTCCATCCTGGCCTCCTACTGTGCATGGTCTCAGCTCAACAGGAGAAGGAGTCCTGTTCCCTGCTGCTTCGTGTGGCCTGGGGAGAGCTCGTCCATCATCTCCACAGCCCTAAGAGCCACAGGTATTGTCCCATGAGCTGCAGGCCCTGCAGCATGGTGAAGGGACTTTGGCAGAGCCAAATGAGTTGATTTTGGAGTGCTTCCTCCTTTTGATCCCCGTTTTGGCTCCTGCGGTGCATCCAGGGCTTCTTCTGGCTTTGCAATTCCAGTGAAGCAGTCAGCTCACGGCTCCTGTCCCCAGACCCCTTTTCCTGCACAATCCCACCATGTAATGCCCATGGTACACAGCAGTTCGTGTTGCTCCTGAGTAGCCCTGCATCCAGGGAATCGCAAAAATCCCACCAGCTGCACAAACTCAAACCCCACCATGGCAGCCACGGTGGTGAGCTCGCCCCTGGAGTGAAGAGCAAAGCACAGTCCCAGGATCCTATGTAAGGGCAAGAGATAAGTGAAAGATCATGCCTTACAGCACGTTTTCTTTCCCTAGCACAGATGTCCTTAGTGCATCTGGGGTTCATGGTCAGGAGTCTTCACTTGTCCCGTCTCCAGACACCTCTCTGAGGTTCACCAGCCAGTAAGGAGGATGCATTGCTGCAGTAATACATTTGGAGGTTGTCTGGTAGGAGGAGGTATTGTAAACTCTGTTCTCGCATTGCAAATATCATAAAAATATATGGTGACAAAGTCCAGGTGAAAAAACATCTGGTGAAGTCCATGAGCACAAATGAGCTGGAGGCTCCAAAAGGGAGCCAAAACTTTCACCTGCAGCAATAACACCCACTGCCCATCCAGCCCCAGCACTGATGCTGTCAGGTCACCCCCCAAAGGTGCCCATCCATTGTCCTTTTTCTCATGTAAGGGTATGCTGAGCTGTGTAATGTGTCTGCTCTGATAATAGCTGGGAAAGATACACTTGTTTTCCAGGCCAGGATTCAAGAGCAGCCAGAAAGGAGATGACTACAAAATGCTTTGATAACATGGCTCAGGAAGAGATATTCAGAAAGCTTGTAAAGGAAATCCCTTCCATGCTCTTCTGCTGCCCTAGCTGGCATTTGTCTTCTACTTGTTTTCACCTTCCTTCCATCCTACCCTTCCCTCTGCTTCTTCCCAGCTCTGAGTCCTGGTACCCATTCTCCATGCCTTGCCTCTTATTTCTCCCCTCCGTTTTTCTCTTTCATGTTTCTCTCTGGGTTTTGCTCATTCTCTACATCTCCCCTCCTCCCCAGTGCTGGCCGGAGACAAGATGCTCCCCCTGCTCTTTCTGGCATATGGCATAAAAATTGTAGAACAGTGGAAATGAGGTCTGTTGTAAAAGCACAAAGCAGATGAGCATCCCACTAACCACACCTGACAGCAGCCCAGGGCTGAGATCCCCAGGTATGAAGGAGGAGAAAGTGATGGTTGAAATACAGGATTCTAGCAACTGAAGTTGGATGGGAAGAGTGTGTTTGGGGCATCCACCCCAGCTATGATGAGACCAGTGCTAGAGCAGCCCTGGGTGCTGGAAATGATTTACTAGGTGAGATAGCAGGCAAAGGGAGCCAGAGCGTGCCCTACAGGTTGCACCCTCACCCCTTCGGTGTCAGGATGCCCAGCAAGGGGCTGCGCCACTGCTGGCTCAGTAAATGGGACGCAGCACGAAGGGTGACGGATGGCTCTCCAGGGGTGCCTTCACTCACCTCCGGTGACTTTGTCGATGTCGACATAAAAACGTAGCATGGCAGAGCCCAGCATGAAGGCCACCCCCGGTCCAATGGTGGTCACGGAGAATAAGATGCCTGCAGAGATGAGAGAAGAGAGGGGCTCAGCCCTGTGGGAAGGCATCATTGGGGAGAGGAGGTGGCTCGAGGCAGGACCAGGGTCCACCAGACCTGCCTCCAGTGCGGGCTGCTTCCCCAGCAGCTTTCTCATCTCTCTCCTATGGGCATCTATCCTACCTATGGGGATAACAACCCCGTGCTTTCCAGGCTCCCTTTGCAGGAAAGGTTTTGCAAAACTGAGATCTTTTCTGCTATTTTTCTCCAGCCTCCTAGAAAAGCTGAAATACACTGAAGAACAAGATGTGCACCTTGATGTAAGAAATCTGGGAAACACAAAGTTGCTGAAGAAACTATTGATATCGTGCTGTCTCAATTAATCACTTTCTTCAGTACCACAGTTTACTTCCTCTGCATTGCAAGGTAAAGGTGATAAAAGTTACCAGCAAACTCTCCTATGTGAATTACTGATGAAAACATTAAACATGTTGAAGATTCCACTCCTATCTGACAGGTGATTCTTTTAAATATGCTCCAAAGGTCTGGAGCACCTACTGGAACAAAATTTGATGTGGTACTTCCAGTTTCTTGACGGTAATGACATACTTTTGAGCCACCTTTGCTGGCCCATCCAGTTCAAAAGGCTGTCTGAGATAACAGCTGGAAAAGGGCTGGAAGGACCTGCAAGGACCATCTCATCCATCCCACCACCCTGGGACATCCCTCACAGGCATCTCCCCCAGCTGTTCTCCAGCACCCCCTATGCTGCAGGATGCTTGCCCACCTCCCACATAGTTGATCCTGCTGTTTTAGCTTCCTACCATTTTCCCTCTGCCCAAACAATGTCTTTGTTTCTGCATCTTAAGCCCACAGCTGCCTCCTGTGAACATGGGGAGGAGATTTTTTCATTTCTCTTCGCTGAAGCCTTTGCGTAGGAAGACATGGTTGTTGTGTCCCTCTCTGGTTTTCACTCTCAGGCCAAAAATCCCAGTAATCCCAACCTCTCCCCTGAATCATGTTTTCCAGCACCCCTGGTCCGTCTGCAGTCTGTCCATGCTTGAAGCAGACCCACTGTTTTTGCAGAAACCTTCCCAGTGCTGGGTAGAGCAGAAGGGCTAGAGCAAGCTCTCATTAATACAAACTAGTACTGTCTGGCCCTCTTACAGAGGGCTAATTCTGGTTTCCTGTCTTTCCACAACAGCCCCAGCCTTACCCAAATAGAGGGGGGAGTTCCTCTCACTGGCGAAGTCATCGATGTAGGAGATCCCGAAGGGCTGGATGGGGACGCCGCCAATGCCCAGCAGTGCCTGGGCGACGAACATGACGAGGAGAACCTCGTGGTTCTCCTTGGTGGTGTGGGGGGCACAGCCGGCATCACTGAGGTTCCCCTGGGACCCCGGCCCCTCGGGCTGGCACAGGTCGGTAGTGTTGCTGAACATGCCTGTGGGGACAAGAGGAGCAGGTTTAAGGGGCTCGGGCAGGAGAAAGCAAGTTTCCTGAAGACATCAGCAAGCACATGGATATGCACTCAATAGATGTCAGGTGGGAAACATCAGTGAAAGGAAATTCCAAACCAAACAGACACCTATGGATGGGGTATTGGGTGGGATCATGATGAAAGGCTGCCAGTGCAAAGGTTACTCTGCAGATATTCACAGCAAGATAGATGTACATGCCGTGAAAAGCCACCTCCACTGAAAAAGCAGAGCTGAGAACACTTCCAAGTCCTTTGATGGATATTGCAATAAAGTGACGAAAACTGCAGATTTTGTGACAAGCTGCTCAGGAAATGAGAACTCATTTCACCTAGAAATGGATTACAAAACTGCCTAAGTGGAAGCGCTGATTAGGGATCCTGTAGCACCTTGATCTCCCCTAAAATACCAGAGGGGAGGTGTTTATAGCAGGATTTCCATGGTTGTATCCCAAATCACTTGCAGCTCTGAGTGCTTGACACAGGGCCACCTGCACCAGCCACTCCCGGAACGCATGGCTAATTGTTTCCAAAGTGTTGTTAGCATCTGACCCCCGTTTGCATCTGTGAATTATCCACCTATTAAATCTTCCTTTGGTGGCTGTAGCTGAGCAAACCAGCTGCACTCTCTCTGATGAGCCAGACAAAAGCTGTTTATTGGAGGCTTCTAAAAGATTTGCTGGAGCTTCATGGCAGGGAGGTAATGAGAGAGAGGTTTTCTCCCTTCTTTCTTTCCTTCTCATCTTCTCACCTTCTTTCAGGAAGAAAATTCCAAATCTACCCTAACCCGGTTCTCCATGAGGAATACACACCTGCATATTTCTCAGGAAAGGTTGATTTTTGGATGGGGTCAAAACCTCAAAGTGTTCCCAGAAAGGTGGCTGAGCTGCACACGGGCAGACAGGTGAGATGCCCCACCAGCAGGAGGTGTAGGTGTGAAACTGCTGCTTGCCCACTGCAGACAACGGCATTTCACCCCCTCCGCTGTCCTGCCAGGCTCCTTGCACAGCTCTTGTTTCCTTCCTGTAAAAGGCTCCAGGTGACAACGTTCACCATGCCTTATCTAAGTTATGAAAATGAAAATAAGATAGCAGTTGATGTGAGTGAGGTCAGCTTGGCACAACTCGTGGAAGATTAGAGCCCTGATGGCTCGGGAAGGCCTTCCTGCTCCCTGCTGTTTGCCTGTGGCACGGAGGTGCAGAAGACAGGGGGAAACAGAGGCAAAGCCAACATTGTGCCGGTCCTCGCGTCCTTTCCTCTGGCTCCAGAACTACAAGCTGTCTCCTGGCTCTGCTTCCCCCCAGGCAGCTGTTGCCTCTTGGCACTGAGGCAGTTTAATTCTCAGAAAATTAAAATTCCTTGATGTCAAACATGCAGCTTGCAGCTCCTGACATCTCAAGAGAAGATAATTTCCTTTATCTGTCCCAAAAGGCATAAAATAAGTTCCTAGAGTACCTACTGGCAACGGACTGGTCATACTCGTAGGGTCCTGTTATGAAGTGAGGGAGGGACATGAGGAAGCCGGCCAAGGAGACGAGGATCGCACCACAACCGATGAAGCGAGGTCTATGCACCCGGCTCCCGAAGTAACTTATGAAGACGATCAGCAGTGTGTTCCCAACCTGCAGCAGGACACAAACCAAGAAACCTCAGAAACGCTGCGCGAGGGAATGTGAAGAGCATGGGAAGAGCGTTTGCTGGGTAGACGAGAGGAGCAAGCTGGTTTTCACCTCATTGAAGGAAGCGAGCAGCCCTGATGTCCGGCTGGAGAGGCCATATCGTCTCTCGATGGTCGAGATGGAGCTCTTCAGATAGCCGGAGACCAGGAGCTGGGAGAGCTGCAGGAGCCCGTGGCAGAAAACAAAGAACTGCCAACACAAAAAGAGAGCATCCAGCACGATTACGGCAAGCTGCAACACCGCAACAAACGCATTTCCATTTCAAGCAAATGCATCTCCTACAGAAAGGCATGGTTACGGAACACAAACTTTTGAAATATTAGCCCCGCTCCTGCCAGCGGTGGTTTTCTGAAATCAGATCACGCCATTAAGTAGTTCTCCACCAAAAATGACAACAGGGTTAGTGCTTGTAAGGAGAGTGTAGTTTCTTCAACAGAGAATGGCTTTGGATAAACAAATAATTTCACTTGGGCTGCTGCTAGTTTGTGTTGGCCTTGATCCGAGATCAGCAGCAGAAGTGGAAGGTTGCACAACCTTCCCACTCCCATCCAGCCTGACCTCAGCAGCCACCCCAGTGCTGGCAGGAGATCTTCTGGGACAGAAATGAGCCCTTCCAAACACACCAACAAACAGATTCTTTAGAGAAAGTCAAGGGAAGGTCTTGGAGGATAATTCAGATTTTCTGTTTCCATTTCTTCTTCTTTTTTTTTTTAATTTTATTTTTTAGCTCTTGCAAAAATCTGGATGTAAAGGATGTTATCTTCTTTTGGAAAATGTGATGGTTCTTCTTCACTTCCAGAAGGAAAACTTATAAGAGACTGTCAGCTCCCAGAAAAAACTCTGAGCTCATCTCCTCCAGAGTTTGGGACATATTTATGCATGGCTGCCCAAATGAACGCATGGCTCGAGCTGCCCAACCTGAGGGCAGCATCCATCTTCCTGCTCCCTGTGCAGAAGCATTTCTCAAGCACCAAACAAACTGTCCCAGGAGGGACGGAGACCACCTGACCTTCATCCACATCTCTGCAAAGTACTCAGCAAAGGAAGGGAGATGACAGGCAATGTTTCCCCGTTGCCACATGGCTCACCACAGGCATCCTTCCCCAGTCTCCAAATGAGTTAAAATAAGCTAACCAACCCAAGCCGTCGCAATGCCCTGGGGAGACGGACCGCTCATCCCACTGCAGGAGAGGCTGCATGTCCCTGATCCTTGCAGAGCTGCTGCCCTTGCCTTGGGCACTCCATGACGCTGCAGGGTGCTGCTTTTGGCAGACATTTTCCCAGTTGCTGGGCATTGCTCCGGCTCTGCATGCTTTGCAGCCAGCTCCCACCAGGCAGGAGTTTCACCAGTGGAGCTGCTCAGCCTGGCCCGGGTTTCTGCTGTGTCTCAATCTAAGCCAGGGCTGAAGCAGGGTCTCTGCCAATTTGGATTGCTCCATAAACCGAGGGAATATTTACAGTGCAAAAAGCAGAAAGGAGGATGGTCAGGCCCGGTCGGCTCCCAGGGACCCGGAGCGCCAGGGTATGGGTATCTCCACTTCAGCGATGCGTCGTCATCATGCAAAGCAGGATGCAAATCAGGACTTTCCCCTTCCAGATTCACTGAGGGGTGCACCGTGTTTGGGCTCAGAAAATGTCATCCAGCCAAAGGAAAGCTTTCCCAGAGACAGCTTCACTAAAACTGCAAGATGAGCTGGCTATGTCCGGGCACTGTTTCCTGCACACATGAGCTCAGATGAAAATGTTGAGGCCAGACTCATTGCTTCCAGCACCCAGCCCAACGGGTATGTGAATCCAGGATCTTCACAGCGCATTGGCTGACATCAGCTCTCTGCTCAGCAGCCCCCCAGCACTGCCCACATCTTCAGTCCAGGAGGTCAGAGTGGCTGGAAACCTGGTGTTTTATTCTCCCCTACCTAAAGATGGGCAAACTAAAGCACAGAAAAGAGAGGTCTTCATAGGATTCGCAGTGGCTTGGTGACAGCGCTGGGCGAGGACACCAGTGCTTCTGGCTCCGGGTGCTGTTTGCTCTTAGCCACCAGATCACAGCACGGCTGGTGATCTGCCAGGAAAAGAAGGAACAGACTCGTGGACATCAGATCTGCTGGAGAGACATATGTCCCTGCTGTTCTTTGGCTGCACACACGATGCTGCGTTTCATCCTGCAGCAATATCCACTTGTTTACATTTCTGTATCTGATGAAGACATCTGGCTCTCTAAATTGTACGGCCTGGAAAGATGCTCCTTGCGCTTGGAAGGAGAGACCGCAGAATGACCCTTGTAACAGAGGGAGAGATCTCCCTGAGCACTAGCAGCTGCAGAGCTCAGCTGTGCTCCAGAGCCAGTTGCCAGGGGCCATCTGCACATGCACACCAACATGCATTGCTCCCGTCACAGGAGATCTCAGCAGGGATAACCCTGCAGACAAAGCCTGCTTTCAACTAAATCCCCTGCCATCAGAGCCTGCTTTTCAATACTCCCAGCAGAAGCAGTGAGAAGCTGCAGACCGCAGTGCTGTTAAGAAGGAAGACAACAGCATTAAATCAAATTGTTTCTGCTTGCCAGCTCGCTGCAAACCTCTCACCCTAGCCCATCCCTTTCCACATCTGAGAGCACAGGCTGTGATTCCTGTCCTCATCACCAGCCTAGCGCAGGCGTGAATGAGGGGTGTGACTCCAAGCCTTCGTGTCTCCTCCAATCCAGCTCGTGGGTGCAAGCCTGGTTTTGCTTCCGTCCCTAAGGTGAAGCCTGTACTTGCAGGCGAAACTGGCTGGGGGCCATTCTCTGGTGCCAACGCCACTGCAAGCAGAATAAGCCACATCCATCCTGCCCAACTCCCCGAGCCTCCAAAACAAGGTGGTTTCACCCAAAACTCTTGCTGGGAATGGTCTTCTGTCCTCAGCTTCCCATTTCTGGGGGGAAGCAGCAGCTGGCCCCGGGCCAAGCCATGCAATCCAGAGGACGTGAGCCAAGGACGTGCCCTGATACCGCTGGGGGTCTCAGGATGCAAAACGTCCCTTTGGAGGTGCCGACCTGGGGAGCGGGGTCAGCGTGCCTGGCCATGCCCCCGGCCCAGGGGGTTTGTCAGCTGCTGGTTTCAGAGCTCTTGGAGTTTGACACCAGCATGGTGTTTGCATTTCTATCTGCCTTTTGGTCCCGGAGGGAGAAGATTGCCATAAACAGTAGTTGCAACATAATCAAGGTTAATTTTTGTAGATATTGGGACTTCTTAGTGACAGAGAGAAATATAATTCGTGGGAGTATGTGCGAATCAAGGCAACATTCAAAATGGAAAAACACCAATTTTCAGGTAGCATGTGGGCTTGTGGCTCTTGCAAGCGTCATTTCAAAAACCATGTTTTGCTGCCACTTGCAGCTCCTCTCATCCAGACCAAAACCCAGAGCTGGAAGAAGGATCCTGCTCTTTCTGCAGCCCACAGACCCAACCCCACGTGTGTCCCCGCAGTCTGCTCAGGCTTGGGGACGTCCTCCATGGGGGACAAAAAGCCAGACTTGGAGTGCACAGAGCTCCTTCACTGCAGCCCGCAGTGCATTTTTCTAGGCTTCTCTTTCCATTTTCTGCAAGAGAAAAGAAATACTGCATGTCCTGGGGCACGCAGGGAAGAGCTAAAGCCTGGCTCCGTGCAAGGGTATGAACATCCTGAAGGGACTGCAGCAGCTTAAGGGAACCAGTGGAAGCTGGTGGAGTGGCCAAAGCAAGCCCTGCCAGAGCCCGCAGGTGTCAGCCGTGTCCCTCGGAGGGAGCGGGAGCCGTGGAAGAGCCACAAAGGCGTCCCACCACAGCGTGAGCCAGCAGGATGAAGCGAAGGGAAGGAAATCCCTGCGGGCTGCCCGGCAGAGCTTCCTGAGATCGAGGTATCGATAGCAGAAGGGTTCCTTTGGTATTTAATTAAACATTTCAACCTCTTTTCTTCAACACGTGCCTTTTTTAAATGACTGCTAACAAAGATATTAGAGATGCCAACATCTAACATTTCTGCTCTATTTCTGTGTTGAAATAAAGACCAAGAGGTCTACAAAAACCTGGGTACCTGATGGTAACTGCTCTAGTCGCTACACAAAGGTTTTTGAACACGAGTCCAAACAGCACCCCAAAGCAAGCAGGGGAACATTCAGAAAGTCAAAATCAAGATGGAAGTGGTTGAAAAGGAAGAAACAAGCAGGAATGTGAAGACTATTGCACGCAATTTCTCCAACTTTTGCAGCAATTTTAAGTCAACATGTTCTGGGAAAAATGTTACAGAAAAACTCAGCTTTTTGCAGGATCTGCAAGAATTTCTGTGCTTCCCATTTCTAACCATGGCGATCTACTTTTCTTAGGTAGCAAAGCGGTAGGTCTTGCAAATAAATCTCTGCAAGGCCAAGTCTCCTTCTTGCTCCTCAGGGAGTTGTTGTGGGCAGCCACCCTGACCACAGGACATTTTTAGGCTGGATATTTAGTGAATTTAGGACATTTTAGTGAATGATAACACAGAACTGGCAATTGCCAGTGTCTGATTCCCAGTTTGCTCCTTTGCAGCTGTGGTGATGCTGGTGGGCTGTGCAGCCCCAGCAGTATGTCTCTGGGACCTCCCATGATATCTGGTGCAGAAGCCCATCAGGGCTGGACGTGTGAGGGCCCAAGATGATACCCTACAGCTTTCTCAGCTAGGTCGGGGAGGTAGGTTGGGCCACAGGCCAGGCAGAGCCTCCGCACCACCCTTCTGTGCCATCTAGTTATTTCTCTCAAGGACTTCTTTGAGGCTTGGGTCCTTCCATGCCTGGAATTGGGACTGGTGGGATAAGCTGGCCTGGCTCAGATGGGCTACACTAGCAGCAGAAGTTTGATTTCTCTAGGTTTATTATTTCAGGAGCTCAAGAAGCCCCATTATTTTGATTTATATGAAATTCAGCTGGGAGGCAACACTCCTGCTGCTTAAAGCCGTCCTCAGAAGTGTCCCCAGCAGGCTCTCCTGCACTGAGCGTCTCCCCCAGCCGCAGCAGCGCTGGGGAGCAGGTGACCATCAGGAGGTGAGCTGGGTCTGCAGGCACCAGCCTTTTCACAGACCCTGGGCCCCGACAGCAGGACAGAGCCACGGAAAGGCAGGAGCAGCCCTGGAGCTCTGCGCTCCCAGAAGCAAGCCCAAAGCCAGCTGTTTGGCACCTCTTCCATTAAGGGCCAAGCCCCACTCACGTCCTCTCCCCTTCTGAACTGGCAGTATGAAAACAACTTGGAGAATCCAAATGAACACTTGCATAGAATGAAGAGGAAGGAAGGGAGAGTTTTTTTAAAGGCAATTTTTATAAACATCTGATGTCTCCCAGATGCCTCCTCTGCAGGAAACACCTTGCAGGAGGCAGGACATGGGAGTCTAAAGACTAATGCTCCCCTGGCAGCTGAAGGAGAGACAGAGCAAGATGGGGTCCCACAAAGGACCCATGCCCAGAGCTGGGCCACCTCCTCTTCCAGCATGGGTTCTGCTGGTGAGGCTTGGAGAGTCTCCAGGACATCTTCCCAAAAAGAAGAGGAGCATCTCCACCGGGTCTCTGGAGAGGTGCCCTCACTTGCAGGCAATGCCACCTCAACCCAACATCTACATTCTCCACTACCAGCACCAGGGCGAGCCTCCTCCCTTTCACACACTGAACAGGAAGCAAAATTCCCAGTGGTGCTTCTCTGCAATCATACACTCTTGGAGAAACTCACTGCT
This sequence comes from Chauna torquata, assembly GCA_013399475.1. Classification (NCBI taxonomy): domain Eukaryota; kingdom Metazoa; phylum Chordata; class Aves; order Anseriformes; family Anhimidae; genus Chauna; species Chauna torquata. The sequence goes on along the minus strand of VXAL01010511.1, from coordinate 44,587 downwards.
TTCCTCTGTATTTCTGAAGGATGCCACAGGAAGTTTTCAGGCATGATTTTGCTGCTCCCACTCTGCACGTATAAGGGAATAGAGGAATGTAGGCAACTCTAAGCAGCCAGTAAATTGCAGAACTGGGGATTGAGCACCAATATCTTCTCTTTCAATGGTCTGGGAAAAAAAAAAAAAACAACCAACCTTCTTACAAAGCTTCTATTGTGTTTTTAGTGTCGATCATAGAGTTTGGCAGCAAATCCTCCATTTAAAAGCTCTGAGAGCCACACAGAAGGTCTTCCCCAGATGTCGCAGGGAAGTCCCGGTCACGCTGCTTCCATGTGTTTGGGAGACTTTTGCTGGTATTTTAAGCACAGGCTTTGTGCCTTAGCATGTGATAAAATCCTATGCAGTGGGTTGTGCTTGCAGAGAGGAGGAAATGGGTCTGGCAGGAATCAGCTTGTTCCAGTTCAATCACAACCATTTGCATGTAACTGGGTGCAAGGCTCCACCACCACACAGAATGACTTGTAACAGGGGCATGGGCAGGGACAGCTCCGGTTTGCTTTTAAACTAAGGCACAGAGCAGAAGACATCGAGGGCTGAAGCCAGGGTCAGCTGTGTCACTGAAGGACAGGCAGTCCCTGCGGTCTGGTGCATGGCAGGTCTTTGCCAGGGTGGGCAATGAACCGTACAGTGGGCTGGTAGCGGGGTTGGAGCGGCTCCCACAGAGGGTGAATGTCTTCAGACAGCTCCTCGATAGCTTTTGGAGGTGGGCATGTGCACACTGTCCCTTGAGGAGGTCCACTGGATTGGCAGCAGTGTCTGCAAATGAGCCTGGAGGCCACCTCCAGGACGTGAAGGTCCCTGGGCACATCCTCAAGGTGCAAGATGGCCACAAGCGAGGTCTGGTAGGGTGGGGAGCAAATGGCTGTGGCACCATGTGGTCCCCATGGAGCCACTCACCTTCCCAGCGGTTTCCTTGGCATTGCCACAGGCACGGTGCCTGAGGACACGCACACCTCCTGCACAGGGTGAAACCACTGAGTAGGCACCACATCAGCAATCCCAGTTCTCAAATGTCCAAGTAGCCTTTCAGTTGTCCCCAGTACCCCAGTCTGGGGGGGGCCAAAAATTCTTTATATTGATTGCAGTGGATCACACTATAGACCATGCTTTTGCTGCCAAGCAAGTCATCAACCTCAGCCTGCTCCCTCTTCATCTGCAGGTGAACTGTTGCCATAACACACCCACAACCTTTCCCAAACATCTTCTCCTTCCACAGCAGCCTCCCACAGAGGATCCCAATCGACTTCTCCGCAGCTCTTCAGCTAGGCGGCTCTCTCCAAACTCGAGCATTTGGCATTAGGTGCAGGACGCTGCTCGGAGCCAAGACAAGATGTTGGACTTCAGTGTAAGCAGCAGCAGACCTGATGTCATCTGTTCTGACAGACTGCAGGAATAAGTGTCAGATACCTTCAAAGGCTCATAGCCCGTCAGCCCAGGGAGTATTCCACCGGAGGACAGCTTGAGTTATACCTCTCAGCTGCATTTTGACACATGGCAGTTAGTCTTCATGCCCCTATATATATATATATATATATATATATATACATACAGAAACTGCATTCCTCAGCCACTTCAAATGCATAAACATTGTGCAATTGTTTTGTGTTCCTGCAAGAACCATTCAAACCCTGGTCTTGAAGTTATCTTTTCTAAGGAAGTCATCTATTCATTTAGAAACCGGACAGGGTGACCTAACTTCTTGAAAGCCAAAAAGTAAAAATAAATTAAAAAAAAAAACAAAACCAGAGAGATCTGGGGAAAACATCCTGTGCTAAGTACAACTGTGTAATTGGTGACCTGCATGGTCAGGTCAGCCCTGCAGTAGGCTTTAGAAGAAGTCCTTCAGCAGTTCAGTGCGGAGCACTGAAAATTGGAAGGCTGGAAAACTGGAAGAGGCTTTGCTCCACTTGGCTGTGGGCTGTGGCCAGGGTAATGCCCGGCTGTGGCTTTGTCGAGGCTGGTTCAGTGACTGCAGTTGGAATCGTCCCCGCAGCGTCCCGCGGTGCTACTCAGGCCTGAGGGATCAGTCAGGACTTCCCTGCTGGTCTTTCCAAGCCGAAAACCAGCCGTACTGTGTCCGTGAGCAGCCAAGTGGTTTCCTCCACCCATTTCCACCAAAATCCCTCACTTTCTGCCCTTCTCAGGCTGGGCTCCAGGCACCCTTCAGGAAGACCCTAGCAAACACTGCCAGTTTGAGAGCTGCCCATCGCCTTGCGCAGGTCTGACCTGCAACACTCCCTGCCAAGAGCCTCCTGTATGTCTGCCTTCACAGACGTCTCGCTCAGCAAAATAGATGTTGATGCTGCTCATAGACCCGCGCTGACTTTGCACCTCAGTGGCTTTAATCTTTGCAGTTTCAAACCACTTTAAAATATCTTTGTAGGGAAAAATCAATGGGATTTTATTTTTGAAGATGTTCTTGCTGGCATATAAAAAATAGAACTGCAGGGACTCAGAAGAGAACGGGGGAGAAACCTCAGGACTGTGCGGCACCAAGAAAGCAGCAGTTCCCCTCTCCTGTGCCTCCAGCCCATGCATTTCTGGTGACCCTCTGCCTCTGTGACTCTGAGATCATTTTGCCTCTGCCGCAAGGGATGAGGGGGGTTAAATTCACCCCTGTTTGTAAAAAACAAACAAACAAAAGCCCCGCAAAACTAAACAAATCTTCCCCACAAAAATGACAGACAGATCTTATGCCTTTAACACTGACTGCTGCCTTTTGCTATACAGCCTGGTGAGACTCTAACGAGTCAGGTAGTTGACTTCCAGCTATACTGCGTGTAGCATTAAATTGGCAATAACACCACCGCTATCGATAAGGTGCAATTATTCAGCCAAAGGAGATGGGTCGGGTGCTGCATCCAGAGGGAGCCACACCAGGCACAGGATCAGGGTGCAGCCCATGGCTCTGCAAAGAGGTCCTCAGCGTGAGGACCCGAGGTGGCACCGAGTCCAGCACAGCACTGCGTTTCCACAAGACTTTGAAGAAGCAAGGTTTATATGGCTAGCTCTGACTTATGCTGCAATTAAATTAGGAAACAGAGGGAATCTGGACTCCCACCTGACCAAGTCACTACCAGCTCTTCTAAATCAATGACACCATTGGTTCCTGTACATGCGTGTAATTGGTTCCTGTACATGCTAAGAAAAGCTCATGTTAAATCATACACGTACATACTGCATGTGTACAAAGAAAATCCCCAGACCTGTGGCCACACAATAATAGCATCTTCCATCTTGTTCTCTACTCATCCAGCAGACATTTCCATCTACTGCCATGCTGTACCACCTTCACCTCCCCAGGCCTCTGTGTCTCAAGAGCCCACTTTGCAATTTTCTATTCCCATAGCAAAAGTCTCCACACCTGCCATCTCCATTTGTTTAAACAAGAACATCTTGAAAGTTGATCTTCACAAGCCCAATGATACACACCACTGAATGCAGAAATTGCCGTTCAGCTAGGCCAACAGCTAGCTTAGTTTTAGTTGTCTGCCTCTTTTGACATGTAAGAAAAGAGCACAAAACTTCCAAAATGTCCTTTTTGTAGAAAAGATGTAAATATGAACTGGTGCAAGTTGAGCACTCACTTTTTCCTGCATCACAGCGGTCAGTGCTGATTATTGCTTCCACTTTGCAGATGCTTGTCTTATCTAAATGTTTACGACTTTTTCTCTTTTGAGCATTGCTGCACTGTCTTCTCCAACAGTATCTTCTCCAACAGTACCTTGTAGCAGACCACCAGTCACACAGGTGGTGTGATCACACCATCATCATTACACAGGATTTTTTAAACATGCCATCAGCACTACAGAAAGCAGAAGATGCCCCAACACCTCCACAAGCCAAGGCTCCTCCTCCTGCAAACAACTGCAAGTGCCTTCACAAATATGAGCTGAGAAGCTCCCCTGGTGCTGACACAGCCATGGGTAGGAGGCTGTGTCAGAAGATTTCAGCTTCTACTACCTCACACCTCTTCCCAGCTTCGAGAAGGGGAGAGGAAGGGACCTTCCACCAGGCTTCGCCATGGTTCAGCCCTTTGGGTACTCCAGAACAGAGGACACCTCCCTACCAGACACCTAGCTTCTGGAGTTTCTCCAAAGGGTTTGACAAAGGCCACGCAGCTGGCTGCCTGCACTGGACCCCAGCACTGCTCTCGGTGAAGGTGTGGAGGAACCATCTCCCTGCATGCCCAGGAACGTCTGCAGTAAGGGCCTGGATACCCGACGGCAAAACAAGGAGGAGTTGGGTGAATCCACAGTGGGATCAGGCAGCATTGCAGGGTGGGTGGCCTGAATCATTGCTTGCGAATAAATGCAAAAAATGGCAGGGCTTGAGCCGGCTAGATGCCATTCCTCGCCTTCTTGTAGATGCCTAAATGGGAGCTAATACCCTAAGCACTGCAGGCTGCTCTGTGCTGAGCTCCAAGAGCAAGCACTCTCTCCCTCTCCCTCTCTGCTGCCCCCTGTTGCGTGTATGCATTTATCATGGATATCACAAAAAAGTTACTTCCATGAAGGCTGAGGCTCATAGCTCTGCTACGAGGTGGGAGTTGTTTCTCCTGAAGGCCTGCTGTGGGTGCTGGGAGTTTCACCGGCGGGACAGAAAAGCTGCAGAACCTGAAAGCTGAACATGCATCGCAACGCTGCTGCCCCACCACTTGCTTTCGGACTGAGAGCGCTGCTGCTCCAATGGCACGTCCGCCGCAGGGAGCACCCCCTGTGTTTTTCACATGCATTTGATAAACAGAAATCCTATCGATGCCTTCTGCAGGAAGCTAACCTCCTCTTCTCCAGGACAGCAGTACAAGGGGGATTACAGAAAGCAGGAGGTATTTACCTTGATACTGAGAAATGGGTTCCTGCAGAGTGTTTTCCAGGACCGATCCGGGTAGCTGCTCTTTGTAGCGGTACTCGTCATGCTGTCAGGTCTGCGTTAGCTGCCTGCCAAAATAAATCATGCAGCACAATGCTAAGTGCTCTGTCAGAATTTGCCTTGCTCAGCACAGCAAAATACTGTCGTGCTTTGCAAACACCCACAGAACAGGCACATGGTCATTATAAGCAGTTATTAATTATTCCTGTTTTTCATTTCTTTTAGCACTTCACTTCTGCAAAAGAGCAAGCAAAACACAAGCACACTAATCCCCAAGGCACATGTGAGGTTCAGAATTATCAATTTTTCACTTCAAAGCAACAAAGCTCAAACAGCTTGCGTAACGAGAGCTGGGCCAGGATCCTGGTATTCCTGAATCCCAGTCGTACCAGAGCATAACTGGGGCCAACACTGTTTAACCGTTATCTGGGCCAGTACTGTTAACATCGTTATCAGTGACCTGGTTGAAGGGGCAGCGTGTGCCCTCAGCACATCCGCAGATAACACAAAATGGGGGTAAGCGGCTGTCACAGCCTATGGATGTGCTGGGCCCCAGAGGGACGTGGCCAGGCTGGAGAAAGGGGCTGCAGGAGCCTCGTGGAGCTCCAGAAGGAGCTGTGCAGAGCCCTGCCCCGGGGGGCCCAGCCCCAGCCCCGGGCCGTGCTGGGGGCACCCGGCTGGGAAGCAGCCGGGCAGGAAAGGCCCTGGGGGCCCGGTGGGCACCGAGCTGCCCAGGAGCCGGC